>JARGSG010000042.1:0-474291 GCA_030374805.1 Gracilaria gracilis | reverse complement strand
CCTATCGGGTATTGGTCGAGATCACTGAATGTGCACGAACGGAATTGCTCCGTTTCGGAGAAGGAATGCCTTGCCGTTGTATGGGCCCTCTCAACGTTGAAACCATGCTTGATGGGAACCCACTTTCGGGTACACACGGACCATTCTTGCCTACGCTGGCTCATGGAAATTACCGAACCGTCGGGACGACTGATGCGATGGAGACTCCGGCTCTCGGAATTTGACTTTGAAGTAGTGTACAAGAAAGGCTCCTTGAACTTGCAGGCAGACGCTCTATCCCGTTTGGGCACTGCATCAGAAGCTGAACCCACCGAGGACGCGGAAGAGATACCATGATTTATGGTTGGTGACCTCGATGAGAGGAAGACAGAAATCCTATCGGATGATGTGTGTGACGATATCCTCGCCACACAGACTGTAGAACCGGATACTGGGTCTTTTGTACCGATTTCGCCCGAGGAGATGATACGGGAACAGCAGATGGATCACTTTTGTATACAGATTAGGGCCCGTCTGAACGGTGGGTATAGGACACCTTTCCAGGTGAATGACCAAGGCTACTTGGTGTGAACTGTTGAAACCAACCCACAAATGGTAGTACCTCACTCCTTACAGAGTCGCGTACTGCACTTGTCTCACTATGTGAAGTTGGGAGCCCACCCGGGAGAAAGGAATCTTTATCTCACCTTAAGAATGGATTTCTATTGGCCCGCAATGGCGTTCGACTGTTACGCAGTCCGCCGCTCCTGTCAGGCTTGTGCCAAGAATGACGTCAAATTAAGAAAGTACTCGAAAAAGTTAACGTTGTTTCCCGCACGGGCACCGCTGGAGTTCGTCGACATTGACATTCTTGGAGAATTGATTAAGACCTCTCGAGGGAACCGGTACCTACCGGTCATCACCGACAGGTTCTCTAAATTGGTTAGAACAGTGCCGCTCAAACGGATAACAGCAGCCGCTGTGGCTCAAGCGTTTGTTACCCACTGGGTCTTTGTGTATGGCCCACCGGTACAGTTACTTTCCGATAACGGCTCTCAATTCACCTCGAAGTTCTTTCAAGATGTGTGTAGGATCCTGGATATAGGAATTTATTCACTACGACTTACCATCCCCAAGCAAACGGACAAGTAGAGAGATTTAATCGAACCATCCTTGGTGCTTTGAGATCCTATGTGGCAGATCATCCCAAGACGTGGAATCAGTTCACGGACGCTATCACGTATGCGTACAACACCCAGGTTCATCGGGTAACAGGACTTTCACCATTTGAGTTGGTACTGTCGAGGAGATCACCTCCTCTAGCCATCGAGGCGCAGCCAACTCTGGATACGTTCCCGTCACCGGGCTTGTACCGCGATGCGTGGAAGAAATGGTTCACCAAGCTGGTACCTGCAGCACGTGCCTCTATGGACAGGGCTCAGCTCGCCTACAAGCGCAACTTTGATAGCCGAATTCGGAAACCGTTGCCTAACCTACAGGTAGGAGATTATGTGTTCCTTCGTAAGGAGTATTACAACCCGGAGAACGAACGCCGCCACAAGTTATCGCCGATTTTGGATGGACCCTACAAGGTTATTTCCATGTCTGAAGACACCGTCGTGCTGGAAATTAATAACCAACACGAACGGATATCACGCGATCGCGTCTACAGGGCACCGAGCCCACTCCAAGAATTGGTAACGCTACCGGAAACCGGAACTGGAGTACCTGCAACACAGGAAGGAACGGAATGAAACAGGTACAGCGCGAACCGCCCGTCGATTCTCCCGCACCAGGAAAGGGATTTATCGGACCCACTTCAGGTATCAGAGCTAGTCAAGGATAGCCCACCCACTCGAGCTACGCCTACGCACTCAACTCGAGTTCAACCCCCGGCTACTGTAGTATCACCTGCCGTATCGCACCCTAAGGAGGGGGAGGACTCACGTAATCGAGCTCAGGCTGCTTCAGCATCTGCTGGATTGGCTGACGTGCTTGAGCTCCCAAAGAGACAGGAGCCCGGATCGGGAATATCGCCGCTAACGCACACGCGTGTGGGATCCTCGGTCGAGGCAAATGTCAGTAATGAAGACGAAGATACCCCTGCGGGGAAGACCACTGTTAGTGATGAGAACCCTCGTGGGCCGGCGTCCAAGTCGTTGGCTACCTCTACGCCTCGCTCGGAAGAGGCGCAGAAGGCAAGACGTACCGAAAAGACGGTTTCCGCCGACCCGTCAATGGGTCAGCGCAGTGATTAGCCCCATGGGAAGTGCCCACGGTAGGTGTGGGGAAGCGAAGGATCCTTGTGGATAAGGTCGTAGAGCCTGGTTTAGAAAGGGAAGTTCATGAAAAGCATCGGAGAAGCCCTCTCAGGAGCATCGTGTGGCGCAGAAGCCCTCAGTAGGACAGCGCCGTGCACGGAAATCCCCACTGAGTGTGCAACGCCACCGGATTGGCTAGCACTCTGCCACGTGGAGTAGTACAAACTGTTCCGATTGGTCGGCACTCGGCAAGTGCGCGCGCATGCGACGCAATACAGCGCCGTGGCCCGACCAATCCGCCACCCGGCACAGGGAGTGTGCAACCCAGTATCTCCGTCGCAACGGCTCTCCCACGTCGGGGAGCAACTTCGCCTGGATCAGGAACGTCGTCGTTAGTTAAAGTTGATGCCCGCTGGGAAAGGAGGTTAGTTCACCGGACTCCGGAAGTGAAGAGCTTTCACCGTAAGCCACTTTCGTGGAGATTGGCAGCCGAAAACGGAAGTTAGCCATTCCCCGTCGTGACGGTTAGCGCTCTCATCAACGAGACACCCCCACCTCACCGAAGCCGGCAACCCGTTGTTGCTTGCGTGTACCCGCTCGGGGTACGTAGAGAAGCAAAGCCCAATGTCGGGAACAACCAAAGGAACCGAAGACGTCGGGGTGTACCCACAGGATTTCGTGGTTTATCGTATCGTGAAGCACGGTGTTGCCCAGGACGGGAAAGTAATCTATCGCGTTCTTTGGTACGGCTATCCCCCAGAGCGGGACACTTGGGAGCCAATTGAGCACCTTCCGAGGTCCAAGATTATCGCTTATCACCGAAGAACCCGGTCCGCATTACCCCCAACTCTGGATAACGCCCAAGTGGGATAGAACTGTCACCGACATGGGGTAATTATGGTGTGCCGCTACGCGGTAGGTTGCGAGGAGCTCTAAGAAGAGAAGAGAAGACACCAACAACGTTGGTCTTATGTACAGTATGAACAAAGAAAGAACGCACCGAATTGTCGGTTCACCGCCGTATAACGGAACTAAGAAGTAAGAAGTCATGAAGTATCTAGAAAGATGTTGCCACGAATGGAAATGAAGTGCATCCTGGTTAGAAAATGAAGAATGAAAAGGAAGGAAGTATGAAAGAAGCTCGAACAGGAGAAAGATCCTACAGGAGGAGAGAAGTAATGCCAAGCTGTGGTCTAATTGGGTTTATCGTATCTGGGCGACAGAACTACACGCCCTCAGGCACCCTGCCCAGACTACTGGTGACCAGCGTTGTTTCCGGGATCCTGCGTCGCAAGACCCCAACCCGCGGGAGCTTGAGTGCCCTCCGAAGGGACCTGCGCCGCGTCAGCGCCCGTATTCGGAACACCTACAAGGGGGATGTCGCCGTCCACCACCTCGCCATCACCATGGTCTAAGGAGGGATCGGCCCAGTCCGCTGGAGGACCATAGTCGTCAGGGAATACGAACCCAGTCGGGTTTCCAATCGGCATAGCCCTAGGGGCCCGCATCATTGCTCTCGCATGAGCTTCGGAGATCATTTGCCGTTCCCACGGATCGTAGTACGCGAAGGTCCCCGAACGGGTGGATATTCTTCCCGGTGATCGGTCGTTGCCGCGAGGACCACCTTCTGGCTGCCAGTGCACCGGAATCCGGTCCCAATCGACGGCCTCGATGAAGCGTAGGAGCAGGTAAACCTCTTCCTGGTTGAAATCGGACCCCAAGGGTATAGACAGATCTTGTCGCCGGATAATCCATCGGAGCATCGGAGGGAGGTACCAGAGACGGTAATGATCGTACGTATCCCACAGGAGATGTACCGCCACGCGGGCACCCCACTCCGCCGCAAAGAGCGTCCAGTACCCAGAGCAGGGATCGCTCAACATTCTACAGCCTACATAGTAGAGGCATGGAGGAAGTTCGGCGTAGCACCCTCGCGAGACCTCGACATTCGCCCACCAGCTGGGAAGCGCAGCGTATCGCCCCGGCAGGGAGTTGTAGCGCAATCGATCAGCCTCCAAGTATGGATACGGAATCAGGAACCCTCGAAGGGACCGCGAGCTTCGCTCGATCCGAACACGACGCTCAAAGCTCCACAAGAAATCATTGGATGATCGCCGAAGGTATTGGAATTCCGCCCAAAGAAGGGGACAAGTCCAGAGAAGCAAACCATCGACCACGTTCGGTACCTCAGCCCTATGGGGAGATTCGTTGAAATCCGCTAATGTGTATCCGTAGGATCTCTCGCCGAAAGTTCGGAAATGTGACACGTCAAAGTTGAACCGCAACGGTACCAAGTGATCCGATCGAACACGGCTAGCTCCTTCACAGGCAGTACGAGCCCACAGTGCCCTAGTGCGACTAAGGGAATCACCGCCCGCACAGAACAGGTGCTGGGGATCGACCGCCACTCGGAGACGCCAGCTTCTGGACCGAACTACTTCGCGACGGAGCCCACCTGGGAGGTAACCGTTCTCAGCATACGAGAAAATAAGAGCCTCGTCGGCTACGGCCGTCGGATGGAACCAAGGTGCACGGCAATACACCTCGCCATGCTGCCGAGGCCGTCTGAAACGGAGACTTTCCAAGCTGATCCAGCCCCTGACATTGACCGTTAACGGCATCGCTTGCTCGGAGTTCCATGCCGCTGCGTCGATATCGGGAGCCTGAGGAGGCGCTGCGGGATCGTAGCCTTGCGAGGATTGTCCAGGTTGAGCGCCCTGTTGGGAGACGTAGCCAGGAGGTTGGTAACCAGATGGATGGTACTGCGGCTGTGTGTGAGAACCTCGTTGAGGGAGGGGCATCGAGTTAAACCCGCCGAAGTATCCGGACGAGCCTGCCATTTGGTAAGAAGACTGCTGATACCCCGAGGGTTGATGAGCTGGCACCATAGCTTGGGACGAATGGAACTGAGATGACGCCTGCATAGGAAGTTGTTGAAAGCCTAAGTAGGAAAGGTTCTCGACGGGAGCAGCACTCGACGAAGGCGCCTGTGAGGCACTTGAGGAAGCGTTCCCCGGAAGCGGGTTCGTCGCGAAAGGATTCATTCCTGCTGTAGGAGAGAAGGTTGGAGATAACAGTTTTTGCCGCGAAGTCGGAGAAGAGTGATGTCGTGTACCACGCGTTGGTTCAGGAAGCTGTGAAGATATTGCCGAAGTCTCGGAGTCCGCCATTCCGAGGATCAGTATTTACGTACCGGTCGCTGGCGCCTTCTCGCCGACCAAAACGCGAACCCTTGGCTAAGGAGGGGGAGATGTGGAACAATGGCAATTCGATGTCGGCACAATGATGGTTCTCATAATGGAGCTCTATCCATTGAGCCCTGACGTGTCAGACTATGAATATGGACCCCGTTTCGGGTGAAATTGGAAATATTGTTGGGACGTACCTTGTTAGGTGAATCGGGGATAGAACCTATGAAATAGGTGTACAGAAGGGCCTTGTGGCATATTTGTGCAAATATTTGGCGTCACACCCGCTGGGTAGATACTTTGGCACACTGACACTGGGTTTTCCACGTGTAGAGCCCTCGTGGGAGTGCGCAGCCCTAGATACAGTAGATAGTATATATGCTCGGGCGATCTCGCCCTGGAGCCACTAAATAAAACTCACCTGAGTCGTATCTTCTTCCTGAAGTACGTGGTCTTCATCCCGAAGGTCGGGCCATGGTTGCTACTGCCTACGTAGGTTCACGGCTCCTCTAAGGAGAGTAACCACGACTGGTCTCGGTACAATCACCCCTCAGGGTCCCTAAGGAAGTTATTTACTACCAGTTTCTGGCTTGTTTCACTGATCACCCCAGTATCAGGTTGTATTGTTGTCGTTCACCGAAGTACCGGATCTTTGTTTAGTTCATCGTTTTCCTGGTGCAGGTCTCGCTTCTGCCTCTGTATAGAGTTATATTTGGACACGCGTGTGTGTGTGTCTCGTTCCGCTACCGGCCCTGTTCCCGCCGTTGGCACGGGCCGTAGCTTCGCTCGTGTGGTTCTCCGTAGGAGCATTACACCGCCTTACGGCACCGTTCGCTCCATTTCTAGACTCGTTCTCTCTTGATCCGTCGTCGGTTATTCCTCTCTAGGCCCACGCTCTTCTTAACCTCTGCAGGTTATTCCAGTACCGTCTCCGGTTTACACCCGGCTGCCACGCGGCACGCGCACGGGCAGAGAGCTCTACTTTTGAGTTCGCCCTTTTGTGGGAGCAGGACTCGGACACCCTGGTGGACACGTACCCTCTTTGGGGTTTGCTCTACAGCTCGGAGTTTCAATACGTCTTGAAGAGTTCAATAATCTGGATTTCTGTTCCAGTATGGATCCCACAGGTCGGATATGTGCAATTGGGGAGGAAGAACTTGGCGAATATGTGGCCACCGATCGACGGCGTCGTTGAATACGACAAATAAGCGGGTCATATGACCACAAGGAATACCGGAGGCGGTCATGTGCCGGCAGCTACACTTTCCCGTAATTTTGTCGGCTGAGCCGGGGAGGGTGTGCAAATAGAGATTATAGGTCCTGTTTGGGTTGCTATCCTGCGAGTTTGTACGCTCAATTGGGACTGTTCTTGTGAGTGAGAACACCACTAGCGGTTTTTCGGAGGACAACTGCAGATCTTCCACGTCTATATCGAAGTTGAACGGCGCATCGCGGGTGGGGAGTACTACGGAATCGGTGACCTTGTAGAAAGCGGAGAGTGGAATGCAGTTGTCTAGAAAGTGTGTTACACTGTACGCCGTGAAGTTCTAAATAAGCATCGTTGCAGAATCGGGAGATAGAGGGAGCCCTGAAGTCACGGGTCTGTTTCGAAGCGCTGTATCTCGTATTGTGGCCTCTCTTCTACGCTGATGCTTCCTCTGTTCCGTCAAAGACACCATTACTTTCGGAACTTCGCTGAATGGAACGTCATCATTCAGAACGACCTGTCTATAGGTCGAAGGCGAAGCTTCGGAATATCCAGAACCTTGGAACAGGAACTTATGAGGGAGCTTCAGGTCTTTGTAGCAACGCATTAACATGGAAGGGTTATCGCGATATAGAAACTTGTACCATTGGGGCAAGGTTTCTCTGAACTTATAAAAGTATTGCTCCTCGAATTGTTTTCTCCGCGCTTCGAACTTCTCGATAGTTGTGCTCTTGCGGAGCACAAACAATTCGAGTCCCATCTACGTCCCCATATCCGTCCTCTCTACCGACCTACACCATCTTTCGACGTTGGGGCCTTGAGTTTTATTCAAGTGCCAGTCATCCAACATGGTATAAGAAATTGGGAACACTTGTCTTTTACCTCCAATGAGTGATGCGCATTGATCCACCGTAAAGGACGACGGTGATATTCGCATACACTGCTTGAAGCGCTCCAGTACCAAGACAAAACTCAGCAAGGTTTCGTTTCTCATGTAGCCCATAAAAAATGTAGTGAGGTTCCCGTCATTGTGTCGGCCATTAAAATTGACGAGGAGAAGGTTGAAGCGATTGGCTACCGCTTTGCATTCCACAGATACCCCAGGCACGATGCCATATCGCTCGTAATCGTCGACCCAGGTTTCCAAACACCACGCAACGTATTAGAGGCCGTTATCATTGTTCGTTCGACAGTATATCCTGTGCCTGGGGTTCTGGGTCTGCAAGTCAAGGAGGTTCTCGTAGAGCCTGAGACACTCTTTGTGCCTCGGATATTGAGTGTCGGATATATATTTCAACCGTTTTCGAAACAAATCCCTGTCCACCATTACACCATACTTCGCTTCGAGGAGTGTAAACGCTACATTATATTGTAGGTGCAGAATGTGACGCAGATGTTTTGCTTCGCGCTCCATTTTGGGTGAGAGCTTACGTCGCAACGCGGTGATTTTCGCTGGATGATTGTGGAGGGCTTTCGCAAAAGCAGGACAGAACATAAACTTTTGATGATCAGAGTAGACACTCGCACCCTCCGGACTTTTAAGCTATAGGGGCATTTATAATGCTCATCGAACATCATAGCGCACTTCATATAGCCCCGTAGCAGTACCTTCTTCCCATTCTTCTCTTCATATTTAGAATCTCTGATAAACAGCTTGAATCCGAAGTACTCAGCGATGTACTGGAGATACTGGAGCACCTCATCCTCCCCAGCTTGATCCATCTGATCCAAATAGGCCACGAAACCGCGGCGTACACACTCCTCTGTTGTATGCTCCTGTTCACAGTCCGAGCTCTCCTCACTACCCGTAATGGACAGTGATGGAGGTGGAGAAGCTCTCTCTTAGGAGCCAATGTCAGCGATATTAAAACCCAGAGCGTCCTCGTCAATAGAATGATGTACTGTGTCATTCTGTTTACATGTAATGTTAGAATACAAGTGTTTTGGCAAGTGTGTTCGCATCGAAGAGACATGAGAGTCTTACCTTTTCAACCTTGGCAGTAGTTTCCGCCCTCAATCTCTCGGTTATATCAATTACAGAACTGTCTTCTGAGGCGGTGGCGTCTACGATGTCAGGAGATCCTCCATTACTACCTGTGTCAATGGATATGATCTCCTGAACTCCCTCACTACCTTGTTGCACGCTTTGGTTCTGAGTATTCATATACTCACCATCATCTCGGACCCTCTCTGTGCCATGCATCGAATCTATTGGTCGAGAGGGGAGGTTCTCCATAAAATCTTCTATATCGGAATCCATTCCGTTATCAGCACCGCTTCTCTTCGCATCGACCCCCACATTCCTTGGAGGCGTGAAGGTTATAAAGGGGATACGCATCGTCGGAGGAGCATTCTTCTTTATTGTCGTCCGAATTGCTTCCCTTCTTTTGTGCTTATTACCACGCATATCCAGTTCCAGACGCTCGTGGTTGTGCGTATTAGCACCCGTTAAGATCCACTTCATTTCGTTGAGAAGGGCCTTTGCCATAAATGCAGCCTTACATCCGCAACCAGGATGCTTCTTCTTATATCTGAGACACCGCAGTCTCACATTTAGACCGTAGCGTCGCGACCTTGTCACTCTTTTACAAAATTGAATGCCATATTCGTACCCTTCTATGTCACAGAGGTGTAAACATAGTTTGGAAGGTCCAAAACAGTTCTTTCCATTGGTGAAACATCACCCTTGCCTGTAGCGATCACCTCACGGGGATGAGCTCCCTCAGTACTCCTTTCACCCTTCACACCCGATTCTCCGTCTCTCAGATCTACAGATTCTGTATTACCACCGGAGCTCGTGTGTTCATCATGAGTAGGAGCAGGCTGTCCGTCCACCGTATTCGCTTTGTCTTTATGGACATCATGCTGGTGGCGCCCAATATATATCTTCTCAAGGCGTTGGAAATGAATTTGGGACACGGCCCATTCATTGGAGACGGGCAATAGATGACTGACGGCCATTACCATTCGCACACGAGCTTCGACACAGGCCCAGCGGTAGATCTCTGTAAGGTTGGGTGGATGACCAGGAGAGGAGAACATATTGGGCATCACTCCTCGCGTTCGAGCGAATTGATTCATCATTGATAACAGATATGCACCGCAACTATGCGAGTCTGTCTGCTTCTCGTAACGCAGTACATCTGTCATGTAGTGTTCATTCTTCAAAATCCATTCCTTCTTATCCCGTAGTGCATGATCGATTATTGCAGTTACGAGTAATCTAGACCTCTCCGAACATTTGTATTGCAGACTGTCTCCCCAGAGGATTTCCCACTTTTTTTCATCAAGTTTTCGAGCCAAAAACGCTCCCCAATGTACACCTCCTACATTAATAGGGACGACTATCGTAGATACTTCATTCGGACTGGGATAGAGCTTCACTGTGAATCGGGCCTCGATCCTGCCAAGAATTTCTAGCTGTTCCTTGCATGATTGTTTATCAAACACCTTTGATAAATCTTCTAGTTTAGACCCCGTGTCTGCGAGAACCAGAACCAAACCATCCAACGGCTCTAACTCTAGAATTCCAGCATTCAGTAGGATGGTGCAGAACCAATTATTGCGCTGAGAAGAGTTAGCCAAATTAGCGCCAATTACACCATCTTCGTTCGTCGAGTTTCTTTCTTCAGTGATCAAGTAGAACCATAACCTTTTCAGCTCAAGCAATCCCAATTCGCTCTTCCTGTCGAACACAATAGATGTATGGTTCGTGACGTTTCGCAAAAACTTTGAGAGCCTGCGGACCGTGTTCACAATTCTCTTTTTCTCGGTTGCAGTGAGACCACGCTCACAAGGCAAATTGCTAACCTCAGCTCTGCTCTTCACGGGATTACCATCGGAGTCTACCTCATCACCTGAATCCTCATTGCGAGGATCCAGAAATGATACGACTAATGAGTCCAGCGGATCCTCGGAGGGAAATTGTACAAAGGGATCCTTTGCCTTTCGAAAGGATAGCATTGCAATCAATTAGAGAACTGAGCGCGGTAAAAGTAGTGTCGACTTGCCGCTCAGGGCCGGAGACGGAGAGCGAGCTACTTGATGTTGGTTAGTATTTTTGGGCCCTGTATCTCCCATTTGGAGTTTGAAAAGCGCGCGCAAAGCTCTCGCATTGTGGGATGAGTGTGGTAACGCTCGAAGACTGGAAAGGCGTCACGGGTGTGGCGGAGGAACCAATGGGAGTTGGAGCTAGGGAGGGTCTCCTGACTTGGCGCCGCCCTAATGGAGAGAGAGGATCTGGACGAAGCTCTCTTCCGAAGGGAGGATCTAGTGTAATTTGTTACATAACTACGGAGGTTTTAGGTGGTTTTTCTACTACCTGGACAGTGCGTAGATTCTCCGGGGGCCGGACAGTTTTTACCCAGACGAGAGACATAAGATCAGTGTAGAAAGCCTGTGGACAGCCTCTTGACACAATTCGCTCTGAATTGGGCGGGAGTGTAGAACAAAGCGAACACCATCGGTTCCTCCAATACTCGAGCGCGTCTCGCACCTACTCCTCTCTCGCGACTACGTCAGTCGTTGCATTATTATTTTCTTCATCGAAACAATGCCCTCTCCCACTCAAATTCCAGTCAATTTGAATCTCCATGGCCATATTCGCGACAGCCCCATCTCAAACCCACCTCAATTCGCTTTATCTCCGACTAATGCAGCCAGTTCCAGTAACACTGCAACGTGTAGAGCCATTCCTGACCACGCAAGTCCCCATTCAAACCAGAAAAGCTCCTCTCAACCGCAGAATGCAACAAAGGCAACAAATTCATTGTCAGACACGCAGCATTATGACCATGAAACAATTTTAGTTTTGCTGGAGATAATGGAAAAGGCTGGGTACAATTTTGGCTTGAGCTTCGCTGATAGAGTCGAAGTTCATTTTGCGCAGTGATGTAGGGACGGTTCACAAGCAACACAAATCGGCACAGAGGTCTGCCCGGAGCTCTCCCGTGGAGCTCCTGGGCTAATGAGTGTGCCTTTAAATACGGATACTACGCGACTCTTGGGCTAGCTGTGACGTACAATTACTGCTTACTTAGTAAAGATAGTTGTACGTCAACTAGCAAATGCGTACGTGTCTATACGCAATTAACCTTCAAGGAAAACACTCCTTGGAGGCAATTTGAGGTTCTTAGTTAATTTCCGCATCATGCGTTAGTAGATATATATGAGCTACACCGCTATTAGCGTGTCGCCTCGCTGAGGTAATTTCCACACATGTACACGTGGATTGCACGGCCCGAGGCGCCGCTTAGCGGGTGTGAATAGCACACGTGTAGCACGGATATGCCGGAGGCAGTGCACCCAGCATTGCTGTATTTACTTAGATATTTTATAGATTATTTTGCCCGGCGCACCCACTGTCAGTGGTGCGCCGAGCCCAGTACTTGGAGGGTTGAGCTTCGTTCCCCCAAGTAAACTGCCCCTTGCGAATCCTGGGCTTTCTGGCTCTAACTATCATGCCTTCGCGGATTGTTCACCTCCAAGTGCAGTGACGACTGCGTTGTACACGTATAGTTACCCACCCTTGTGGCGCTCAGAGTATAACCAATATTTGCGTGTCTCGTTCCGACCTATTGTCGTATACTCGCCCCTGTATTGGGTTTTCTTTATTCTCTCTCTCTTTTCCCCACTCTGGTGGTTTGCTTTCTCCCCGTTTTGGGTTCGCCTTTTTGCCCTGTTCACAGTGGCTCGTTTCCGACACCTTGTCGTTGCCGTGCTACTCTCTTTCGAGGACTCATCTCGTGACCGTGTGAACACGTGGATCTCTACCGACTACTAATCAGCCTCAACGCTCCGACGCTTGTCGTGGTGGTTTGACCTCGGATTTACATCCGGCTTAGCTGTGTCATTCCCGGAGTGCTCCGTTTGCTGTGCTGCCCTGTCGAGGGGAAGATTCCGAACGTCTTCGTGAGCCTGCGCTTCTCCCGCCAAAGGCGTTGCTCTTCAAGTGGTCTCCCGACCTAGAAAAGATTAGTTTTTGTCGGAAGATTCACTCGTGAATTCACTCGTTGCGAGGTTAGTTCTTTTGCCGTTGCCTCCATTTGGAAGTTCACTAGAAGTCTCAGCCAATTGCCTGTCGATTATCCTGTTGTACGGTTGTTCTGGTCATGAAGCTGTCAGATCGTCCGAAGACACGCAGTCAGACTGGAAGATCAGATCCGCCACTTCCGTCACGGATCCCCACCCGTTCACGGTCCAGACCGAAGGGATGCCGGCTACTGAAGTTGTGCCGACGACCAATCGACTTCCGCCCACGTCGTTGATCAGCTCTCATCGAGGTGATGGACCGGCTCCTGTCGTTGCTGGTCCCGCCCCTATTGTAGGAGGTACGGTACCTTCCGTAGCTCCCACCCCTGAGGCACCTCTGAGGGCTACTGTCAATGACATCCCCCACTTAACTGTGGAAGAGCAGCTCCGCTCCACGCGGGCTGCCCATGCTACCCTTGCTAAGGAGTTGTCGCTACTTCGAAAGAAGGTGGATGACACTGCTTTGGACGGATTTTCTGAGGATCTCCGCGTATTGCGTGGTGATGTCAACTCCCTCTTGGAAGCTTTCGGAGGACACGCTAATTTCGTGGAGGACGTGGCTGAGAAGTTTACTCGCCTCCGCACCCGTCTAGAAACGGTGGCACAAACCTTCCTGGTCGGAGCCAATCGCACGGCTGAGCCGGTTGCTGTTTCACACGGTGACAAGAAGGTCAGTGGATCCAAAGCACGCAAGGAGCGGAAGAACTACGACTCTGATTCGTCAGCATCCTCTCTTTCTTTACGCCGGTCAATCGGGTCTGATTCGTCCCACTCGTCGCTAGAAGAAGCCCCTCGTGAGCGTTCGTCACGCTCAAAGCGGTCATCAGCCACCCAAGGTGTGATACGTGCCCGCTCGAAGGGAAGGAAGCACTCTGGATCAAAACAGTTGAAGCCTACCAATCTGCTCTACAAGAAGCTATTGTCATACCGGTATTACCGTTTGGAGGACACCTCATTCGATAGAACTCCCCGTGGGACGGGAAAAGTCAAAGACTGTATCAAACGGATGCAGCTGTCGCTCCGTAATCAACTGTTTACAGGCGATGATCCCATCTTGGTGTTGAATTTCCTATCACGCTTTGTAGCGGAAGCCGACATCCTTGGGATGAATGAAGGACAAGCGTTTGTCGCGCTGCCCTATTTTCTACGCGGACTTGCGAAAGATCAGTACAACTCTGTAAGAGGTTCATCGCGCGCCTCTGAAGGAGGGGTTACTTGCTGGCCTGAAGCAGTTCAGTATCTACTGAGGTTCTATGCCACTGATAATGCCATCCAGTCGGCTATCCTCTCTCTGAGAGACACCCAACAACGCCCTGGCGAAACGGAAACCGATTACTCGGTACGCCTGAATAAGGCCTTCCACCGTTGTGGGAATGTTTACTCCGCTCAAGAGCGTTGTACCATGCTCGTTGATGGACTAGACCCGGCTATACGGACTCTAGTGGCCCGTCGCCGTGAAGAGAACCGTAAGATTACGTACTTGGAACTGGTGCAGTATGCACGCGCCGAAGGCGACACGCTACGACCACGAGTCCCGGGTACCCGGTTGAAGTCCGCTAAAGCGTTGATGTTGGAATCCGGAACCCCGTCGGCGTCAATGCTGGCTGAGGAACACTCCAATAAGGAGTATGATCAGGTGCACTTTGCCCGTAGCGAAGAGCTTTAAATCCCGACAACGGAGCTTCCCTCAACCACGGATACCTCGTTTCAAACGGCTCCGGACGACACACTGCTGTATGCAGCTTCGAAGCGAGTCTGGCCGCCTCGACTGTCATATGATAACAGTGGAACCCGGGCTTCACGGCCTGGCTGGCAAGCTTCCCGCCCAGCGGTGCGATTCTCGAATACTCGGAAGGTCAATGCCATTGTTCGATTGATCTGTCACCTCTGCTATACGCGAGGGCATACTTCTCCGCAGTGCGTTCTAACCATGCGTGAATTGGCACAAGTCATTACCAACTACGAATCCCTCTCACCTGAGGAAAAGGCTTCCGTTCCGATGGCATAGTACATCCGCGCGAAGATGGATATTCCACGCACAATTGCGGCTCCGATCGCCCAGAACATGGTGACCTCTCACCCCCGTACCCCTCTCGAGGGAAATTCAACCGCTACTGCGGACGCTTCTGCCACTGGTGTCCAGTCATCAATGGTTCAGAACACTGAGCACACGACTCAGGCGGAATCTGCTCAGAAAAACTAAGTGTGGGAGTCTCCTCTCTTGGAGAGGCGCCCTTAGAGTTGAGGCTGAAGGCGCCCGAGGCGTCCCTGCCTCGCTCCCAGGTACGAATTCTCTCGAGGAAACAGGCCGTCGAAGACGTGAACTCAGAACACCTTGGTGTTCTTCGTCGACCGTGGATACGGGTAAGAAATAACCGGTTCCTGGATAGAGTTATGGTGATGGCCAAAACGCAGTTACAAGGTCTATGCCGACTTTGGCCTTTCACACCAGTTTATGGTGCGTTATCTCACTGTGTTAGATACAGGCGCAGGTCCGAACTTCATTGTTGAGACAGCATTGCCACCCGCCTTGCGGTCACACATTCTCCGTGGCGACATTCCTGACGTCGCTGACGCGAGTAACAACCATTGTCAACGGTAGGATACATCGAGTTGGTAATCCGCTTGGGCTCATGCGTGGTGAAGCTCGACTTTGTCGTTTGTCGGTCCCTGGCCGCCCCAGTCATTTTGGGTTGTGACTTTTGCGACCGCTTCGTCGATGCCATTAGACCCCGGCAGAGGCGTGTTGAAATGGAAGATGGTTCGTCCGTGCCGATTGTTCGTCGTCCTTTGAGGCATGCCTCCGAGAAGCATGTACCTCTACCTGCGGCGCAGGAAGCACCACCGAGTTCTCGGGAATCTACGAAGCTACGTGTTGCCTCCGCGACACGCGTGTTTCCAGAGTCTCAAGTCTTGGTACAGGTGAACTCCCGTCAACACGGCTTACGAATCGTCCAGCCATTGCCGTCATTGTATGATAAATATTCTTTTGCCATTGCAAATGGAGTCGCCCAAGTGGAACCGGATAATCTGTTTTACGTGTTGATAGCCAATCTAGGCAAAACAACCCAGTATCTGGTGAAAATCTAAGTAATTGGCTCGGTTATGCCGCACCCGCCTGCGTTGGTACCTACAAAGATGACTGCTGCCGATGTGCTCGGAATCGTTCACTGTAAGGAGGGGGAGGAGTCGGTATCTCAATCACCTCCGTCGCCGAGTCCTTCGGGTCAGTCACCTGTTAAGACAGAGAAGACACGCGTTCCGACGAGTTACGACCAATTGGACCCAGTGAAGGAATTGGAAGAACTCGACCTCGGACATGTTCCGGAGACACACCGCAAACGACTGCGCAAGATGCTTCGTGAATTCACCACAATGTGGGATGGTTCTCTCGGAGAGATAAATACCACGGAAGACCGGATTGATCTCCTTCCGAACTCTCGGCCAGTAGCCCAACATCCGTACAGGGCAGGGCCCAAGGCCAGAGAAGAAGAGCAATTTCAGGTGGACAAGATGCTCCGTGCAAGAGTTATAGAACCGGCACATTCGCCGTGGGCATCACCAGTGGTACTGGCTCCGAAACCGGATGGTTCCTGGCGCTTCTGTATCGACTATCGTCGTCTAAACGCTCTTACCGTCGAGGACGTGTACCCTATTCCACGTATGGATGAATACATCAATTCTCTCGGAAATGCTACCGTATTCACGGCATTGGATACTAACTGGGGATACTGGCAGGTTCCAGTGAGAAAGCAGGATCAGGACAAGACAGCGTTTGTCTGCCATTCTGGCCTCTACCGTTTTAAACGGATGCCCTTTGGTTTAACCAATGCTCCCGCTACTTTTCAGCGTGCTATTGATATCCTGCTGGCCCGCTTCAAGTGGCGTACTTGTCTCGTCTACCCCGACGACATCATTGTATTCTCAGATAATCTGGATGGTCACCTTACAGATGTGAGAGACATAATGGCCACGTTACGGGACGCCGGAGTGACACTCAAGCTGAGGAAATGCGAATTCTTCACCGATACTGTCAAGTATCTGGGTCACATAATCCGTCCAGGACGTGTCATGATCGAGGGAGCTCGTGTGAAGTCGCTGAAACAGGCCACGGAACCGACTACCCAGACTGAACTGAGATCCTTTCTAGGATTAGTCGACGTCTATAGACGGTTTATTTCCAACTTCGCAGACATAGCGGCACCTATCAACGTGCTTCTGCGGAAGGGTCAACCGCCTAAGTTGGACCCATTCACGTCTACTGAGGCGGAAGCCTTTAACTCTCTCAAAGAGGCTGTAACCACGGCATTAGTATTGTCACTACCGAAACCGGGACTTTCATATACCGTGGACACGGATTCTAGTGACTACCAGGTAGGCTGCGCTTTGTTTCAAACCGCCCTAGAGGGGGAACGCAAGCCAATCGGGTACTGGTCCCGTTCGTTGAACGTGCATGAGAAGAATTACTCCGTCTCGGAGAAGAAATGTCTTGCAATGGTGTGGGCATTATGCCCACTACGCCCCTACCTCATGGGTGCTCATTTCACCGCTTACACGGCTCACTCATCATTGAGATGGCTACTATCCATATCGGAGCCTTCAGGCCGCTTAATGCGTTGGAGACTGCGTCTTGCAGAGTTCGACTTCGACGCCGCCTACAAGAAGGGCGCCAACAATACACAAGCCGACGCCCTTTCTCGCCTACCCACCATAGGGGAAGCGTTAGCCGTCGATGACGATTAAATACCCTGCTTCGCAGTTGACGACTACACCGCAGGTGAACTGGATGATATCGAAGAGGAATGGCCAGACGAACTGGATTTTGACCAGGAACTGGATGACCTACTCGCTGTCAGCGAAAGTGCGAACCCCCTACCAGGGAACTTCGTACCCGTCATAACGGAGGAGATGGTTAGGGAACAATTCAGCGATCACTACTGCACGAAGATTCGGGCGCAACTCAATGGAGGAGCTGATCTCACCTTTCGGGTGAATGATATTGGATATCTCGTTCGCACGGTAACTGGAAACCCACAAATAGTGGTGCCACACGCCCTACAATCTCGAGTGTTACACTTAACACACTATGCAAAACTTAATGGTCACGTCGGAGGACGGAAACTGTACCTTACACTGCGAAGTAAATTCTACTGGCCAGCAATGGCTGTGGATTGCTACGCAACTGCGCGGTTCTGCCCCGAGTGTGCTCGGAATCGCGTCAAGCTTCGCCGCCATGCGACGAAGTTGAAGCTCTTCCCCCGCAAAGGCGCCCCTGGAATTCGTAGCCATCAATATTTTGGGACCCTTCCTCGCTACCAAGCGGCGTAACCAATTTCTACTCGCTATCACGGATCGTTTCTCGAAGCTCGCTCGTACCGTACCATTACGGAGAATCACGTCATTGACGGTTGCGCAGGCATTCGTCACCCATTGGGCATTGTTCTACGGTCCACCGGTGAATCTACTCTCCGACAACGGGAAACAGTTAGCCTCCTGGTTCCTCGGGGATGTATGCAGAATTCTGGATGTCAAGAATCTTTTCACGACAACCTACCACCCCCAGTGTAATGGGCAGGCTGAACGGTTTAACCGGACGCTGTCAGCCGCACTCCGTTCATACGTAGCCGATCACCCCACCACGTGGGAACTGTTTACCGATGCGCTGATATTCACATACAACACTCAGGTACACCGTACTACGGGATTGACTCCATTTGAATTGGTTCTGTCTCGCACCCCACCGCCAGTGGCGCTCGAAGCACAGCCAACGCTGGATCAATTTCCTTCGACGAAGAGATACAGTGAAACCTGGAAGACATGGCTTACGAAGCTGGTCCCTGCAGCACAACGGTCAATGGCCCGGTCACAAGCCGCACATAAGCGTGATTTCGATGAGCGAGCCCCTCGAAGACCACCCACCCTTAAGAAAGAGGACTATGTGTTCATCCGTAAGGAGTATTGGAACCCAGGCAAGAAGAAAAACCACAAGCTCTCACCCGTCGCCGACGGTCCCTTCAAGACAATTGCTGTGGAATCCGACACTGTCGTAGTGGAGATGGGTCAGCAACACGAACGCATTTCCCGCGATCGCGTGGTTTTTGCACCCCCGCCTGCGGGAAACGACCCATCAAGTAGACATTATACCGCAGAAGCGGAAACGAACACTACGGACACACCGGACCCACCCCCGATCGACCGCCCTTGGGAGGTACCACATCCTAATAGAAGACTCTCGGATTTGCCAATGTTATCGGACTCTACGGGCCCTGGCGCTTCGCCGTCTGAAGCCCCGCCACCTGGCGTAATTATTCGCCGCCTTGGCGCCTTGACACCCACTCTCCATGGCGCTCCATCTAAGGAGGCGGCGGGACTCTTTGATCGTCATGCTTCCGCGCTGGCGCGTCAGGAACACCGTGTGGCACGGAAGAGAGACACCGCTAATGCGCGATCAAAGCTCTCTAGGGAGCCCAGCGTCTCGTCACGGATGCCGCGCATCAACTCAGAAGCGGAATCGTCACCAGACACTACCGCTGTGCGGGACAGGACCGAGGAGACTCAGTCGTTACCGGTGAAGCCGTTGTCTACGCCGCACAGCGCGCCTGGAGTGACTACGTCGCATAACGGAGTGGAAATACCGCCTAAGACGCCGTTGAGCTCGCATGTCCAAGACGGAAAACAGTCGTCGGAGACTAAGTCGCCCAACACGCCTGAGGTGGGCCACACCGTGAGCACGTCGCTAAATGCCCGGCAGGGAAGTGCCATCCGTAGCACACGGACTACAGCTGTAAGGGAGATCAGCTCAGCAAGCGAACTACGTTGACAAACTGAGCTGACACCTCCCGTGCATACGGAGGCGGAACACGCCACGGCGCAGACTAATGAAGGCCACCCATTGACAACGTCACGTGCCACCACGGCGAGGCCGGTTCAATCAGGGTTACCGTTGACGCGAGCCCTTTCGACGCCACACACAACTCCGTCGAAACGGTTGCTACCACGCAAACGTGCGGTACGCCCACCTGGGACTCCCGCGGGAGAAGGAACTCTACCGGAACAAGGAAACGGGAACACCGACACCGCGAGACGCGTGGCAACCGACCCAAGTAGGGGACCACACCGCGAAGGTACAGTGCCACCAACTTTGTTGGACACAACTCGGTCTAACCGGAGCGTCGACGCAGTACCACACACGGTGAGGCCGCTGTAGAGCTCTCCGAAGCAGGATGTCGTAATCACACGGCAAGGCCGGGAAGTCTTCCGACAGGAGTTCGTAGTCGACCACATAGTGGAACAATCATACCACCCGTTGGGGTAGATCCAGTATCTTGTACGTTAGTACGGCTACGGACCCGAGGCTGACTCGGATGAGCCAATCGAGCATCTCCAACGATCGAAAGTGGTGCAGTACCATCGGCGTACTTTCATGGGTCTCCCGGCGACAATTGTCAATGCCCAAGTGGGATAACACGCCCCGAATGGGAAGAAGCTAGCTCATCCAGAAGGAATCTCAGGAGTGGATGAAGATGAAGTGGAGATTGGTTTTTGGTCCACGGAGTTCGACTGGTGTCGTCTTCGGTCGCCCACGTTTGTTTTTTTCGGATTAATTATCCTGAGGGGTTCTCTCCCAGCTCGCTGGTTCACTGTTCTCATCAAAACCGCGTGCGCATGGGTTTTACCTCCACAAAGGTGCGCAGTTTCCGTGCGCATCACGCGATTTACCGGTAGGAATACCGTTTGTCTTGTACACGCGCCAGGCGGAAATGTTCAGTTGCCGATGTTCAACCATGTTCGACACCGCCTACCGCGAAATACTTTACTGTGTACACGCTCTTGCGGTCTTCACAGTATTCGCATAATGCGTTTGTATCGATGCCCAGTCGTTTCTGGTAATGGTTCTCGATTCCCGATCTCAGGTTTCTTGCTGCTACAGTATTTTCTGGAGGCCGTCTGCGCCATACCCGTCACTCGGTGGTTTTCTATCCGTTTCCTTAACGAGCCAGCAACAGTGTATTCTGGACGTCGATAAACTCTTTGATAAACACAGAACTCAATTATCTCGAAGAACTTCGGAGTTATGGCGTTATTTCAGTTCGGGATTCTATTTTTAGACTGCATTTCGGTGAACTGAAATGGACCGCGCTTTCCCATTCCATGGTGTTCAATCCCAACAATCTTGGTCTTAACTGAAAGCTCTGGGTTTCAGGAGTTCTGCACTGTATCAGGTTTCTTCACAGCTGTACTGGTTCGAACGTTCTACGACTTTGAAGAAGCAGTACTGTAACACACCCCGATTTTGTGCTGCAGAGTGGAGGGAACCGCTTCAAGCGTGAAGAAATCGATCCCGAAACGTGCTGCGCACCTTCTCAGGGCTATGTACCGCCGGTCCGCGTGACTGCAATGGTTCTTCTACTTAGCTGTGGGTCGCAACACCTCATATCGAGGGAGATTCAAAGAAATTTGAGAACCACTTCCATGGAGCGACTCAGACTCGAATCAGCTATCCCACACCTTTGTTCATGGACCTGAAAACAGGGAGCGGACCGCGACAGCGAGAAGCACACTGTGGTGAACAGGAATGGTCGTCGCTGGAGCGAGGTTCGCACTTTGGAGTGGTAGTGACTTGGTCTTCGCGAGGCGAGATGAAATCCGAAGACCTCGGGGATGCGCTTTTGTACCCATCGTTGGGAGTTCGACCCGCAATCGCGACGGCGTGGCTCATACTTAAGGAGGGGGATACAAAGGACAACACTCCTTGGAGGCAATTTGAGGTTCTTAGTTAATTTCCGCATCATGCGTTAGTAGATATATATGAGCTACACCGCTATTAGCGTGTCGCCTCGCTGAGGTAATTTCCACACATGTACACGTGGATTGCACGGCCCGAGGCGCCGTTTAGCGGGTGTGAATAGCACACGTGTAGCACGGATATGCCGGAGGCAGTCCACCCAGCATTGCTGTATTTACTTAGATATTTTATAGATTATTTTGCCCGGCGCACCCACTGTCAGTGGTGCGCCGAGCTCAGTACTTGGAGGGTTGAGCGTCGCTCCCCCAAGTAAACTGTCCCTTTCCAAGCAAGGGCTTTCTGGCTCTGACTATCACGCCTTCGCAGATTGTTCACCTCCAAGTGGAGTGACGACTGCGTTGTACACGTATAGTTACCCACCCTTGTGGCGCTCAGAGTATAACCACTATTTGTGTGTCTCGTTCCGAGCCATTGTCGTATACTCGCCCCTGTATTGGGTTTGCTTTATTCTCTCTCTCTTTTCCCCACTCTGGTGGTTTGCTTTCTCCCCGTTTTGGATTTGCCTTTTTGCCCTGTTCGCACTTGCCCGTTTCCGACACCTTGTCGTTGCCGTGCTACTCTCTTTCGAGGACTCATCTCGTGACCGTGTGAACACGTGGATCTCTACCGACTACTAATCAGCCTCAACGCTCCGACGCTTGTCGTGGTGGTTTGACCTCGGATTTACATCCGGCTTATCTGTGTCATTCCCAGAGTGCTCCATTCGCTGTGCTGCCCTGTCGAGGGGAAGATTCCGAACGTCTTCGTGAGCCTGCGCTTTTCCCGCCAAAGGCGTTGCTCCACAAACATACCCCCCAGTCGCGTTATTGTCCTAACAATACATACATGTGATCGACTTACTGCCAGTTATGGTGGTCATGGCAAATGCTTTTAGCGACATCGACACTCCAATACCCGTTCTCAAACATTCGGTTCATATTCGCTGAGTGTTTGACGCTTCGCTTCGTTAAGGCGTCCGCGAGGTTGATAGAGCCGGGGATCCAAGTGATCTTTTCTAGTTCCCCAGACTCAAACGCATCGCGAATCATGGTCACCGTTTTCCTTAGTCAGAACTCACTACATTCGTGTAGGGTCGTAATGGTGCCGAAAAGGGCTTTGGAGTGCACTAAAATGTGGTGCTCCGTGCTCACTTGCGGAAAGATTGCTCGTATCGTCTCTTTCATATCAAAACCGCGATCCTCCGCTTCCGAACACGCGAGTATCTAGGCCCCGAATGAAGAGTAGGTCACCCTTCGCTGTTTCGTACTCGACCAATATATCGGATGGAATATATCCTCGTTCTCGAAAGCTGTAGCGTACTTCATGCCGCATATGATTCCGCTCTGTTCGTACGAAGTGTCGCTAGTAGCGTGAGATGCATCCGATAAGCTTACCAGTGTCGCAGACGTTACTTCCATGGGGCGAACGAACTTGATCGTGGGATGTAGATCGCACACTTCCTGGAGCATTGCATTTGCGTCTACAATGTGCTTGACCTTCAGGTCTCCCAGTTCCTGTTGCATCCTGGAAGTTATGAGCCACGCCTGAGGTAATACGGCAAAGCCTAAGTACATGAGTGTACCCGCCAGCGAGCGGTAGCTGCTTATCTCACTGTTACTGGCCTTTGCTTCTCGTTCCCTCCTTCGCTGTAGTGTGAGCTCAATTGGATGAAGGCGTTCCATGTAATCCATCATTGAGAGAATAACACTACCTTCTACGTCTTGTAGGATGTTGCAGCCTGCGAATGTCAGTTTGTTACCGATCCTCACTTTCCCAACGGTGAATTCCTCTCGGAGCCTATCCATGAATTTCTTTCTGTCCGATTCGCTACCGGCGACCAGTAGGTCATCTACGAGCTTCGCAATGATGAGTAAGATGTGTCCGATCTCGTTTCGCTTCAGGAACAGTTGATTTACGCCGTATACTATTTCGAGTACTTCGGTATCCAGCATCCAGGATTCTATGCGCTTTGCCCACTGTCTTCCAGCTTCCACAATTCCATATGGGAGCTTTGTCAATTTCCATAGAACGCCGCGCTTCGTTTTTAATTGAGGAGCTGGTCGGACGTATATCTCCCGCTTGATCGGTCCACTCTGCAAGAACGCACCCTTAACATCAGCCACTCCGAACGTAAAGCCAAGGCATAGAGCGATGCTTATCAGAAGTCTGACTATGACCATATCGGCGTTGGAGCAGTCCTTGCGGATCGCATCCTTCTCGTCATCTCTGTTTCCGTGTGTCACAAGGCGAGTTTTTAACTTCCTGGCCCCATCTTCGTCTTGCTTCAGCTTGTACACCGTGTGCGAGGAGATGACGTTACTGTTCTGAGGCACAGTGCCTTCGTCTACTTCTTCGTAGGCTTCCACCCAGTTATCGTCGTGTTCCTTTAGTACGGCCTTTCGGAGAATCCAAGACGGGGCGAACTGCACATCTCGACCTGAAACCTGTCTGGAGCCGATGACTCTTTGCATATCCTCCAGGACCCTCTGTTCCACAGATATCAGGTCGCGAATAACGTTCATCTCTGGCTCCGCTATCAGTTCGTCGGTGTAGCTTCCCATATCTTTGAACACACGTTCCTTCTCCATGTCGTTTGTTGCCATTAGGGAGGCGGAACCTTGCACGATCTGCTCCCCTTCGCTCTGCGAGTCGGGAGTCAACGTGAGGTCGATGCAGTCTTCCATTAGACCTTCACCGAGTTCTCGAGCGAGGTCAGAGTTAGGTCGCAACCTGATGTCCTCGTATGCGATCCTTGATATCGGACCTTTAGGTGTTCTTCTTACTTCGACTAGATGTCTATGCGGCTTCACCACGGTTGCGCTATGCCACTCGTCTGGGACGTTATTAGCCGATGTCTTGAAGTAGAACAGTACAGAGTCGCCGGGTTTTATAGACGATTCCGAGAGGCTCGAATGGTTGCGAGCCCTCATTGCCCGTTGCAAAGCTCTGGTGGCCGATTGCTCCCTGTATGCATTCAGTAGGTTTTCGGTCACGAGCCGTCTTGGTGCGCATAGTATGGAAGGGGCGTAACCCTTGGCAAGCTCGAAAGAGCTCAGGACCTTTGACCCGCTGAAGCAACTCGACAGAAATGTCGCCCGAGATAGCAGGGTTTTATCGCTTCCTATGGTGCTTTCCTTCTGCAGCCGTTCGAGAATCCGTTTACCCACTCCATTTTTTCGCTCGACGATACCTGTCTTATTGTGACGTCTGACAGGTCTGGCTTTGAAGCTAATGTCGCGCCCTGACAGGAATCTCCTGATCTTCCGACAGTTGTACTCGTCGTCAGCTGACAGGGAGTTAGGAGTGCCGTGTCGGTTAAGCCATTCGGTTTCGATTAGACCTATAGCTGTGCAAGCTTCTCGGTTCCCAGACATGGCTGTTTCCGAGTACCCGGTCCCACCGTCCACAATGTGTAGAACTAAGTATTTGGTATCGCGTATGGTACAGAACGCATAAGCAATTTGGATTTCTACGTTAAATGCTTGATTGACATGCAATATGGAGGTCTTCTTGGTCGGCAGCGGTAGGCCGGATTCCGCACATATCGGAAAATTCTCCGCAGTACGATATGCTTCACGCCTTTCTTCTTCGGAGCACAACCCCGCTCTTCTACACAGTTCGATAATTTCCTCGGGAGGAGCGTGTGTGAGTTGGTGCGGTCTCTTTATGAGTGTGCTGGGTCTTGTGCTCTTTGCCACTGTTGACAGAAGGTTACCCATTGATGGCGTGATCAAAACGTGAGCTCTCGCGTCATACATAGTTGTAGACCTGATGTAGACTTCGAGAACTCGGGCTTCCTTATCCGTGGGTCGACTGATAGTAATTGTGGCTGGTTTTTTTGAGAAGTCGGTGACGCTGTACTTCCTTACATCTAATCCGATCGTTAGAGGCGAGTTGTCGTCAAATAGGTCGAATGTCAGCTCGACGAGCCGATTATTCGTATCCTGTATGGGAAGGGTCCATGAACATACAATCTTCTTGGAGTCAACGCAATTATGACCCCAACCACGCCGATAATTCGATATAGGTTCATAAGGTTTGAATTCGATGCCTAGGGTTTTGCATAGAAGTACAGCTGAAGAGAGTCCCCCGGAGGAGATTGGGCTCCCCTCATCAAGAATGGGATTCGGATCGGTATTGGGCGTACCGGAATCCCTTACTGAAAAAGCACCTTCTTCTTGTCCTTTTGCCATTTCTCATTATTACCACGTTTGTATGGCGTGTAGCCATGCTTTTTGTTCTCCGCAAAGTTACCACATATGTTGTCTTTCTTTGTGTCGTCTTCTTCACCGTTTTGTGCGTTGTTCGCACCATTCGTGGCCTTATTGTTTTCGTACTCACGTTTACGTTTACGGTTCTTACGGTTGTACTTGTTGGAGTTGAGGTACGACTTGGTAGAGGGCTCCGTTGGATTACCTTCCGGCTGTATCTCGTCAAGATCTTTCTCCTCCAACTCTGCTTCCTCAAGGGCGCAGATGGCAAACGGCAGCCCGATCCAGGAACATATATTCTCGGAGTCGTATACCTTCTCGTTCTGCATAATGGCTGCGTCGATAGCTGTCACCAATTGTGTGCATACCAACTGATTAGAGTCGTTCAGTGGTCCTTATATCGCTGCGATCAAAACTTTTCTAATCATAGACATCCTGTCTTTGGTCAGCGGAATGACAGAGGTATCTTTCTCGCCCTTGCTCTTTGCAGAGACGACGAGGTTGGATATTATGTTCGAAAACGTTTGTGCTTAAAGCCTTGAATTCAGAAGAAGCATTATAGCGAAGTTCTGACTGTCGCTTGAATCCTGTTTTCCTTTCGTGAGGTTGAGATATGACAGAGCAGGTCTTGCGAAGCGCTCGATGTATGCGGAGATTGATTCGCCTGACTTGCGTTTACAGCACGTGACCTCTTTATATAGCTTCACAATCCGACGTAGCCTATCCACGGTAGAATCCTTGGCCACGAGATTGATGATCTTCTTGATGACGACCATTGGGTCCAGATTTCTACCGTCAGATGGCGGAGTGAGCACGAGCTCTCCAGTTCGGACAGCATTTTTAACGAGCTCCTTCTTTGAGAACTCTAAAGTGCGATAGAGTCTCATTCCTAACGTGGCGGCGCCTCTTTTGGCTCTGTTGTCACCACCAGTAGCGCAAGCACGAAGGGTCTCGGCCCATTCGTATACAGCTTCGCGCCATTGTAGCTTGTCCGTGTCTGGACGTAAGCGAGGTGGTACTAATATGTTGCTTCGAGAGAGATCCTCTCCTGGGCCCATAACTTTGGCTTGAGCTTCGCTGACAGAGTCGAAGTTCATTTTGCGCAGTGATGGAGGGACGGTTCACAAGCAATACAAATCGACACAGAGGTCTGCCTGGAGCTCTCCCGTGGAGCTCCTGGGCTAATGAGTGTTCCTTTAAATAAGAATAATACGCGACTCTTGGGCTAACTGTGACGTACAATTACTGCTTACTAAGTAAAGATAGTTGTACGTCAACTAGTAAATGCGTACGTGTCTATACGCAATTAACAACGGTAACCGAAAACAGCAAAAGAAAAGCTTGAGAGAAGTCTTTGCGCACGCCACAAAAAGGGCTAAAAAGGAGCACGGAATCAAGGTCACTGCCAAAGGATGGAAAAACAAATTCACTCGCATCAAAAAGGAGTACTCATCATTTATAGCTAAAATCAAGCAGTCTGGAAGAGATGGTGATGATGGAGACTAGTACAGCACTCCCGAGTGTTATGAGCAGGTGCATGAATTAGAGCGAGGCAAGGCCCGACATAACCCACCAGCCCAGGAATCAACTGACGAAAGCCCTGATGATAGCGTGGATTTAACAAGCACTCGCAAGGGAGCAAAATTGTCGCACAATGACGCATTACACACATTTATTAAGAAGCAGGACACGAGGCACTCAGAACTTATTGCAGAACTAAAACGTAGCAATGATGAACGCGAGAAAACTCGTTCTGTCTTGGGGCTCTTGGTTAGCAAGATATGAACTAGAGAATCAATCTCAAATTTTCAGGTTGTTCAAAACATAGAACAATAAAGCATCTCGCTGGCGCTTACTCAGATGGCTTTCTGAAGTGAACTCCTCTGCTTCGCTTGGTTCGCATTGCGGTAAAAGAAAATCTTCGAAGTCTCCATCACCAAGACTCATGTTGTGCATAATAAAGCATGAGTGACAAAGCGCAGTAATGTCATCTTCATGTAGTAGACGCACACCTTCCTTCAATACCTGAAACCTGTGTTTCAGCATTCCAAAAGCGCATTCGACAGGCTTTCGTGTCTGGCTTGCAATGCTGTTCCATGTTTTCAGTACTGGATTAACCCTCTGTTCAAAAACTATAGCTGTTTTCATCATATTCGGAGAGAGAGAAAATGCGCAGTCTCTGATTAAATAAGGCTTTATGGGCACACCCGATACACACATGCTTGGAATGGTTTCACCTAACCAGGTTCCTGTTTCAATATTAGTCTTCAACGTAGAGCGGTCGAAAATAGTTGCGTCGCCAAGAACCCCCGTTCGTCCGATATCGGCATAAATGAAACGGCGATCTGCCGTTACCACAGCGAATATAACAATATTCGGGTACCCTTTGTAACAACGATACTCGTAGAATTGTTCATTTGGGCACGAGACCCACTTGATATGTGTGCCATCGACGGCACCAGCGCAATACGGGAGACCTCTGACATCCTCAAAACCCTTCATCACTTTTGCCATCTCTTCTTCTTCACACGGAAATGCAATATGTGAGTGATATTGTTTGGCTACGACGCGTGGCATTTCTCGAACTACAGCAGACACGGTACTTGCACCAATTTCTAACTGGCATGCTGTCCGCTCACAAGTCGAACCACCCACATAAAGTAGAAAGGCAGCCAGTTTAATTTCCCCAGCAAGCGGTAGGCGATAGTTTGTAGCACAGCACTCTAGGTCCGGGTGCATTTTGTCTGTCGTCGCTCGAAAGAGAGCATACTTGATTCTAAACATCTGCTTTCAGGACGAAGATAAGAGAAACTCTGTCGATATGGCGTAGTCAAAAAACCAGCGCGGGCTGGTACTGTTCCATTTCCACTCCCGGCCATGTGTTCCGTGGCTTCTACTGATTCTATGAGAGAGGAATGGGAAGATTTCATCGAAAGTGGCTTGCGCAACGGCGGCAACGGCTTCCACGTCCCGCTCATCGCATGTGATTAGCGCAGCGAGCGCAACGAGCATCTTCTTGCGATCAGCTAGCATTGTAGAGGTGTGCCAGAGAAGGCCATGGTATTTGTCTCAACTCGTCTTGATGATGGGGTCGCTCAGGTTGCGACCCCATGATGAGGGGAATTTTGACCAGAAAAGGACAAGAAGAATTTTGTCCTTCGAAATGGAGATGACCCTTGTTGGTGGGGATTTGGGACAAGATTCTGGGTTGTCCTGCCCGGTGTAGAAAGGGCCTAAGGCCCTTTCTACATATGGACATGGACATGCGTTTTTGGCACTAGACCCGACAAAAATGTAAAATTAATATATATTTACAAAGCAAAAATTTAAAAAAAATTCTGATAGAACGATTCTGCATTATGTCTTTCGTGGGGTCGCTTTTGAGCGACCCCAAAATCGTGGACAATGGACAATTTAGATTTTTGTCCATGTCCACATGTAGAAAGGGCCTAACCCTTTTGAACCGACTTGCTTAGGGCGTCCCTACCCGTCTGCCTATATCCCAGTTGAAATTTGTGGGAATGTGATTGGTCGTCTAATGCCACCCACCGAGGCGGATAGTCTGGCCAAATCACCCCGAATACACCCAGTAACTGCAATTAGAGCACCTCTATCAGTGAACCCAAATCTCGCAGCCAAATAGGTAAAAAGCTAAATTTGAATATGGCTTTGGTGGCGGCAGCTCTGTCAGTCAATAGCCAAAACTCGCAATTGCAAAGCTGACTCGGTTCTGTAGGCTCCTACGTTGTCCCATAATGAGTAAAACGGTCTTCGACGAAGAAGAAAACGTTTTCAGCACCGACGACGATTGCGCCCTTCAAACCGTTGTGTCGGTATTTCAGTTTTTCCATAAAGCATGTCACGCTACATCTCTAAACGCTGGAAGAGTTTTAATAAGTCTTACTATTCGCAGAAAATAGTGTCGTTAATTTTTCTGACTATTTGTGTTCTCATCCAGTCTATCTCATCCCAGAGTTTTCACAACTATTTAGCGGTTTTCCCAGCCTCTATTTGAAACTGCATAAATTATCTTCGAGCCTCTATTTTTGCAAACAGCAAATGTTTCCAAAGTTCCGGGTCACACTTTTACCCAAAACTAATTTAGAAAACTACAAAAACTTGCAACGTGCCTTTCCTTAGCGCAAATGGATGATATAGTTAGCATATCACCTAAATGTCGAAAAAAATACTTTAAAATTGTACTTCGAGCTATATACAACTGCTACGGAGATTTTTACTTAAATAGAGAACCGACATTGGCAAAGCTACGCAGAAATGAGGGTGAGTATGCCAGCGTAGGGTTTCCCGGATGTGTTGGCTGTGTTGATTGCATGCATCCACATTGGAAAAACTGTCCAAAGGTCTTCAAAAGGCTATATTACAATTCCAAGGATGTAAAATTAGCGAAGATGTCATGCGAGGCCCTTTTTAATAAACAAAGTTATTGCTGGCACTGGTTTCCTGGGCGATGTGAAACAAGCAACGACAATACCGTCGCCGACGACAGCCTGATTTTTATTGAAATGCTCTCTGAGAAACGGCGTATGACACTGCCAGATGGTTATGATGTTTGTGGTGTAAATCGTTCTGGTTTTTATTACTATCTCGTTCACGGAATATACCCCCGGCGGACTATCTTTATGGGCCCAAACCACGCGCCTGTCAATGACCGGGAGCAAAACATGACTATATCGCAAGAGTCTACAAGAAAGGATATTGAACGGATGTTTGGGGCTCTACAAGGGAGGTTCAAGGTTCTTCGTCATGAACGTTTTGAATGGAGCGATGAGCTCACAATATTGATCACCCAGGTGTGCGTCATATTGCACAAAATGTTAGTGTATATGGATTCTCCTGGGGAGTCTGATGATGAAGTAGAACCGAATGGAGAACCTATAAGTGTAGTCGAGGAATTCGCTGGTGACGCTTAAAAGCGTGTTGGACTCTATGGGCATGTCAGACACAAATCCCGCAATCCCGCAAAGCGAAAGTGCAGCTGGAGGTTTACTTGGGCTGCTCAATACAGCAGATCTTGTAACCAATGAAGAGTCTAACCGCTGTTTGACCGAAGCATTGTCCTATCACCTATGGGCGAGGAGAGGAGAGAAAGCGTGGAGAGGAATCTCCGCAAGAGATATACCCGTTAAGCCGCCTCGGGCGTTCGCTAAGCATTTGCCTCCGTCGCTTGTTTTCGTCGTAATGTTGCTCATCCTCTCACTTTGTGCTTCATCGGCGTCGTGAAAAGAAGAAGCATGAGAAGCACTAGGAGTCCCCCAGTGATAGAATGAAGTGCATCCAGGCAGAACGGGTTGCGGTTCTTCAGACGAATTGGCGGACCTTTGGTTTTCTTCCACGGCTTCATCAACATTTTCTGGTTCGACACTGAATCCTACGAGTAAAGCAGCTTGTCTCATGAGCTCTTCGAGGCGTTTGTTCATAAGACAAGGCGGCAGTGACATGCGATGCAGTATCTTCGGTTGAAGAGCAATTGAAGAGGTTTTTTTCTTGCACGCGGCCGACCCTCTTAAAGTTTCCGTCAAACTGTCCACACTGCGATACACCTTCGATATATTGCGTTCTAAAACTTTCTTTAGCTTTTGATTCTTCGCCCCACTTCGCCTGGATGTGGGGGGTGAATCAATTGCAATTCATCCTGTCTTCATAGATTTGCTCCGTGGTTCGTCCTTTTTTGTCTCCAACACCACTGTTGTCACACATAGAACGATACCCTGGTGCACTACGAGAGCTCCCGCCAATATTCGAGACAAACTTTGGAAAGGTTGTTAGTAATTGTACTGCAGGCAGGAAACGAATTGCAGAGGGTAGACGCTCTTCTCCTTTAGTCTTTAATTCGTTCCTGTTCCGGTACAGGGCCATAATATTTTGTAGTGTCCGTTCTTCATTTTCTCCAGATGAAATTGATGAGCGATACAGTTTATCTGCGGCCAGATACTTTTGCGCAATTCAAGATACAGTGGTCCATCTTGAGACTAAACTTATTGCAGTTCGAGTTCGACTGTACTCCGGTTGCGTTCTAAGGACTTTGAGAACATTGTTCCAAAACTTATCTGCATTTTGTTTCTGAACAGTTTGTGAGACGCAGATCCAGGACCTTGCGAGAGCAAGGTCTTCTTCTGGACTAAAATTTGGTTCTCTAGTAGACGCTTCTCGGACTGTGTCGGTCATCTGTGGCCAATCTTGATGATTGGAGGTAGTAGATTTTGGTGCTCTCTTTGAAAAGCTGTTATGGTGGTATTGCTCACAAGACTACTTTCGTCTTAAGGTGAAGGCACTTCACAGGTTTTGAAATTGGCCCGTTAACGAGAGAAAGGCCAAATGGGACTGTGTGAATGGTTGTGCAATTTAGCGGCGCAGCTAAACACCGCGCCAAATGCTCGCCAATTTTTCATTCGATACAGCTGGATGGCTTCGTAAAATAGCTATGCCTCGGCGGATAGAGATGCCATTTTGAGCCCCGAAGCTAAAAACATGGATATTTAGCTATTTGGGTTCACTGATAGAGGTGCACTTAGTGTGGGTGCACAAATAATGTGGTAACCCAATAAATGTGGCCCACACTATCATGGGTGCGAAGAAACTCTTCATTTAACCAAGTAGTGTGGGTTTGGCAGCGACAGAAATTCATTCCGAAAAGACGCGCGAGCAGTTCTCAAACTGCTGCTCCTCGCAGATCCTAGCCCTTTTCCGCCTCGAGCCTCTGAACACCAGAGAGAACATGTTTGCTCAATAGACATCCCAACAAGCGGATCACCCATAATTGCCACGTTTCGACGGTGGGCTGACCAGCGACAACGTCAAACTAACGCTGTCGACAATGAGCAGCTATCGACTGATCCGCAGCCACCAACCACCCTAAATCGTAGCAAACCAAACAATTCGTCTTCATTTTCTTCCCAAACAGTGCTTAAGATCGCCAACCGCACTAAAATTATAGCTTGGATGATTGAGGATTCCAAAACCAATGGACAGAAACGCACAATCTGTAAAGCTGTAAATCGTTTTCCCACGTTATTCAAAGGCTCAACCAAAGCCAATCTACAAAAAGCCAGCCGGCTATGGCGCACCAGACGGAAATATGTCAACAACGATGGCACTCTAAAAACGCAGGGAATGACCACATCTATAACAAAAAGCACCTAACAAGGCCTAAAAAGAGTCAACCTCAAAGCCTCCAATGGCAGAGGGCGCAAGACAAGGCCGCGGGTGCATGCCTTGCATCTAGACATGCTGGATGAATTTGATCGCTTACGAAAGCTCGGTGTGAAGTTTGGTTGGAAGACGATGCAGTCTCCTGCCATGCATCTTATATTAGCTTTCACGGGTGAGGTCTATCACAAATTTTCGGTTGACGAAGGCACAGGGAAACTTATTACAAAGTGCGTGACGCGCAGATGGATCCAGAATTTAATGGATAAATACCGCATATTGAACCGCTCCCACACAGGGAAGCACCTTTTGTCGCCGCAGAAAGAAGAGTTCATTGCCAAACAGGTCGCGTACCATCTGGGTACACTGAAAAGAGCGTTTCGTAGTGGTGAGCTGCCGGATGACAGCGTAGAAAATGCTGATGAGGCCCACTTTGTGATCAATATGAACAACAGCAAAACACTTGGTTTTCGCGGTGAGAAGAAAGTCAAGTATTCAGATGTCGTCCCTAAAGGCGAAGGCATGACAATGGTGGTAAGGATCAGCGGTGGAAGGCACGGAAAAGTTGAACCTGTTTTCCTAGTTTTTCGGAATCAGAAGCGCAGTTACCCCATACGCGGTGTTTCTGATGACATACCTAATGTGTCGTAGCGCAGCGGACCGAAAGGGTAGACGGACACAATAGTGATGCTGCAATGGCTTGGAGAAAGAAAAGTGATTAAGAAGCTTCCTCAGAATCGAAAACGGGCCTTGTTCGTTGATAATTGCAGTGGCCAAAATCAAACCCCCTCATTGCACACTGCGGCGCAGAACACCAACACGGAGATCCGATATTTCCCCCCCAATTCCAACCACCTCGTGCAACCAGGCGATTTTTTTGTTATTCAAAAGATAAAGAGCGCTTGGAACACGAGTTGGGAGGCTCACAAAATGAAGCTTATTGAAAACGGAGCTTGAGCACCGTCCGGAAAGCTGCCAAATCCAGGAAAGTCATTCTTTCTCCGATTGGCTATGTTGTTTGTGCGTGATATCGACCAGCAACGGGATGTGGACGGCCTCACTTACGCTAGAAAGGCAATGATAAGGACTGGTATGTCCTTGAATGTCAATGGGCTTTGGGAGGAGCGCCTGCTGTACCCCAAGATTCAAGAGATTGTCGCAAAGCACCGCAACCCTTTGATGGCGAGGTTGTAAACGCCTGATCACAGTATGATGGAGCCTATGTGGGGTCTGAATGCCGCAAGATGAAGGTTTGCCCACACTATTTATGTCTGAAATATATAGTGTGGCCCACACGATTTGGATTTGTACCTTAAATAGCGTGGTACCATTATTGGTGTGACCCACATTGTTATAGGTATCCCAAGGACGAAATCTACCACCATGAATAGCGCGACCCACACTAATTGCAGTTACTGGGTGTAGAAGACCTGCCTAAACCCATAAACAGCGACATGTAATGATTTGAGTGAGATCACGAACAGAACACAACGATTTCCATACCTCGTTGTTATCGGAATGCTAGTTTGGCGGTCAAAAATGACCGAATTAAAACGAACGAAAAACCGGTGAATTTATCCAAATTTGGAAGGGTTAGTTTCCGAAAATATTTCCACCTTTTCACTTGTGCTAGGTTTTTTCGAAAGAATTATTCCAAATTGTTTCCATCTTTCCCAGTTTAGATGGAAGGGAAACTAGCATACTTCTTTCGTTTATGGTAGCTTCGCAGCACAAGGTAAGTGTGTTAGTGTCACCTACGCTCATGTATACGGGAGCGAATAGCGAGATAGACACTTAGATAGAAACTTAAATAGCTGTTTGTCGAATAGGAATAGGAGTATACGAATAGATAGAATACCTTTTCAGTTTATGGAGATCGGTTCACTAGTCAACACCTTTCACATCAGGCATTCGTATACTAAATATATGAAACGCCTTCGAATCACGTGCAATCATCCCCATCACTCTGTCCCACCGTCCGTGCGCGATATTACGCTCCCCGCTACGTAACCCCAATCCTCTCCAACACTCCCCCAACCTTCCCCGCCATGCCCAACTGCTGCTTTGAAGGCTGCTCCTTCTTCGCTCGCACCATCCCCGCCATCCAAAGGCACCAGAGAAGATGCTCCAATCGCCTTAACCGAAACAAGTGTTTCCTCTCCCCAGGCGGGAGCCTCCCTCACTTCCCCCCACGCATAAAGCGTCACAAGTCTACCCCCCCACCTCCATACACCTCCCCCTCCCTCAAACCGCCCTTCCGACAACGTCCCCATCGCAGACGGCGACTCCTACCACCACCAGCAACTCTCCCTCTCCCTCCACACCCAGGACGCCTACCACATCGCAACCACCCCCGTCTGCTCCATTTCCCCCTCCCCTCCTCCCCTTCCTCTCCCTTCCTTCCCCCTCCTCAACAACCCCCACCTCGGACGCATGGTCCTCTACATCTCTTCCATCACCTCCTCCCTCGGCCTCCGAAAGGCTAACGAACTCATCTCCCTCCTCCACGACCCCGCCTTCTCCAAATCCGCCTCCCACAACGCCGACTCCTCCGCCACCCAGTGCCTCGAGCTGCAGAAAAACCTCCTCCATCACCGTGTCAGCAACATCGGCTTCGCTCCCACCACCCTCTCCGACCCACAGCAGCTCTTCTCCACCGCCATCTTGCGAAAGGACCCCATCCAGGTCCTCAAACAACAACTCGCCCTCGCACACTTCCACAACCCCTTCTTCCACCCCGCCTCCCACACAACCCCTTCCAGCTCTCCCGCTTTCGCCCACCCCATGGCCTCCACCCTCGGAAAAGAAGCAGTCCCCGCCCTCAAAGCCGCAATCATGCACTCGTCCAACGACTCCTGCATCTGGCACACCCCTGACTCCACCGGTATCGACTCCTTCATCGGCTTGGTCTAAATTTACTCCGACAAGTTCTCCACCTCCCTCAAATTCTCTTTCACCACCTCCTACCCCCTTCACATCACCCTTCTCAACTTCTCCGATGCCTTCCGTGGCAAGTGCATCACCGAACACCTCACCCTTTTCAGATACTTGCCAACCTCCTTCCTCCCAACCAACCACTTCCAAGACCACGACTCCATCCCTCAAACCTCCTCTCACATCCCCCGCCACACCAAAATGGAACTCATTCAGCTCGCCATCTCCAACCTCCTCGGCCCTCTCCTCTCCTCCGGTCTCAACGGCTTCCCTTTCCGTGACGCCCATGGCGTTCTCCGCCACTGTCACCCAATCATCTCCAGCTACTGCGCCGACATCCCCGAAGCAAAAGACATCCTCGCCATCTCCCACGGAACCCGTCCCCAACACCCTTGTCAAAGATGCACCGTCTCCCGCATAGACCTCCCCCTACACATTCAATCCCCTTCCTTCCGAACTCAGCACCAGACCCTCGCCGCACGCAAATCACACTCCACTCTCCTCCAACAATCACAAGACGCTCTCCTTGCTCGTAAGCCCAGAATCTCCCGTAACAAAAGGGAAAAAGCCTTGAAGCCCTCCACTTCTTCTCCCTCGCAAATTACTCCTCCCTCTTCGAATCATACCCTCTTCTCAACATCACCCCACTCTCTCCCCTTACAACATCTTCACCTTCGAACCACTCCACAACTTTTACCTCGGCGTCTCCAAGCTCATCAAGCTCGCCGCCATCGAGAGACTCCGCTCAGAAGCACTCTTCCCCACCCGGCGTTCCTCGAAGTCCCGTCGCCCCTTCAAATCCGTCCGCACTTCCATCCTCAAACATTCAAACACCATCCTCTCCGCCATCGAAAAGCACTCCCCCGCAAACGGACTCCACATCGACTTCTCCACTTCCGACAACGGTCAAACTCTCAACGGTTTCTTCACTACCGACGACTTGCGTGGTATGCTCGAAGCAAAAGACTGCCGCGCACTCGACATGGTCTTCCCCTTCATCGGCGCCTTCTTCGACCGATGCTGTGACGAAGTCGATTCACCTCCCATCACTTCCGTCTTCTTCCAGTACTCAGACCTCCTCCTCGCCTCCATGCGAGACAACACCTTCACCGAATGGACCGACGCCCGCCTCACCGACCTCCACAACCAAATCCGCTCCTTCAAGCGCACGGCCGTATTCGTCCTCGGCCCCCACCACACTTCCAGCCTCGGAACCCTCAAGTTCCACCTCTTCGACCACATTGTCGAAGACATTCGCCACTTCGGAGGCCTTCACTTCAATGATGCTGGCATATTAGAGCACGCCCACACCCTCTTCAAGTCCCACTACTCCAAAACCTCAAATCGCAGGTCCACCGCACATCAAGAAACCATTCGTGCCATCCACCGCTCGAACGCCATCAAGTACTGGAATCCCGTCTCCACAAACCCTTCCATCACCTCCTCCTTCCCTGGCCTCGCTTCCCCCCTCCAATCCCGAGAACCCGGTTTCATCCGTGATGGCAAACACATCTCCTTCGCTGACCTAATCACTGCCCACAAATTCATTCGCCCCAATCCTCACCTCCCTCACAAATCTCTTCAAGACCTCTTCCCTCCCGTTACCCTATCCATTCTTGCACAATTCGGAAGAGACGCCCTCCCATCCTTCATCACCCTCTCTCTCGAAGTCCTACAAATTACTGACAACTTTTTCGTCCTCCGTCAGGCTCGACTCACCGTAGTCAACTCCGCTTACGTCGTCGGCGGTTACATCTCAACACTCGACAACTACATCACAGAACGAAACGAGCTCACTCTCCAAGATCCTCCTGTCCCCATGATTCAAAGAATTTTTGCCATCCCCTTCTTCGGTCCATCCAGGTCCCCAAAGTTCTCCGACGTTCTCGTCGCCGGCTCCACCTCCCCCACCTCCACATCCATCGTGTGGGTCTGCAAACTCATCTCCCTTCTTCGTTTCGCCCTTCCTTCTTCAACTTCTTCTCCCAAGGAGTTCGCTTTCGTCTAGTTCATGGAACTCGTCCCGCCCAGCGATGACATCGATCTCACCCTCAACTGTGTTTGCCTCCGATGGGCAGCAGACACGAACATAACCAAACCATCCACCCAGGTCCCATCTCTACCCAGTCCACTTTCGATAACGTTTCCTCTTGGTATGGACACATCCCCTCTTCCTCCATCCTTGGCTCCGTTCATGTTCTCCGCCAGAATTACCCCAACTCCTCCCTTTACTTCTCATCTACACTGGCGCTTTCACCGATTCTATCTCAATCGGTTCTATCGACACCCCACCGCTAAGCCTTATTTACCATCCAACACGTAGCCTCTATTCCCTGTTAGCTTCAGCTTCATAAAAATTTAAACCCGCTTCGTTTCAATTGGAAGGAGTGAAGATACTCATGACATGAGAAAGAAGAAGCATCTCTTCCCCATCCCACACATAACTCCACTCCTTCCCCCCCCCACTGCACCTCACCCTACCCTTAGTAGCCTGCCTCTTCCCTACCATCAACCCCTGTCCCTTCCCTGCGTTCCGCCCGGTGTGCCACCAACCGCCCAAAACTCGCGTCCTCCGGTCGACAGGCCGCTATATAACAATCAAGAACTGCACCTAGTCACCGTGTTAGTTTTGCCATAAAATAGTCCTCTCTCACAGCTAGGTATATCTTCTCTCTCGATGATACCCACATTTCAACTGTCGCAGTTCTCCCAGAGTTTCCCGACACACACCTCGGATCTCCATCCACAAAACCATCGTTCTCAAACTCCTCGGCATGCTCCTTCTGTAGCGATTGCCAGGCTACCCCCAGTACTCCCTCAACAGCCCTAGGTAGATACTTCCCATACAAAGTAGAGAACAAAAGCCGTCTTTGCCCTCCACGTGCCACACCTCGCTTATAGTTTTCACCACACAGGCAATCCAGGCGTCAAGTCTCGCAAGGTGCATCACTGTCCCATCCATGTACTGCCGTTCACCGTTACTTTGCCACTCCACTGCGTATCCCATATACTCCTCCAACACTGCCACCGCCATCCCATTCTTGAAGTACATATCTTCATGATCAACCTCTCATGGTGGCCCAACCGCACGAGACCTGAAATATGCAAGGTCTTCGAACCGGCTCGTTCTCCACGCGCACAACTTATACCTCCCGCCCTCCTCCCTTCCCTTCAGCTTCTCGCACGCCTCCCCCATCTGCTGCTTTAGCTCTTCCCATACCTCAGTCCCCTCAGTAGGTTTTGCCCGTTTCACATTCAAATCATATCCAAGGATGGAGAATAACTTGTCGCGAGCCGCCCGCTTCCGCACCCCAATCACATCGCTCAATGTCTGCTTCATCAGCGGCCGCAGACACTTGTCCGCACTCACATTATCCACACACTCCTGTTTCCTTCCCGCTTCTTGTATCGTCTCCCAAGTATCTCCCATTATTTCCGTCTCCACCACATACTTCAACAGCACATCACTTCCTCCCTCCGTTGATGGCGTATAAGCCCTCATCTAATATGCCACTTGATACGGGCACCGAGATACCATCTCCTTCTCCCCGACCACAAAGATGCTGCCCTCCCTACTTTCTCCCACCGACTCACTTTTGTTCTTCCAGCTCCTACCAACGCTCTCCGTGTGAAAACAGAGTTCTGACGCCTCCAACTTCATATAGTGAAGAATATTATCATATACAGCCCTTGCAAATCCGTAAAAACATTCTGGCACCTCTATATCGTGCTTTCGACGCCCCTTCACTTCCGTCCCACACCCTCTTTGCTTCCTACCCTTCACAGCCTCCCTTAAACTTTCAATCAACACATTTTGCTGCTCCAGCTCCTCCCTCACCCGTTCCAATTCCTTCTGCGTGAGCTTCAAACTCACCATCATGGTATAGTGATCCTCCTTCATATTTCCCAGCTTCTCTTTCAACGAATTCACCCTCTCAACCAGTGCAGACCTTGACAACACGCGTAAGTTCTCTTCATCTCCTTCTGCTATTCCTGTAGTTCTCATTTCCCTTGCTCCGTTCCTCTCTCCACGATCCCCAGAATCGTCGAATCCTGCTTCATGCACATCGTCCTCAATCCGAACGGCATTATGCCTTACACGTATTCCTTCAAACGTCCGTACCGCGGTTTCCACCAAGTTCCCTCCAGTTCTAAGCCTGTTTCGGACAACGACATATTCTCCTTCGAATACCGTCCCATTCACTGGTATATTGTCTGTCACATTTTCAATCACTGATCCACCACTGCTACGTCTTACAATTCTCCCGGGCAAACTGTCTCGGAGCCTTTCCATCCTCTCCACATGGGCGTGGCTCCCCATTCCATCTCCCACACGCCCAATTCGCCTCCCACTGTCCTCTGCGTTTCCATGCTCCCTCATACGCCTCATACCCTCCACTTCCTCTTCCTCCCGCATCGCAGTATTTCGCGGTCTACCAGTTCTTACTCTGCCCACCATTCGATTCCTCCCAACACCAACCACAACCTCCATGCCCTCGTTCCTCGCCTCCTGAACGCCTCCTCCTACTTCTCTTTCGCGACCCCTACCCTCCCAAACGCCAACTCCAGCCACTCCCTCTCCCTCCTTCTTTCGAATACCACGGCTAACCATCCCACTAGTACTTCTTTCTAACGTCCTTTTCTCCTCCCCACCTCGACACTCCCTCCCCTTCTCTATGGCATCTCCACACTCGAATTCTTCTACAACTTGCGTGGAGTCATCGCCTTTTCGCCGCCCATCTCTATCCCTACGGCCCCGCGCATCACCCCCCTGCCTTCCTTCCATCCCTCCCATGCTTTCCCCTCCTCCATTTCCCATCTCATATGGAAGCGGAGTAGCTTGTGTTACCAAAACCCTTAAGGTTCGCTCAGTTCGCTCCGTTTGCTCGGTGCGCTCGGTTCGCTCGGTTCGCTCGGTTCGCTCCATTCACTCGGTTCGATCCAAAGGTCGGCCTCGATCACGTCTCTCCGTGTTCTTCCTACCTTTCCCACATAATCCGCTTCGAGGAGCGCGCGAACTACGCCCAATACCGCCCTCGCCATTTTCCACATTGCCGCTTCGAGGCGCACGCGTAGTACTACCCAAGCCATTCTCGGGACCCCGAACTACCACCTCTGCACGCGTTTGCCCTTTTGACGCGCGCCCGCTTACATCCTCCGCATTCGCATTCGCATTCGCACTTCTCGTTTTACGTTTCCCCATATGGAATCGGTCGCCGCTCGAGGTGTTCGCCACTAGAAGTGATCGCAGGTCCCCCGTGAAACGCACACCTCCACTCGACGTGTGGTAGAAATATCACACCGTTTTAGTACTTTTCGGAATCACTTTCCGAAAATTGGCACGGAAATTTCTCTTCCTGTACGAAACTTCACTGCCAAAAACTGTTACACTTTCACATGATATCACATGTACTCCGTATCTTCTATTCTATGTACTTGAACGTCAACCCACTCCCCCGAATCCTATCCCCATTTTGTTCACGTCACTGGATGATAAAAGTGACGACACCCACTCACCTGGGGGAGTTCTCGTCCTCCTCTGTCGAACACGGGAGTTAGAGAAAAAGCGTAATAAAATGTACACAATTGGATTTTACACATACTACGGTACATCTTTCGGTTCTATAAGTCATAAATCAATTGAGCTCTAGTCTATTAGTATAGGATTCGAAGACGTGTCCCATGTGTACTCCATTCCATAATCTGCAAACAACTCTTCTCCCACTTCTATAACCCGAAGTGCCCGGACGGCAAGAATTCGGTATTCTCTTAATTGAAGTGGAGTTCGCCCAGTCCTGGGGTTCGACTCACCGCCATATTGGCAGTCCGTCGCTGCTTCAAGCCATCCGCCACTGCATCCCTATCTTTATCCCCTTCCATATATTTTGGGTCGTTAATTGTTCCACCCAACGAAAATGGAGCGGGGACAATCCATATAGGGATTGTAGGTACTTCTCGTCTCCTTTTCGGGAGTTTCCGGAATACCTCGCCTCGCAGGCTAACCTCCATCGCATAAGTTCAAAAACGTGCGGCGGTGGCTTCCAACAACCCTTCCCCATAATTCTTGTGTGCCTCCTTCCTCTTCGTTAAGTCATGGTACACTAGAGTTCCGTAAAAGAAACATATCTCTTCCTTTTTCATGGAACGGCGCGTGGTAAACACTTCCACTCCTGCGTCATGGTGACAAATCGACGATTTCTCAATGCGACAACCACACATAGTCTCCAGTGCCAACATCGCGTTCCAATCCAGGAGACCCATCTTCCCTTGCAACGTTTTCGGCCACTCATGCAGCGATTTGCGCCTGACGATCATGGCCATGGCCTCCTCCTGCCACATCGATGCCAGGAAATCTACAATATATGATGGGAACTTTTTATACTGTGGGAAGCCGTATGGAGCCTTCCATGATCGTGAAGGACGAGGGTTCCACCTGGGAAATAAGTCCATCACGCGATTCACAGAGTTTTGGACCTCCTGCGTAATTTGAATGTCCGTCTCATTATCGCGCATACACATCGCGCTGAACTGAACTGAACAGTTGTCGCGTGCCTAGCATGCGCAAAACAGTCAGGGTGCAGCTCACAACCAATAAACTTCCGATGACGTTGTAACTCCATGCATGCCATGGCAGTCGAAAAAGTTCCCGCGAACAAGTCCACCACTGTATCACCTGGCTGCGAAAATCTTCTGATCAGCTCCTTCAACAACGCGCGAGGTTTTTGTTCCGACCTCACCTTTTGCAGCATGTAGCCCCCACCCTCCTTCTTTCTTTTCCATTGAAGAGTTTCCCCATTAGAAATGGGCGGTACCTGGTCAATAACACTGTGGTACCCTGGATACCTCGACTGCACGTAGTTGAAGTTCTCATAGTTCACCATCACATGCTGATGTGCATAAGAGAGGCCACTTCGAACACCATGTATTGCATACTCCATGGCAGGGAACAAGGAGCAGGACCTGCGTCCCGGGTTTCACATGGGGTGGCCTTGAGACCGTATAAAATGAATTGGGACATGGTCCACAACAAACGATCGCCTCGGAACCCCTTGCTCGTCCTTTGCTCCAATAAGGGAAAGCACCCTCGTCTACTGGTTCACCTGTTCTAATGCACAGAAGATAACGAAATGACCCCCCGGACGTAGCAGCCTTGACATAAGCTTGGCCGCCTTCTTCATATGCTCAGAGCTCAGCATATCGTACCAACTGTTCTCCCGGTTTTTATCGGCTCTTATGTTGTATGGTGGGTCTATAGGAACCAGTTGAACTTTTCCCAATGGAGAGATTCCGTTGTTTCGCAGAGTCTCGTCGGTTTCCACCATATCCTCGAACCCGCAATTATACATTCGAAAGTATTTTTCCATCTCTAGTTCACAACGTTGGAATATCATTTTATCGTCCGACCAGGAAATGGCAGGAGGACGCTGTATGTCAGCGTCGGACGACTGTTCACCAACATCTTCATTCCCACTCTCACCCACTACATCCATTCCACTTCCGCCATCTCCATCCCCTCCTTGTTTCCCCTCCGAAGGATTCCCCCTTTCCAACTGCTCATCGTCATCGTCATGAATTTCGATGGCAGGCTCCGGTTTCGATATCGGCGTGAGAGGTATATCAGGGACCCTGAGTGTTTCTCTGATTTTCAAAGGGCTTATTGTCTCCAAGATGGAGGACATAAGCGAGTTAGAGAAACAATCAAATCCCTGAGCAAACGCTCTTGAAGGGACCCTGTGAAACGTCTTTAGAACGGCCCATCGTCCAGGTTCTGATATTGTGTACAACTGCTCGTTCACAACAACTTTGTTCAGATCAGAAATGAACTTCTTTGCAAGCGTTCGGAGGGCCACATCAATGTCCTCCGGAAGATTCCATGCCCACGGTTGGACCTCGTCTTCTCGAAGAGTTTGCGTGTTGCTCGGTAGCAAGCGATGGTCGTTGTCCTTGTGCAGGAACCCCTCAGAATGCGTTTCAATGGGTTTAAACTGCATGTCATCGTACACGAGCAGTAGGAAAGGGAGGACCATGACCTCAGCGCTAGGGAATCCCAGAAATTGGGAGAAACAATCCCAGGCCTTTGTTACCAGCTGCACGCCGAAACCAACACGCTAAGCTTGGAGATTCTTCAATATTTACACATTCCCAAATAGGGTGGAGTATCCCTTCTCCCCCTTACGCCTCTTATGGCCCCGAAGGCGCTTTTACATAGATAAGTTTTGAATAAGGGAAAGGAAGACAAGTCTCTAGAGATGTGTAGCGATATTCGTACCGAAAGGGGGAACTATCCGGCCCACACGCTGGGGAGCTATACTCATGGACTTGAAGAATTCGGTTAACGCCACATTCTTCCGTATTCCTTTAATTTTTACTCTGGTATAAGCATTCTAAAAATCCCTGACGCGCCTGTCTCTGTCTCCGTCAATGATGTCAAGCAACTTCGTCGACAGATACAGCTGACGGTACCAACCCTTCCCGCACACAGCCTCGAGCTCATCGTCGCTGTATGATGGGTGAGTGGGTCCGAGAAGGATAGAGAAGTACTTCTTGGCAACGTCTAGGACAGTGCGATTCTTGATGATATATTGAACGAATTTGCTGTGTCTCACTTTCCTAGGTTCGTCTTCCTGTCGCATCGTCGGCGCATAGTGATCACGGATGGCGAGACACGCGGTGAGAGGTTCATCCCTAGAACCGAACATTTTTCCAACCTTCATGTCGGATGTCGGAGGTGCCGGTGACGGTGACTTGGTCCTGGATGTGGTTGCGGCATCCACTTTAAACAATAACAGGGGGCTGTATTATGAATACGGAAGGAGAACGGGAGCGATCGTGAGAAAACAGATGATTGACGTCGGCAGCGGAAGGCGAGGGCGAACGGACGGAAGCTCACGAGAGACAGCAGCAAACGAGAGATGAGTGCGGATGGTAGACGGGAGCAGACGGCAGACGGCTGCAGAATTAGCGATGTGGAGGAGGAGTTCAGACGCCAAAACGGTACCAGAACTCTAAAGTAGAGGAGCAGAAGGGAATTGGGCGACGTTTGCGGGGCTTATGCGGTGACGAACAGTTATAAGAGAAGCCAGGGATGGGAGGGGGGTGCGGTTATTCCTAGATATGAAAGTATAGGCGACGTTATAACTAACGGCTCTCCGGACAGCGGTCCGTGGTGCAGTGGCGCTCCATCACGGCTCCGATGAAGTGCCACTCGAGTTCGGTCCGCTTTCCATGCGCCGTGGGAGAAAAAGTAAAAAAAAAATTTCCACCTGGACAGCGGCCCCCTCGCGACTGGCGCTTGTTTGTAATGTGACGCTGCGTGTACTTAGGCACCTTCGCTCTCCTGCCAACTGCCTCGGTAAGCCCAACGCTCTCTACCTCCCCGTTATGGTTTCCGGGGATCTCTTCTTCTCCTGTCACAACCAAGTGATCCTCTCGGTTGAAACAGAAGAAAAAAACATCGCCGGAAATTGTATAAGGGAGGTGCTCTATCCGTCCTTGTTCTGTTGCGCGGGCGTAGTGGCAAACAAGGTACGTTCGACAATCTTGTTCGTTTTCTGTGAATCGTACTAACTGGCGTACTCTTCTATTTTGCATGCTATAGCGTATTCAAGCCAGAGTCGCAGGACACAGTGCATGCCGCTTCTGCATCCTTGCTTTACTGAGAACATTCGGAAGCGGTTCAGCTGGCCGTGATGGTCGAGTACGATTATTTGAGTTGTTCAACTCATGTAATCGGCTTTGGCTCTGACAGCCAGCTCAATCACTGTCGGACTGTGGTTATTTATTAGACCGACTAGATTAGACTGCGTTATGTCGAACTATCGGAAGTGGTTGAGCTACCGGTGATGGTGGACTACGATTAAATGAGTTGTTCAACTCATATAATCGTGTTTAGCCATTACTGATATTTCAATCACTGAAGAAGAATAGTCCCCAATATAGTCACTAGAAGAATGTCGTGGCCAGTGATGAGTTTTTCTTCTCCGACAACCACATAATGCTCGTGGTTGTCGCAAAGGAGGTATTCATTATCGGCCACGACCTTGAGCACTATAGGAAAATCTACATCATATAAAGTTAGAGAAGGTAGTCGGTAGAACTACCTTCTTCGATTTGATAGGATGTAAAGTTTCTGATATAGCGCATATTCTGCCAGATCGATTTGATGTATTATTTGTTTTGTTTTATACATGACCAACAAGCTGCGAACTACTTCTATTCTAAACTGTTCTCCGTGCTTAGGAAGAGCAATTTATATTGCTTTCCAACAAACTCACCGAACGACAGTCATATGATTTGACGCCCTTGCGTCCTCCCGTCATTATGAGAAGATGCAGGGCTTTAAATATTCATAGAACAATCGTAAGTGAAAACCGTGGTTGACAGCGGTCCGAGGGGTCGTCCAGCTTCATCGGCCACGGCGCGTGGACAGCGGTCCGGGGTGGAGTGGCACTTCATCATGGCACTGGTGGAGCGCCACACCACCCTGGGCCACTGTCCATGCGCATAAGTTATTGTTTTGCCGTGAACAGCCGTCCAGGGAGTCGTCCAGCTTCATCGGCCATGGCGCGTGGACAGTGGTCCGGGCTGGAGTCCAGCTTCATCGGCCACGGTGCATGGACAGCGGTCCGGGGTGGTGTGGCGCTTCATCAGTGCACTGATGAAGCGCCACTCCACCCCGGACCGCTGTCCGAAAAATTAATTTTTTTTGCCGTGGACAGCCGTCCGAGGTGTCGTCCAACTTTTTCCGCCACAGCACGTGGACAGCCGTCCGAGGTGTCGTCCAACTTCATCGGCCACTGCGCATGGACAGCGGTCCGGGGTGGTGTGGCGCTTCATTAATGCCCTGATGAAGCGCCACACCACCCCGGACCGCTGTCCATGCAGAAAACTTAACGGACGCAATATATTTTTTTTTCAAAACTGGGTGCCTTTATTCTTTAGCTACACGTACGTAGCAGTTATGACGAACATGTAACTTTCTAAATAAAGCGATAGTGAATTCTAAAACATGAAATACGGAACCCCTTGAGTTCAATTTTATATTGAGCGGGCGCAGTGTTCGGTCAGGAAATGAAGGCAACGAAGGTGATTGAGAAGGGTACGTCCACTATACGTTCTCGCGAGCATTCTCGACGGTCTTAATCCCCGTTTCGAATTGTTTGAGCCCTTTGTATCCAACATGGCGCCTCTGAACCATAAAAGGGGGCGGGAGTCAGCGCGATCGAAGAGGAACAGCGAGGGATCCGAAATGGCGCCGTTCATGCGAGGAAGAGGAAAGGCGAAGGTCTCCACGCCTCGTGGGCCGATATCGCGTTCCGAGCGCGGAACACCGTGCGCGATGAAGAAGAAGACGAGTAATCCCGCGCCACATGAGGTAAATGGTGGCGACTCTGTATCTTTGTTCATCAGCCTTCGCAAGGACAAGAACAGGGTTGAAGTTGGTACTGCAGAAGTACGTGGCGTGGGGCCTGCTGGTGGTACCGGGAAGGGGCTCTGCCGTTCGATGCATGGCCATTTTCTAAGCGCCACTGGCTTAGAGGGTGAGGATTTCGTGGTTATTTGGAAGACGAATATTTCAAGTCATCTAGTAGCGAAGTACACTTACCGTTTCCAAGGTCCGGAGGATCCCCCGAGTAAGCTCGACGAATTGTTTTCGGCTGGGTTGTTAGCCTGGGATACGTCGATGATGGCCTGAATTGAGATTCCGCAGAGTCTCCCTTCGCACCCCACTCCGCACCCTGGGGCCGGGAAGTCATCCACCTCTCAGCCTGAGAGTGAAGATGTTGAGGAGGTCAAAGATTCGGCTGAGAATTCCTCTGAAACCGCCAAACTCCAGTCCCCACCAACGAGAGGAGGAAGACGAGAAGGTTATAAAGAGATGAAGAAACCGGTGGGAGCAATTGAGAGGGTTAACATCGTGGATGACTCCGATGACAATGTTGTGGAGGCTATTGGGACTACTAAGGCTTCCCTGGGTGGACCTGAGGGGGATTTGTTTGATGAAGGAGATAGAGTTCCGTCGGATGAGGTGGACACCACGCTGCTGCTACCGAAGATATCCCTCGCCGACTATGTTCAGCAGCGGTTGACGACGGATATCGAGAGGATTGAAATCCCGAAGAAGACGGTTCGCAGTGTGAACCTGGCGCACAAGAAGGCCACAAAGATAAAGTGTCGCAACTTTGGCTGGATTCCCTCCGCCGGTTCGATTGCCGTTACAGTTGTAGGCGAATTGGATGCGAGTAACATCGTTGACGGGACACTTGTGCTGCCTGTAACACGTATAGACGGATATCACCGATTTCTTTTGTTACAGGACCTGCGTGAGGAAGGAGGGAAGTGGGAGGATATAGTGAAGTCTCTGGATGTTGTTCTTTAATGGGATGTGATTTGATTGCAAAGCGGGCGAAGCCTTGCGAGGGGACGGAACTTGGTGAGGAGTTGAAGAAGCAGATGGACGAGGCTCGCAAGAAGCTTATGGGAAGTGAAGAAGATGGGATGAACAAGTTTTGTGCGTGGAGAATGAACCGATTCGAAGATCTGGCGTACTCCTTGTCAACTTTACATGCTCCACCTTGGAGCTGTGATGATGAAGACAAGTATTTCAAGAATAGAATGGCGGCGGCAGTTTTAGAGAAGTACATGGGATACGCAATGGAGACAAAATGTAATGCGGAAAACCATTACGTGGATGGGAGGGTGATGCACCTCGCGAGACTTGATGCGTGGATTGGGTGTGTTGTGAAAACGATGAACGAGGGTTTAGGACGTGGAGGACAAAGGCAGCTCTTGTATTCTACATTGTATGAGAGGTATCTGCCGAGGGCAGTGGACGGTATATTGAATGTGGCATGGGAATCGGGGAGGGACAAGCATGGCGCATAGTTTGAGAACGATGGATTTTTAGAGGGGGATCCGAGGTGTGTGTCCGGGAATTCGGAGAGAAGTGCGACGGTTGCGCTGTGGACTCTATCGAGGGAGAAGGTTTATCTAGCGGTGAGGGAGGAATAATTCAGGGCCAATTTTACGCGGAAACTTGGAGCGGTTCTTGATTGCTACATAGCAGCGTGCCGACCGCAGGATCCCAGTTTCAGTTGTTTGATTCGGCACCGGGGAGAGAGTAGGGATGGGGCAGAAGGAGGAGAGGGGAGAGGGTAGAGTGAATAAGAGTGGGAGAAGTGGAGATAGCTGTGGGATGGTGATGAGGTGGTATATCTTCTTAATCAAATACCTATCTCCAATGTTTCCTGTGGAAGAGGGTGGTAGTGATTGGTTTATGAAAATCGTATGGAATGAATGCTATGCGGGAAGTAAGAGGTGGGGCCTGGAGGAGGGCTCCCGGTAGAATCGGTTGTGGTAAAATCTATGGAAACGCCAGTGGAGGTGGGAAGTGAAGGGCGGGTCAGGGCAGTTCGGGCGATGGACATGAACGGAGCCACAAATAGAAGAGAAAGGATGAGTCCAAAGCATGGAGAAACGTTGTCGGATGTTCAGTGAGAGGAGATGGGAACTGGATGGGTGGTGTGGTTATGTTTGTCGTCTGTCGCCCATCGGAGGCATACGCAGTTGAGGGTGAAATCGACTTCGTCGCTTGGGGGATGAGCTCCATGAACTGTACGAATGCGAATTCCTTGGAAGATGGAGTGGAAAAGAAAGGGTAAATCGAAGAAGGGAGATGAGTTTGCAGACCCAGACGACGGGAGTAGAGTTAGAGGAGCTGGTGCCTTCGACGAGGACGTGAGAGAACTTTGGGGATTTAGAAGGACCGAAGGACGGGGCGGCAAATATTCGTTGGATGAGAGAGACTGGAGCATCCTGGAGCGCGAGCTTGTTCCGCTCCTCAATGTAGTGGTCGAGTGATGGGACATAACCGCCGGCGACGTAAGCGGAGTTGACTACGGTGATTCGGGTGCGACCGAGAGTGGGGGAGTTTTCTGAGAGTTCTAGGACTTCGAGAGGAAGGGTGATGAATTAAGGGAGGGTGTGTTTTTCAATCTGTTGGAGGATTGAGAGAGTGTCGGTGGGGAAGAGGTCTTGGAGAGATTTGGTATTGAAATGAGGATTAGAGTGGAGGAATTTGTGGGCGGTGATGAGATCAGCAAATGAGATGAGGTTTCCTATCACAGACCAAACTGAGTTGTCGGGATTGGATGGGAGATTCGAGGGCAGAAGAGAAGGAAGTGATGGAGGCGTTGGTGGAAAGAGGGTTCCAATCTTTGTTGGCATTGGAGTGATGGATGGCGTGAATGGTTTCTTCATGTGCGGTGGATCTGTGCTTTGAGATTTTGAAGTAGTGTGACTTGAAGAGGGAGTGGGCGTGAACTTGAGGGTGCCAAGTCTGGAAGTGTGGTGGGGGCCGAGGAAGAATACGGCTGTGCGCTCCAAGGAGCGGATTTGGAATTGGAGGTGGGTGAGGCGGGAGTCGGTCCATTCTGCGGAGGTGTTTCATCTCATGGAGAAGAGGAGAAGATCGGAGTACTTGGTGAAAACGGAGGTGATGGGAGCTGCATCGACCTCGTCACAGCAGCGGTCGAAGAAGGCGCCCATGAAGGGGAACACCATGTCGAGTGAGCGGTAGTCTTTTGCTTCGAGCATACCCCGTAGGCCGTCAGAGGTGAAGATACTGATAAGGGTCTGACGGTTGTCGGAGGAAGAAAAGTCGATGTAGAGTCCTGTGGCTGGGGAGCGCTTTTTGATTGCGGCGAGGATAGTGTTCGAGTGTTTGAGGATGGAGGAGCGGACGGGGTTGAAACAATGATGAAACTTGGAGGAACGGGCGGTGGTGAAGAGTGATTCTGACTTAAGTCTCTCGATGGATGCGAGCCTGATGAGCTTGGAGATGCCGAGGTGGAAGTTGTGGAGTGGTTCGAAGGGTAAGATGTTGTAAGAGGAGAGCAGAGGGTAAGATTTGAAGAGAAAGGAGTATTTTGCGAGAGAGAGGGGGTGAAGTGCTTCAACGGCCTTTTTTCTGGTGTTTCGGGCGGTTCTGGGCTTTCTGGCGAGGAGGACATTTTCAGCATCTTGAAAGAGGGGAGAGTTTGATTTGCGGGCAACGAGAGTTTGGGTCTGGGATCGAAGAGGAGGGGATGGAATGTGTAGAGGTCGGAGCGTGGGACGGTACATCGGTGGCATGGATGCTGGGGGCGGGTGCCGTGGGAGATGGAGAGAATGTCCTTTGCTTCTGGAATGTCTGCGCAGTAGCTGGCGATTATTGGATGACAATGGCGAGCACGCCATTAGCGTCACGGAAGGAAAAACCAGTGAGGCCGGACGAAAGAAAAGAGCCAAGGGGGTTGGAGATGGCACGCTGGATGAGTTGCATTTTGGTAGAGCGGGAGATGCTGGATGAGGTTTGGGGGATGGTATCGGGATCTTGCGAGGAGGTGGCGAGATTGAAAGAGGTTTGAAAATATCCGGGAAGGGTGAGGTTGTCGGTGATACATTTTCGACGAAACGAGTCGGAGAAGTTGAGGATGGTGATGTGAATGGGGCAGGAGATGATGTAAGATGAATTGATGGAGGTAGAGGACTTGTCGGCGTATACTGCGACGATGAAGATGAAGAAGTTGATACTGGTGTTCTCAGGGATGTGCCAGATGCAGGAGTTATTGTAGGATTGCATGATTGCGTGCTTGAGGGCTGGGGCAGCTTCTTTTCCGAGGGAAGAGGACATGGGGTGGGCGAAAGAGAGAGATCCGGAGGAGGTTGTATGGGGGACGTGGTGGAAGAAGGTTTTGTCGGAGTGTGCGAGTGCGAGTTGTTCTTTAAGGACTTTGATAGCATCCTTCGGAAGATGGTGGCTGTGAAGAGGTGTTGTGGGTCGTGGAGGATAGTGGAGATGAAACCGATGTTGCTGACTCGGTGTTGGAAGAGCTCTGTTTGAAGTTTGAGACACTGCGACGCGGAGGAGACGGAATTGTGGAATTCTGACTTGGAGAAGGAGGGGTCGTGGAGTAGAGAGATGAGTTCGTCTGCCTTGCGGTGGCCGAGGGTAGAAGCGATGGAAGAGATGTAGAGGACCATTAGTTCGAGGGGGGGTTGTTGAGGAGAGAGAAGGGGGCGGTGAAGGAGGTGGGGAGATGGAGAGGGAGCACAAGGGGGTGCCAACGATATGGTAGGCGGCTTGGGTGTGGGCGGAGAGGAAGAGCTGTTACTGGTGGTAGAAGTCGTCGTCAGCGATGGGGACATTATCGGAAGAGCGACTGGAGAGAGGAGGTGGGGGTGGTGGTGGGAGTAGGGGGTGGACTTGTGACGCTTTTCACGTGGGGAGAAGTGAGGGACATTGCCGCAGGGGAAGAGGAATCGCTTGTTGGCGGTGAGACGGTGGTGGCATCTTTTTTGGTGCTTTTGAATGGCGGGGATGGTGCGAGCGAAGAAGTAGCATCCTTCAAAGCAGCAATTAGGCAAGGCGTGGAGTGATGTGGGGGTGTTGGGGGAGAGGGGGGTACGTAGAGGTAGGGAGCGTAATATGGCGCGCGGATGGTGGGACGGAGTGATGGGGGAGGTGGCACGTGATGCGAAGGCGTTTCAAAAGTGAGAGAATAAATGCCCGATATCTGATATGAGAGCTGTAAAACAGATGTGCTGTTTCTCTATAGAGAGTTTATATTCGAATGGTTTGTATTCTTCTAATCATATTTCATAAACAGCTATCTATGTTTATATATACCTATTTGGGAATATATATACCCTGCTTGGGGCCGTAAAGTTCTAAATATGTGCCACTTACACACTTATATTGGGTTCGGAAACTAGTATGAAGGGAAGTAACATGCTAGTTTGTCTTCCATCTAAACTGGCAATGATGTAAATAATCGTGAATGATTCTTTCCACACAAGCTAGTACAAGTGGGAATGTGGAAATATTTTCGGAAATTAAGCACATCCAAATTTGTATAAATTCACCGGTTTTTCGATCATTTTTATTCGGTCATTTTTGTCACCAAACGTATCATTCCGATAACACCGACGCACCCTCCTGGATCACAAAGGGTGCTGGACCTTTCTCTTGAGGGAAATTCCAGCTCGTACCTACGCTTTGCGGTTATCGTCTCGAGTAGTGGGGACAATATAGTTCAACTACGACCGAATGACTTGAGTAAACCCTGATCTTACAGGCCAAATTTTATCTTCTCTCTGCTTCTTCATCTTCTCTTCTCGAAGCTTCTCCTTCTCCGGACAACCAGTTTTGCCGGGAGTGGCCGCGATTGCGGGATGACGTGCGAGAAGTCCGTCTTGGCGCGCAGATAGATTCCGACCAGGACGACTCTCTTCTCCTCGGGAGTGAGTGCCTCGTAGTTGGCCACTACTTTTGGCAACTCCCTCATCGAGAGGAGACTTTGAGGTGAAGTGTGCCCATGTGTATAACACAAGTGGCAAATTAGCCTCGACGCCCCCGCTTGCGGGTTACCATTCCGAGCGTCGGCGAATCGAACCGCAGGGCGGGTGTCTCCCCATCCAGGCCGTTGAAAACGGGTACCTCCATTCGAATAGGGAATAGGAGGTGCCATCATACGACGGTTGTAGGCGTACAGTGCTGGGTCGGCCAGCGCCGTATCGTACGATGCATCCGTCGTGGACGGGAGTTCCGTGGTCGGCACGGAAGCGACTTCGCCATGCGCAAGCTGGACGTTGTCATATCTCTGTTGAAGGTGTTCGTCGGCGATTAGCGAGAGCGATGGGGAGCGGTCCTCAATTACCAACGCTATAGCGGGCCTCGACCTCGACTGAAAACCACGGGCACGTAGTGCATCACCCTCCGCGCGAGAGGCTTGGACCAACTCGAAGTAAGTAATTCTCGGTTTGTCCTCCCGACGTCGGGCAACGAGTGACTTGATGGCTGGGCTCAGACCATCAATGAACATCGTAGAACGTTCCCCAGCGGGTAGACATTGCCACAGCGGTGGAAAGCCTTGTTGAGGCGCACCGAATAATCGGTTTCGACCTCTCCGGGGAGTTGTCTGGTATCCCTCAAAGCAAGGATCCCTGACTGAATGGCATCATTTGTCGCGTACGACCTCATGAGGTACTGCAAGGCCTCCAGCCAGCACGTGACCCCTCTTCAGAGGCTCTCGACGAACCTCTTACAGAGTAAAATTGGTCTTCGGCCACTCCCCGTAAAAAGTGCGGCAGCGCCACGTAGGCATTTCCTTTGTTCATACCGAGTATATCGGCCTCCGCCACGAAGCGGGCGAGGAAATCCAAGACCATAATTGGATCCTCTCCAGAAAAGTTCTGGTTCTTCAGTGAAAGTTGCATCCGCTTGATGCAATCTTTCACTCTTCCCGTTCCTTGGGGTGTGCGGTCCAGCGATGAATCCTCCAGCCGATAGTATCGGTACGAAAGTAACTTTCGGAACATCCTATTCGTAGGCTTCAATTCCCGGAGTCCGGAGTGTCTCCTGCCCTTGGTGCGGGAGCGAATCACCCCCTGGGTGGCAGACGACCGCTTAGAGAGGGAAGAGCGCTCACGGAGACCATCTTCCGACTCAGAGTGAGAAGAAGTAGACCCATCCGAGTGACTCGGGTTAGAATCCGACGAGGTCAGCGTATCCTAATGATCGTTGTAGCGTTTCGATTTCCACCTCCGGTGGCCTTTGCTTGTTCCAGCGCGCTGGTCGCGTTGTGACACAGCAGCAATCGGATCATCTGGAGAGTTATTGTCCCTTGTTATGGTTTGCTCCAACGTCTCCAGACGGGCTCGGACGCGATTGAAACGCTCCCCAATCCCTTCAAAGAAGGCGGCGGGCGAACCCAAGAACTCCATCATTTTGTTGACATCAGACCGCAATACGCTGAGATCTTCAGCAACATCCCTCGCAGGGGCAATCTCGACCCCCTCACGGAGGGCTAGAAATTCCGCTACAAGGGCATTGTGGGCGGCACGCAGAGTGCGTACCTGGACCTCCAGGGAATTTCCCCTGGGGGGTGTTGGCAGCCTCACGGCGAGGTAAGGATCCCGCAAAAGCGGCTGCTGGCTGGGATGCCAAAGGCGGACCAGTAGGGACTGGAGCAGGCCCGGCAACAGGCCGAGAGCTGGCCAACGAGGGCAAAGGAAGGTCCAGGGATTCTCGGTGTTGGCTCTAAGTCCGAGAGGAAACCTTTGCGAAGAGGGTAGAACCAGCCCGAATCGGGATTTTAGAAACCCCTCGATCATTGGGAACATCCCCATCATCACGGGAGCGGCTGCGGGTAACCGCCGGCTCCGCACCAGATGGCTTCTGGGACATCGATGAAACCGTTAAACGGGAGTACATGGAATCTTCCGGACACACTAAAAATCACCTCCAAAAGAGAAAAAGCACACAGACAAGCTTCTAGGTCGGGAGACCAGTTTGTAGTGCAATGCCCCAATGGGGAAAGAACCACGAAGACATTCGGGATCTTCCTCAGGCAAGGCAGCACAGTAGCAAAGCTCTTCCAAGGGTGACACGACGGAGTCGGTTTGTAAGGCCCAGGCCACCCTTCACGCCAGGCGTAGGAAGATAAACCAGAAGCTGGAATCCGTGTAAACGGTGCGTGCGTATCTTCAGATGAGGCGGTGTTCCACAGGGGTGGCAAGTGTAGACAGTTGTCAGCACGAGCCGCGGGTCGCGGAGAACAACCCAAAAAAGAAGAAAGGAGAAAGGGGAAGTCACGAGAGTGACGGAGAGAGAGGGCAAAGCCGGGCAAATCCTTATAAAAGGCAAACGCGACAAATAGCGGTGTAATACTCCCACAATTGAGTTCGTTTGGTTGACGCAGGGTGGATAGACGGTCCGTATGCTACGGAATATCCCTCCGAGAAGGAGTGGAATACCGCCGAAGGAGAAGAGTCTAGAGCCAACCCTGGTTGGGGAGATTCACTTAGTGGCGGGGCCCAGTTGCCCCGACACTATATAGTGTGTAGCTAACCTCCCGTACTGTGTGGCAAATATTATAATAATCTAGAATACTCCCATAAAGAGTGCAGAACTAACAGCAATGCTGTGCCAACCTTCTGGACTCTGCCGTGTCCCACGTGTCCCATCCACCCACGTGGCCATCGTATGCAGTCATAATTAACCCAGCCGACATGTCGGAAAACAACTAAGTCGCGGGAATCCTTCAAGGAAGGCGTTGCACTTCAGGTGTTGCTTGTTTGCCCTCGCCCATTTGTCTTACCTGGTTTCGCGTTCTGCGGTTTACGGTACCACTTTTACGAGAATCATCCACCTTGGATGACGTCATCGATCGACCTTACAGTGTACCTCTCTAACCCAGACTCCTCGGTTTCCTGCCATCCTCGCTTTGTTTGTCAAGACGGTGGGTCCTGGTCTTACGCCCGGGTTACGCACCCATTCCTTGAAGTGCTCTATTTGCTCAGCTACTCTGCTTGGAGAAAAGACACCGAACTTCTTCGTCTGATTTCCACGTCTGGGTTTGCACTAAAATCTTTAGTTTCTTCATCAACTATTACGCTATTATATTTTGGTTTTACTGTGGGTTGACGTTTGCGGTTTTATAACTAAGCTCACATGGTTGAAACAATTTATTCTGGCTTCTGCTACTTCTAGAAACAAGTGACGTCTTGTAGTTAATTTATTCGTCTTATTCCTATGGCTTGAAACTTAGGGAGAGTTTTATATTAGGTGGACCCGAATGATCTTTGTTCTTTGTGCAAACTTACATTTCAATATTTGTATGAAAGTTTAACTATCCCAAAATTCTTATTGAGCAAAATTTTTTCCAAGAAATTTAGGAGCGTTTACATTTTCTTAAAAAACCTACTATATTTTATTAAAAAAGATTTTAGAATTTTCCAACCACACATTTGAGTTCTAAATAATTTTTAAATAATGTGAGTAGCCTAGATTACTATATGAAATTAGAACTAGCGTTGATTGTAAAAAAGGTAACTGAAGAACCGGTCTTTCAACATGTTGATCAAATGAACACGTTTAGTAGTCAAAAATGATTTAGAAAAAACATCGACAGATTAAAATACGTTTTGGCCAATATTGGATATCCAGGTAACCATGATATCAGTGTAAACTAAGTGAGCTCTACAACATAGATATTGCGCTTTTAAATATAAGTTTGCAAGAAGATGGCTAACGATAGTCGAAAAATGTTAGAGTTTTTTAACATTCCTTTAGGTATAGTTGTTAAAAGTATACTTATAAATTAACGTAGATAATAAATGATGTAAAACCTTCGTCTTATGGTTCTTATATGTTTACGTTACAAATATGGTACTTATTTTTATTCGTATCTTAATACTTTTGTAAAAAAAGACCCTTTATTTCGCAGTTCAGATATTATTTGCTGGGGTCATGCGAAAGCGCTATTTTTCCGCTCTGCGCGCCGCTGCCGTGCAGTCACAAGTCCGTTCCATGGCTCGGCTGTCGTTCTGCGGGGCAGCGACCGTGCCGGTACTGAGTAGCTCGCCGTTTGTGTCTTGCAGTCGCTTGCCGTCGCTGTCACGCATTCGCTCGCTGTCTCGAAGTCGCTTGCCGCCGCTTTTTTGCAGTCGCTAGCGGTCTTGGTCCCGTAGTCGCTCGCCGTTGCGGTCTTGCAGTCGCTCTTCAAAGAATAAAAATTTGAAATTAGAAAATCTGGTCCACGTGCTCCACGTATTCCTCTGGCGAGCAGTCTTTGTAAGTAACGAAAGTAATTATTTGTAACGCAAAGTATTGTTACAAACGTTACAAACTCGTTACAAATATATAAGTAATGAAAGTAACCATTGTATAGTTCTAAGCATGGAGATTGTTTTTTTGCTATGTTGATTGGTACACAGGTGGCCATCGACCAAGGGGAGGTAACTTACTGTTTGATTTTTAGTTTCTTTACGAATACAGTGGGTTTTCTAAAAGACATTGGAAACTTTTGTTGCCATCAAATATACAATGTTGTAAAAGGTATTCATTTGGTGTTTTCTATACAGCACAATTAAGAGAGTTTTCTATCTTCCCCCAGCTCGCTGCCAAGCTGACTGGAAAATAGCGCTACAGTAGACACCTTCAGTTTTTTTTCCAAAAAACAAGACGCAATCTCCAGTAACTTTCCAACAGAACCAAGATGACTCATGACAAACAATCGTAGTCGCAACACCCATACATAGGGTGGCTCCCACGAGAGCCGCTGGATAAATGTTTCAACGGGGGTGATGGCAGTGGGGAAACCACGTAAACAGACCCTTGAGAGAACCATGCTAACGATTTCCCAATGGCTGGAGTGATGTGTGGGCGAAGTACATGTTAGTATTTCCGCACGGCTCCGGTTGCGCGTTCCGTTCGAAGCTGGCGAGAGTGAAGGTATTGGACCAATTGCCCCGCGCAAACTGAGAGCTAGAATACGAGGGGTCTTTGACTCACTTGCCCAGTATGGAATACTTTTCCCCATGCGAACTCACGCCGGCAGGTACATTGAAAGTCGTGGATGGGGAATTCATAACTGCCAGTATTGACAAGACAACGATACAGACTCATGACAAAAAGGCCACTTCCCACGTGAAAGGTCTACTGAACGTGACAACGCACCGTATAGTGTGGACAGATGCGCGTCGAACGAGGGCAATTAGTGCCAATCTAACATCTTTATCGGCTTCCTCGCCAACGGAAGACAAATCATCACCGCTTCGAGCAAGAATCCTCCTTCGCTTCGGGCGTGGTGTTCGGATAAACTTCGAATCAAAAACGGCCGCAAGGGATCGAGACCGGTTCATGAACGCTGTGAACGAGGCGTGTGCACGGAAGGAATGGCAGCGAATTGCGGAACGAATGGCGAAAGAAGCGGCTGAAAAGGAAAGAATGGGGGAGTATGTGCCAAGACGGGCGGGCATGAGTGGTGTTCAAGATCGAGTACGGATGCAAAACGCTCAAAGGCGAGAAGCAATACATACTGGGTTCTCTTCTATTGATCAGCTTCGTGATCAGGCTGAGGACTTGATGAAGATTGCTGGGTTGTTTCGAACGAAGAAAGATGCAAACGGCGAGGACAATGAATTGTTGAACATGATGGCGGAGATGGGTATAGAATCACCCGTCACAAAAGAGTTGACCGGTGGGAATGTGGCGGTGTATAGGGAACAGCTTTCAAGGCAGCTGTCACAGTTTCTACGAGTGGCGGTTGTTCGAGTTGGGGGAATTATGACGTTAACAGATGCATATTGTTTAACGATGCGCAATCGAGCAAGCACTGAGCTGGTATCGCCAGAGGATTTTCGAGCGGCGTGCGGAGCTTTTCGAAGGCTAAAATTGGGAATCGAAGTGAGGAGATTAGAGAGCGGAGTATTAGCACTGTGGATGGACTGCTCAAAAGATTCATCGGGGGCACAGAGTTTACTGGATATGGCGTTGAAAGAAAGTAGTATCACCGCATTAGACGTGGTTCGAACGCGACATATCCCAATTCAAAGAGCGTTAGCAATGCTCAAAGAGGCGGAGGCGCTAGGATTTCTTGCGCGCGACGAGACAACGGACGGACTTCGATTCTTCCCCAACGGGTTCCCGATGCTGTTGAAGAACTCGAACACGGGGAGTAAATCATGAGGATTGTTCAAAGTTAGGTTCTACCATCCAGTAAACGACGAGACCGAGGGCGACTGACCAGCGGCCGAGGGCGGCCACCTCCGGGGCGCCGATTTTCTGCGAGACCTGCTGGCCGACGCGGAGGATGTCGGGCGTGGTCATCTGCTGGAGGTTGACGCTTCGGACGAGCCTGGAGAGAGCGGACATGACGGGGGCGTGGCGGTGGGCGTGATGAGGAAGGAAGGATAAGAGCGCGAGGCGATGCGGAAGGCAAGACTGTCGGAGGAGCTGGGGGAGGTGAAGGCGGTGGTGGGCTAGCCGCGGTGGTGTGTGCGGATGTGGTTGGGGTGGGAGCTGGGCTGCGTGTAAACGTGTGAGTAGAGCGCTGGGGGTTAAGTATTAGCGAGAAAGTCGAGCATGTAAGCGCTGCTGTGGACAGCGAGCCGTTGTGGCCAAGCGGTTAAGGCGTTGGTCTTGTAAACCAAAGATCACGAGTTCGAACCTCGTCAGCGGCTTCAGCTTCAGCGGTGTTACCTCTATTTTCTTTTTTTGTTTGCGCTATACAAATTTCATCGGCATTTATTATTATTATTACTATTCTTATTATTATCGTTGTGGCCGCTTCGGTCTGGTCACGAGCTGCGGTGCATGTTGTGCACGGCCTTCTGGTGCTGCCGCATATTGTACTTCTCGCGGAAGCGCGCGCCGCAGAAGCACTCGCACGGCTTCTCCTTGCGGTGCACGCTGGTGACGTGCTTGTCCGCGTGCGCCTTTTGCTTGAACGCCTTGTCGCACCCCGGTTCGCTGCACGCGAACGGGCGCCGGTCGCGGTGCACCATCGCCACGTGCCGCTGCAGCCCATCGTGGAACGAGAACGCCGACTTGCACTCCTCGCACTTGAACGGCCGAGCCTTCTCGTGCAGCGCCCGAATGTGCTTGTTACTGTGACGTTAAATGAACACCAGCTCGTGTTAGTAGAAGGGTCCTTACGCACAAAACGCGCTTGTGTGCTGTCAACTTACAGGTTGCCTTTCTCCCCAAACGACTGCGCGCAGTACTGGCACGAGAACGGCCGCTGCCGCAGATGCACTGTGCGAATATGCTTTGCCCGATCCGACCGCTGTGAAAACGAGAAGCCGCACGTCTCGCACGGGAACGGCCGCTTTGATGATGTCGCCCCATGCGACGACGACGACGACGACGACGACGACATGAACGAGCCTGAAGACGACGACGACCCCTCACCCACGCTGGTCTCGTTTCCGTTCAGCAAGAATTCAATTCGTAACTTAGATGCACTCATTTTGTCTCAATCACGTCACCAGAGCACCTTGATCAATGGCGCCAAAAAAGCGCACGTTCACACAATACGCTTGTCCTTAAGTACCATCCCAACTCTCGAGCCCAGCTCCTGCACGCTGCCGCGTCTGTCATAACTTAAAGACGGTATAAACAATCGGCCCAAGATCCAAGAGGGATCGTCATGACAGCCCGGGGCAGACAGTCGTACATGCGTCGCCAGCGGGCAACCCGCCCTTCCTCAATCCTGCTAGCACGTTCTCTTCAGCTGTGATATCCCTTAGAGAAGTACATAGATACAGGCCCGGAGGGCCTCCAACCATCATTTTGCCACCCAAAATTAAAAGCCACACCACAACCGCCTCTAAGAAGCAACCCGTCAACCAACACCGCCCAGCGAGTGCGAGCCCCACGCTCAAGCAAGCCGCCTCCGCCCTCCTTCACTCTGACGCTGTGACAGCATGTCAGGAGGCGGTTTCCTGACAAACGCTCAATCCGTTTAATGGCAATTTGTTTGAACTCCAAAAGGATTGAGGAATTCAGCCAGCGTCGTTTAGCGTCGCACCCATCACAAGCGACGCACATGCAGTTTGGTTGTGCCACGTGGTCGACGTGGTGGCGACACCCTGCGCAATTGCGCGCGTTAGCCGATCTCCGCGCGTCAGCACGTGCTCAGCGTCAGCTGTGCGCCCAACGCACTTGTGCTCCATCGACAGCTCGCGACACTCATTCAGTCGCGCTGAGAGCAGTTGTATTCCGACAGCGCACCACAGCCCCTGTCACCCTGACGCTGATGAGCTCTTCGCTTCCAGTCGCTTACATCTCTGTCTACATGTAATCGCCGCCTTCTCTCCGCACTCCAACCCGCGACTCCTATTCGCCAATCCCTCCTGTATTTTGACAACGCAAATTCCTAGCTATCTTGTACAAGAAAGTTGCCGTGTAGATACCATTGCGTATCCTGCTTCCGAGAAACATCTGAAGTTAAACAAATCCACTCCCATTGCCCGATTCCCCATCCTCGTCAAAAGAAATGGCTAACTTCAGATTACATGTATGTTCTCAGCTTACTCACTTACCAGTACATGTACGAACTGGTGAGCCTGTTCGGCACAGATTAGCCTTAAATATCAATGTCCTTCACATCGAAATATCTTATGGATTAACTGGCCCTCACAACTTTCAGTATTCACATTGATCCGCAGTACGAAAGTTTCGTACGGCAAACCTACTCGACCACACTGCTCTGTCAACCTATAGCAATGTGTACGGTAAAGTTACACAGTGTATGGCTACCCGCCAGATTCAGCTCCCTCCAATTGTTTTCAACGTCTCAACTTGTTAGCAGCCACACATTCCAGCTAAACACCTGCCCTGTCACCTTGAGTCGTCTAGAAAAACGTCTGACCTACATAACTCCCACAAACTTTGTACAGTAAAGTTACAAGGCCTTGCTGCGACACAAACCGATCGATTCAATCACTTTCCATAAAGGTTATGTCTTCTGTGGCGCTTGCGACAAGAGAGAACATCCAGGACACAACTTTTAATTATGATGAAACATGTTAGGATAGTGAAAGTCGTTCTTAACCTCCACCTCTTGCTATCTTATACCAAGTATAACCATAGTTGATCAACTAGTTGATACGTCGGAGCTCGAATATGGGACTCTTTCGAGACACGCAAAATCATGACCAAAAATACATAGACCTCCTTTCTGTGGCCCGGGCCATTTTTAAAGGTTAAACCTGTAGGTCCGAACGCCATTTTTAAAGGTTAAAGTGTAAGTGCGAGCGTTGCCTCTCCCAAAACCATGTGTATTCTAGCTTTTCGGATCTCTCCCTCTCATTGCAGACTGTAAATCAATATCTTTAGGACATTCTTTTCCATTAATGGCCTACCCACAGAATTTATACATGTTTTTACTAGACAAGAAAGTTTCATAGCACTATTGCTTCGTCATCTCGCGACCTGGTAACCTTACATGTACGTGGGTTCGTTTAAGTCATATCGCTTACATTCTGTATGAGGATGACTCGTTGCTCACCACATGCTACCCCTGACATCTAATGAACGAGAAGGCTCTAAACGCTCCGGAAGTCCAGCTGTGCTCAAATCATCCAATGATGTCAGATCCCTTCCCCTTTCATCAACTCTCCCATGTCCCCATTAACTGGAGTGATATAATTTTTCCCAGCACAACTGCAGCCCTACAGACGTGTGTCCCATCACAACCAAATTCATTTCGGTCTGCCCTAAGGCTTTAGGCTAAAATGCAACTTCCAGTTCTCTCATTGTTTTAAATCTTTTACTATGTGGCAAAGGCGACAGGCCTTTCCGCATCCAATCTGCAGTTCTCAGCCCAGAATAGTAATGTGCGGGAAATCAATTTTTTTGTATGAGGTTTAAATACTTGTACAGTGAGCAACAAGTTGCTGTTTGTCTTTCCTGTTACATGCAGCGGAGTATCCACACTGTGAGTAAACCGAAGAGGAAGCACTAAAATCTTCATTTCGAGGCTAGTCCAGTGTGATGCTGTACATAAACGCATGCGCCGTCGAAAACCTTAACATTGTTGACTCAACACATCCCTCCTCTCAAAATCACCCCCTGCACGACAATCACAGAATCTCAGTATTCCAAAACGATGCAGGGTATGCGCGTCGTTTCTTCGATAACTGTCCGAAATGATTGTTGGCTCCAAAAGAACATTTTGACCGGTTCCGTCTATGCTTAAAGCGATTGATTGTCATTCGGAGCGCTGTAAAAAAAATATTTGCTTACATTCTTTTCCGAAGACTCTAGCGCATTATTCTAGTATCGCAACGATTGAGGAAACGAACGCTGTCATATCGACAGCGTATCGTTTCAGCTCAAATCGGGATTGCAGACCGCCCGATATCCGCAGCGCCGATGCGCGCTAGACGAGCGTCTAGCGCGATGAAGGACCAAAGCGTCGCCGGCGCGTGGAGTTAAAAGAGCGGAGAGCAAGGTTTCAACAATAAAGGCAGAAAAGTCAGTCAGAGGAAGCGCTGTAGTGACTCAGTTGCCGTTTGATCGTTTTTTGCCCGCAGCTCCACGCAACTCGCCACAAAAATTTCCGGAGCCATTTGACTACCGCGGAAGCAACTAACCAGAATATGCTAAGTCAAACAAGAAGCCATAGTAGCAATGGGGTTGCAGTTGAGGTTCAAAAGCTTTCACAGGTGAATGCAGAAAATTTACAAGCACATTGTGTAATTGACATCAATCGGAAGAAATTCGTTGAATTAAAATACAGACGCAAAGAGTATCAGCGGTTAATGAAAAAGAAAAGCAGGCAACCATAGTAAATTTATTACGCATTTTGCTACGTAGCAGTTGTAGCAATGCTTTGCTGCAAATAATGATCATTCTACAGACTTTTTTCACGACCAACGTCGAGACTTTCACGAACGACCAGCTAAGAACATTCCTTGAAACCCATGCTGTAGTTAAGCCAAAACATTACAACCTGGCAAAAGGTGGGCGTGAATTGGCTTATATTAAAATGTCTGACGGAGGCGACATGACTCTGGAGTACAAAGTAAGGTGCTTAAAAACTTTGTATCTTATGACCTTCCAAAATGTTGGGTGTCCCAATTTTGTAACAAACAAAAGACGACTAAAAGTTTAGCATGTATTTAATTAGAAGCGTTTGCAAACAAAATTAATGTTGATCTACAGACTCAAAAAGAAAAAGGGTTTTCGAAATGACCACAAACTTTTTCTTCGAGCTCTTGTCAAAAAAATGCAAGCACTCGACACGCAAAATGCGGAACTCTTGCTGCGCAACACCAGAATCTCGTTGAGCCTAAAAACAATAAAACAGGTTAGATCTAGGGTACCGAAGAGCAGTAACAAACGTTCCAAAGAAGATACTCATTGCTCGAAAAAAAACCCAAGGTTTTGCGTCAACGTCCAGTGTAGGTGAAATCACCGAATAAAGGACTGCGCTAAGACAATTGTGCAGAATCGAAAGAAGCTCCTGGGAGACTAACGCTCCCAAAAATATCGTAAACCTCGTTTCAACGATACAAAAGCAAGATAAGAAAGAAAGTCTGGTACTAATGCTAAAAACGAAAAAGACAATTTAGCACATTTTTCTGCGCCATTTTACAACGATACAGTGAAAAAGTATGTTTTGGCTGACCAGAGTCCCGAAACCACATTGGTTTTGCCGCGCATTATCGCAGAGATGATGTAAAATGATTGAACTGTAAAAGAGAAGCCGCTTTGAAAAGCACCTCTCCGCGATAGTGTAGTTAAAACCCCGACGAGAAAAATACGAAAAGTCGTTTCGTATCTTCCCCAAAGGTGGAGTAGCTGCGAGAACAGAGCAGTTTACGGAATGGCTGCGTTAACCAAGTTGTGGTATAAAAAACAAAAAAAAGAGTCCATAGCGGTTTAATAACGGGATCGGCGGCAGCCTAGAGTCGTTTGACTGTAATGAGTCCGAACGGTAAAGGAGGGCGAAAGCACCGAAAAGTCAAAAAAAGAGTGGACGGTAGGTATCACAAAGCTTGTACATGTGCGGAGACAGTCTCCGCACATGTACAAGCTTTGTGATACCTTAGGTATACCGCAAATCTCTCAAAACGAAAACTTTATCCCCTCTCATGAAACTTTCATCCCGCAGTCATGCCGTTACAGGCCAAGACCAATTGTGATCCGCGTTTTGGATCAGCGACTCCTAGAGCCGTATTAATCGCTTTTTGTGCACTGCGGGACTTGTCTTTATTACAATTCGAGTGCCTACCTCCAACTTGGACGTAAGCATTCGAATTATGTCGAACGCCTACAACTCTTACACAGTGTGTAGTACACACGCTACCCCGCCTAGAAAAGAGCTCGCATGGAAATTACACTCGCCACTGTTATTGCGCCATATTATAATCTGGCGCACTCTTTGCGTTCCAATCGTGCCAGCCTGCACTGAAGGCTTGCAAAAAGCGGTCGAGTACACTCTCTCCTGCGTTTCCTTTCTGTCTTTCCTCCCACGAAGTTGTTGTTCTGCGCTCGGCCTCGTGCTTGCTTCTAGCGCACCAAGACCAAGGTCGTTGCGTTTATTCGACCGCCCATCCGGTACTAGCTTCATCGAATCTAAGGTGCGCCGTCTGAAGCGCGCCGCCTTCGACTCCGACTCGTCAACATCCACAAGTATCTTCCTTTCTTGCCTTAACAAACCTCCCGAGTTTGGTCTACTACGTACATTACTTTACTTTACGTTACTACAGAGCTGCACTTGGCTTGCTTTGGAGGCATTTGGTGTCAAGCGAGGCGCGGTGGCGTATGCTCCGCATACTCAACTATCTACAGCTATTGGTCTTCCTATGCTTAGCGTGACAGTTTTTACACTTCAATCTGCGTGCGACGGAGGTTTGGAATTCGAAGAACAACAGCTGCTTTTCATTCAAATTACTGACAATGAGCAGTCATCACAATACGATAAGCTCTGCCACAGGTACGTCTTCTACCTCTCGTAAAGGAGGCCGCCCAAAGAAGTGGTGGACAGAAGACAACTTTGAGTTGGAGCGGGAGGTCCTTGAAAACGGTGAGGATGGAAAACTTGTGCTGGCTTGCAAAACATGCGCTTATAAGTCGAGATCTGCGAGACCAAATGCCACACGCCTGGGTGAGCACCTCTTGAAGTGCAAAGGTATCGGGAAAGAAACTCGATCCCGCTTGCTCCAGGAAAAGCGGTTGCAAGATATCTACAAGAATAGGGGGTGCATTTCCAGCGTGTTCGGTCATCAGCTCACTCCCACTAGACCCGCGAAACGCAAGAAAACCGGTGCGTCGTGTCATGGAGACACAAAGATACTGAAGAGTTCCGCTATCGTGACGGGCAATGAACGTAGTATGGACTCGTACGAACTGGGCACAAGGTTCCAGGAGCTGGTGACAGAACTCATGGTGGCGCGACTACTTCCATTTTCGCTTCTTAGTCGGACACCTGGGGAAGATCAATTCTTCCAGCTTCTGCGTTGTTTGAACCCAAAAATGGCTTACGATCTACCAACTCCTTCAAAGATGGGTGAAACACATCTCTCCAACTACTACCGACACATGAAGCACATGGTTTGCCTTTCTATTTCTAACGCTTTCCGAGAGGGTTATGGAACCCTCGTGTTTGATGGATGGACTGATGCTACGGGAGCAAGCGTGGTTAATATTTTGCTTTCTATAACTGGTAGCCAAGAAACGAGGCGAAGTTTTTTTCTTAAATCTATTCTAACTGGCTCGGAGAGCTGCGATGCGGTTTTCTACGCGGATGCTCTCGAAGAAACTTTGAAAGAGTTTGGAACAATGGACAGAATTTGTGGGATAGTCAGCGATAACGCAAGCAGCTGCGTAAGTGCAAAAGCAGAACTTAAGCGTCGCTATAACCATCTCTTACCGTGCCAAGACCAAACTCATTTGGCTAACCTCTTGATGCAGGACATAGGGGCGTTGAGGTGGATTGATTCTGTTCTTAAGCAGATTGCTGTCCTCATATCCGAAATTCGGAACAGATCCAAACTCTACCATGCTTTGAAGATTGCGAAGGAAGGACACAACGCAAATCTGTATGTTACTGGAGAATTAAACAATGACGAGGCCATGGACGAATACGGCCGCGTATGTCTACCAAAGACAGCTATTCTCCCCAAGAGAATGGTGGCTACTCGGTTTGCGTCATGTGAATCAATGCTCTCAAGCTTTCTGAGGAACAGAAGCATCATGAAAAAATTCGTAGTGAGGCCTGATTTTGGAAGTACGTTGTTCGGTGCCAGGGATCATCAACGTCGTCAGAAGTTTATTACGACAGTTTTCGATGATGAACTTTACGCTAGCGCATTGGACGTTTACCATATTATGCGGATCATCCGCCAATATCTCCGGTTCTTCGATGATGAGTCTTCTTTGATATCTGAAGTGTTTCCACTAACGTTGGTCTTGAAAAGGAAGCTTTCAGTGCTTCCTACTACACCGTTTTTTACTACTCAGCGTCATCAGGAAGTTTTAGAAGTTTTCATGAATCGTTTTAATGGATCGGGAAGGAAGATACCGTTGCTTCAGAGCATACATTTTGTGGCCTTCTTCTTGGATTTGAGAAGCGCTTTAATTGATTCAAAGGATTACGACTCGCATATTATTGCTGAGATTGAAGGGTTTGTTCGCTCGTCCGTCTTCCCAGATGAGAAGAAGACAGATGAGCTGGGAGGAGTTGCTGGAGCGGTGCAAAGGATTTTCAAGGAGCTGACAATTCTTCGAGTGAGTTGGAAGAATGACTTGGACTTTGAAGGCACACCGATGAATACTTTGTCGATGTTCACATCAATGCCGGTATTGCACTGGTTTAAGTACCATAAGAGCTCACAATTGCGCTCATTTGCACTGCGGGTGTTGTGCACAAGCCCGTCTTCGGCGAGCGCGGAAAGGAGCTTTAGCCTACAACGCAGGGTCAGAACTCAGACCCGGAACAGGCTGGTGGATGAGAAAGTACAGAAGCTTGTGTTTTGTGCTATGAACGATCGTTTTTCTAAGTTTAATGTTGGAGGTGGGGACAAAAGATGGAGGGAAAGTCTACATAAGAGGTGGGATCAGACCTCGTTAAGTGCTGGCGTCGTCGTCGGCTCGGGGCAGAGTGAGAGTGGTTTCGATATTTGTTTGGACGCCTCCGAGGAAGAGGAGGTACTCGACTACGACACGGAAGACGATATGCCTCTTCTGCCCTCGTCCATGCACGAAAGCAACTTAGGTCGGTGAAGCAAGTAGGCAACATGTGTATTTTTAAAGCTAGAGGGTTATTGGGTTTTCTCAGAACAAAAGTGTCCTTGTGCTTGTCGTCTACAAATTCCCGCCACGAGACCAGATTCATTTCGAGAGTGTCCAAAGTGACCAGGGACGGCGTTGCAGGGAACAGCGAAGCGGCAGGGGAGAAGGCAGATGGCGGAGACTTAAGTGATCAAGTCGTTCGTGACCACTTGGGCTGGCGATGGATAGAGATGCCAAAGAACAAACTCGTGTGAGCACGGATAAGGAAAATCCTATTCACAGAGCGTCTAGGTCTGATAAGCGAAGCCGAAGTCGTTTTGCCCCTGCAGTTTCCTCATGGAGACGAAGGAAAGCAGAAAGCCATAAGAAAGAAGACATGGAAGAATTGCCAGACTATCAAAGAAGTCTCTTCCGAACTAAACAGTGGCTTCCAGGAGCAGCTCGAGTCCAAGGTGACGAAAGGGAAGAGCGACATCATCCACCTCCGGAATCATTCAGTAGAAGAGGCACATTACCAAGGGTGACTAAGTTTTTGCGGCTACAAAAGGCAGGGGCATCCACATATCCCCATGATCCAGAGTCTGATATGACATCTCGAGGCGAGTCAAATACCCGTTTTCAAGAAGCCGATCAAGCGATGAAAGTATTTCTCATGATGCTAAAGAGAACAGAAAAATTTCTAGGAGTTCTAGTGAACGGGTTCGTCGACATGTACCGCAAAACCATATTAACGAAACAGCAAGACCTTATGGACGTGCCCACAGTCGTATGGCGATGGCAAAAAGCCGAACATGGGAAGAAGACAGACACAGGCCCACACAACGAGATGAAACGGAGGGTGAGCTTGACGGTTTCTTCCGCTTCGTAGGTTCCATTTCCAGGGCGTCATGGCGCCTTTTGACGAGGATCCCAGATGCACTTTGTCAACTTTCGGAAGGAACGGTCCGTTTGCTAGAGCATATAATCCCTTGTTTTGGGCGGCCCCGAAATCTAGTAGCTGACGAATAACTCCTTGATCCCAACAGCCGACTGACTTCTGGACCAATATATACAAGCTGGTTATCGTCATTGCACCCTTGCAAAGGGACATGCTCTCGACGATGCACTGTCAATGGGAACTAAAGCTGATTTCCGAAACATAACTAGTTGGCATTGACATTTCCATCGCATACATGCCTAGTGCATAAAACAACGCAGTCTCACTTGACTTATCATCTGGTGATGCACATGTCGTCATTACTGTAGGCTTTCCATCTTCACAGAGCTTGCAGAGATCTGTATAGGTCGGCAACCTCACGAATTCTGTGTCACACAAGGGCATTGAATCGCATATCAGCATTTGATGAACAAGAGTGTCAGTCCAATGTCAAAAAAACGTTTGTATCATCTTGAACATTGAAAACCAGTACTTACCTGCAGTAACCCATACAAAACCCTTGGACCTCCACCAATAAGTCTTGCAAGTCTATGTTTTTGTTCTTGATGAGACGCTTCAGGAACACACAGAAATAACGAACGCTTCGCTCTTGTGTAGGCTTGTCCGGTATATCATCACAAGAGCGCATACAATTGCTTATATAGGCATGCATGAATTCCCTTGGCAACTGCACAGTGTTTGAAAGACGGCTCACAATATCCATCGATTGCAGATTCATATCCATGTTTACGAGTGCATCTAAGTACTTTGGCATCTGCGTCGAGGACATCAACTTCAGTAAGATGTCCGTAGCGAGTGGTGCGTTGTTATTGACCAGGTCTGGTAGTTTCTGTGGGGTAATTCCACAGAGATGAACGAGCTTGGGATCATCATTCAGCATTTGACGCACTTTCATTCGCTGCGCTTCTGGTATTAGGCTTTTAATAGCCTTTGAGATGATTTCGCGCAGCTCTGCCCCACGTTCGCCTTTCATTCCCATTTCCGGATCCCAGATAATCTCATGCAGTGGCTCAGGATCAATCCAACGCAACTCCTTACTCTCTAGCTCAATGGGAAGGAATGGAGGAGGTATTCTAACAAAAGTTGGTGTAAAATCTTCCAGTGCAACCACTGAGCCAAGTTCTTTGACAAGTCGCCCAGAATCTAGAATTGCAAACCGATCAGGATCCGGTACAACAGCGCTAATGGATTTTAAACCACAAGAGTTACCTGAGGTTTCAGGGTGCCTTGCAGCCCACATATGACGCAAAGTAGAAATGTTTGGGGCGGCGACCGATTCACCACTGCGAATGGCGTCTTCTAGCGCAACGTACAGGGCCATGGCGGCTGTTTTCGCTATCTCACCGTCTGTTGGAAGTTCACCGTTACTCGATTGAAAACGGTGATCTTCCGACAAACGAAGTAAGTGGCTCAGAAAAAGCTGTTTTGAGGAATAAGGATTAGTTTCGCTCATGAGTTCAAAGAGTATTATAGATAGCGGGCTTGCGATTAAGCGTTCGAGAACAGAAGTAGATGGTGATGGGGAGGCATAACGGGCGGCAATCATATCGTACATCACAAAAATAGCGATTAGTCGTTGTTCAGGATTTGGAAGCAAGTCATCTTGAAGGAGAGCAGAAATTGAAGCGTCAATAACAGTAGTCGAAGAGTTGGCGTACTGAGCGGAGGCTGGCAGTGGGGAAGAATGAGAATGCTGCAGGCGGCGCGAGGACTGCGTTGCCGGGAACGTCGGGGCGGCGGGGCACCCGGGGGGTGTGGCGGTGGGGCGGCGGGGCGGTGGGGCAGTGTAACGGCGGGGCGGTGGGGCGGCGGGAAAGAAAACAGATGGCAGGGACAACGGGTGGGCGCGATTCATCTGGGGCGTCGGTGGCTGAAAGCGGACTGACATCTGGGAGAGAAATATGTTGCACTTTCCAGGTGCGTCACCACCGTCCAGGTGCGTCACCACCGTCGTGATGTTGCACGCCAGCTCCGACTGCTCCGTCAGCCGCGCGCACAGGAACGGCGGCGGCGAGAACGGGTAGCACCTCTGGTGGCGCAGCGCGCGCTTGATGGAGCGGTCCTCGTACACGCTGTGTCGCAGCAGCATGCCGAACGCAGACGCCACCGCCGCCCCCAGCGAGTGATCTACCACCCCCAACGCCTTTGGGCACTGCATGCAGCGTACCTCTCCACTGTGGGTAGCAGCTAGTAGAACAGCGGCTGTGCGAAGCGTACCACGCCTTAATGACCGTGGCCACATAGAAATGGCTCCATGTCAGCGCTAAGGTTGGTTGTGAAGTCCAACATCTCCTCAGAGCCGTGGATGGATAGTACCAGATGCTCGTTGTTAAAGTAAATAAGCGAACCCGGGCACCGCGTTTACGTCAGCATCTGGCATGCCCACGGCTCCTGCACGCCAAGGCGTTGCAGCACTGATTTTTGCGTTTAAGGCGACGCGGCGTACCCGGGGTTGGCCACGGCGGGATTATGCGCGAAAGTGTCGATTTTCGGCGGCGCCTGTGCGTGCTGCGGCTGCGACGACGGCGCCGGCGTCAGCAGCTAGCCAACGGGTGCGCGCGCTTGCTTCAAGCCCTGGCGGTCGCTTTGGGCTATAGACGACTGGAAGGCGAGGTGAGCTCTGGCGCGGACGGCAGGTTGCCGCGCACGCGCAGATGGAGACGGTGGCGTGACTCCTATGGCTGACGCGCGATAGACCCCAGTGCCGACGGGTTCAGCAGCGGACCCAGCGCGGCCAGCGAGCTCATGGATGGGGAGGCGCGATAAAGGAGGCGCGAACATGAGAGCGCGACGACGGTGCACGGGGGCGCGCGACTTTCGATAGCTGGGAACTTCACACAGGGTGCGCATGTACTCTTGGATTTTAGAGAGTATTTCTTTCTGACGCGAGGAGAGAGTGGCGGTTTCTGAAACTGGCATTGCAGGTAAATTTCAATAACACTTACATAGTCGGTCTTGCTTACAATGTTAGTCGGTTGCGTATCTGTACACTTGTAGCTTTTACCCATTGTACTATGCATTTCGTCCTTACACTGCTAGCATAGATCTACTTCTGAGTAGCACCGCGTGATGCAGATATATTTCAGGCACGTGGATGTTTTCTTCACACCTGAACGAAATTTTCATTTTGACGCCGACTCGAGCATAAGAGTACGAACGGTCCGGGAGACCTTGGTAAACTATACAGTGCGGTCTATCGAGAGTGCAAACTAAGAGGGAACACGTTCGGCAGAAAATAATTGTCGTTTACGATTGGGGCCTCGGAAGATCCGAGCTACAACTAAATATCGGGCCTGGAAACCCTACTGACTACTGTACCATCGGTCTACTTTGCATTGTCACTACCCAACTTGCACACGTGTCTAACTTGATCTCTGTGCTAACTCGTTGGGACCTCGATCACCAAATCGTGCACGCGGTGGTGCCACTGCATCGGGCCACCGTGCACTACCCCTTTGTACGTGAATGGCCCATCGTATACACCGTGTACCAATTCGGGCTCACTATACTACAGATCCCCTTCCTACACTTGTTCTCAGCTCTCGGAGTGCTGCATAGCGTCGCTAAGTCGCTACGTTTATGTCCGTCTCGTCAAGTGGGCGCCATCGCATCCGTTCGGAACATTTGCCCGAGAAGAGCGGGGCGAAGCCATGCCAAAATTTCCTGAGTGGGAGCGACGAAAGGAGTCTTGAGTACGTGAGCTAGAGATCAAACCGAGCGGAACGGTGCGCGCTGGTACGCGAATGGCGGATCGAAGGCGTGTGACGCGTGATCTCTGATCTGCCTTTTTCCCTCCTTAAAGTGTCGCCAATCCCGAAGGGTTTGGGCAACTCCAATAGCGCACGACGAAGTGTTGGGGGATGTGTTCCGGTGGTTCGAAAGTACTTTGATCAGCGCGGTATCCATGCCATCGTACGCGGTATTTTTGTCCGTTCGGGGTGTCGCGATGGTCGACGACGCGTTCAACCACGCTTGAAATTGTTCCCGGCGATGGTGTAAGTTGGCCGTCGACGGATTCGTCTTTATATGGTCCTTCATGGTCGGCAGCTACTACGCCACGTGTCCATTCGGAAGTAACCTGTATGGTTGTTGGCCGTGCGGGTGGCGCTTTTGCCACTCTGTCAGTACTGACGGTGTTGTGAATACCGTCTGGAGTCAGAGTGACAGTAGCGTCCTTTGCGGATACAAACTTAAACGGGCCGACCGTCTTCGGTAATGGCTTCCGATACGTACGTTCTTGGTCCCTAAGGTCCTCCTCCGTGTTCTTCTGGTCCGGCCGGTCAACGAACACTTCTTCTCCAGTGGTAAAGCTCGGCGTGTACCGTACGGTTTTGTCGAAGTTTTTCTTGTAGCGCTGTTGGGCGTGTGTGAATTAGTCCTACCGGTATGCATTGTAGCCTGTAGGAGTTTGAGCGTATATCGTTTTAACCGAGCGGCCATGGGCTGTGTGGCGTAGTGAGGTCCAAGGCCGTAATGGGTTCGTCCAACAGGATGCTTGGGGGTTTGCGCGTTTACGCAACATAGGACGGTACGGTGCCAAGAGATCGATGGATCTGTATGTTGGAGCCGTACTTAGGAGGTTGCACATAAGCGTGCCAAGTGTTCCGATGATCTGCGACATAGTGTCTCGGTCTTTCCACAAGCGTTTTGTTGAACCGGTCGGACTGACCATTCGTCTGAGAATGGTACGCGGTTGTCAGTACGTGATTGGTTCCCAACGCGATGCAAACAGTCTCGAAGAACTTAGAGACGATTTGAGTTCCGTTATCGGTTAGCAAATAGTTGGGGGGTTCCGTACGGATATATCCAGTTCTCCAAGAAGTATTTCGCCACAGTGGGAGCTCTAGTTGACCGCATTGGTATAGAACGAGCTATCTTGCTAAACCAATCGGTTATGACCAATATATACTGGTAACCGTTTACGGAATTCGTGAATGGACGGACGATGTCCATCGCGACGAATTTAGGCGGATCGGCGGTGAGGAACAGCTTCAACAGCTTCTGCGACTTGAAGTGTGTTCTCTTTGTCAACGGACATGTGCGACAGTCCCGTGCGGTCTGGAATACGACATTGGCCATATGCGGCCAGTAAAAGTCTCGACGGAGACTCTCATGCATCCGGGTGGAGCCCGGGTGGCCAACCAGACGGGGGTAGTGTGCCAAGTAGAGAAAACATGCCTGCAGTGATGCAGGTAAGACCTTTTGGATGGCACCGTCTAGTGGGGCTTTGCGCACTATGAGTCCGTTTCGGCCAATGTCGAACTGAGTGACACTGTTGTTGATTTCTTTCCGTATGGACTCGCAGAAAGGATCATCTGCTTGAGCTCACACCAGCTCTCCGACCGTGACCGGAACGACATTGGTTTCCTACGAGGTGACAGCGAGCACCTCGGGGATGCCAGCAGACTTCCGCTCGGGCGTTGGCCAGTCGACGCAGACGCAGCTATACTCATCACCGTTAACGGTAATGTTAGTGATGAGATAGCCATCGTCCGTACGGTCATTCACCAGCAAGCAGGGGACCTCTTCGTCCAATGAGGCATCGTCTTCGCCATCCGTCCGGATCCGAGAAAGGGAATCGACAGCTTGGTGTTTGATACCCGGAAGGTGATCGACATCGAAGCCATACTCCATTAGACGCAACCGCCACCTAGCCTGTCTTCATGATGCGTCTGCAAGGTTCAATATCCGCCTCAGAGAGTGGTGATCCTTTCGGACTGTGAACCTCTAACCCTCCAGATACGGACGAAGGGGCAGTATAGTCCAGACGACCGCAAGGCATCCCCGTTCAGTAGTTGAGTATTATCGTTTGGTCTTGAATAAAGAGCGGCTCCAGTAACCGATTGGTAGTAAGCCTCGATCCGGTTGTCTCTGCAGCACGGTGCATCCTACCTGTCGGTTGCATGCGTTCGTATCCGGAACTTACGGGTACTTTTGACGGAGAATGCCAAAATGGGGGGGCGTATCAATCTCTGACATAACTCGTCAAAGGCTTCGTATTCCTTATCTGTCACTGTCTCGAACTTCGGGGGTTGCCCCTTTTCCAACTTGCGGTTCAAGAGGGCCGCAATTCGGGCGAAGTTTGCGACAAACCGGCAGAAGACATTACAGAGCCCCAAGAACGATCGGAGCTCCGTCTGGGTCGTATGTGGTTTAGCCTGCTTGATAGGGTTATGTGCCTTGAAAGACATTTGAAGCTTTCCAGGCCGGATTACGTGGCCTAGGTAGTCCACCGCGCCACTGAAGAAATAGTACTTGTCCAGTCGGAGAGTAACGCCAGCCGAACGGAGCATATGCAGTATGGTCCGTATATGGTCATAATGCTCTTCACCCGTCCGGAAAGAGATGATTACGTCATCAAGATACACCAGTGCGCACTGCCATTTCGCCCGGGAAAGAATGATATCGAGAGCACGCCGGAAAGTAGCCGGTGCGTTCTTGAGTCCGAATGGCATTCTTCGATAACGGTACAGTCCTATGTGCGACGTAAACTTCGTTTTATGCCGGTCGGCTTTGTCCATTTTGGTCTGCCAATAACTACTGTTGGCGCCCAAAGTGGGAAAGATTTGTGCATCTCCTAAAGAGTGAATGCACTCTTCTATTCGGGGCAGTGAGTATGTGTCCCGTACGGTCGCAGAGTTCAACCGGCGGTAGTTGACGCAGAAGCGAAGGCTTCCGTTTTTCTTGAGCGCGAATACGAACGAACTGGCCCATTCTGCCGATGAAGGTTCTATGACACCAGCAGCGAGCTGCTTTGTCACCTCCTTGCGTTCGAGATCTCCCCGAGTGGGTTCGGCACGGTACGGCATCTGGAATATAGGCTAGTGCCTGGTGCCAGAGAGATGCGATGCTTCGCTGCAGCAATCGTTCCGTCGCCGTCCCACATCTCCGCAAATCACCGAAGCAGCTCAATGACTTTATCCCTTTCGAAAGCATACTGAAAGCTGATCTATACCTTTCTGGGCCAATGGTCCTCATCTTTTCGTACGGTTTCTTGCTTCTGTTCGATATCCTTGTCTTTCCGTTCGGAATCACTGTCTGAAATCGGTGCGTCGCTCCGAGAAGATGGTTGCGGAGTAATGAGCGTTACAGGAGATGGCAGGGCAAGTCCGATAACGGTGTTCTTTTGTAATCGAACCGAGCGGTCATAAAAGTTCGCTACGCGAACGAAAAAGGATACGTCCGGTCGGAGCTCCACAACTCCACCCGCAAAGAGTATGAGATCAAGCATCGATCCCGTACGGTGATGAGACTGTAGAAAGACTAAGCCGGACTTTTTAGTGGTTACCAAGACCTTCGTTTCCGACTTTGGGGGTAGGAAAACCGGACGGGCAACGTGTATCCTATTAGATGGGGTTTCCCGTTCGGGTTCTGGTTCCAGCGCGGAAAATGGATTTGGTCCGTAGGCGGAAGACTATATAGACACCGGTTTGGAGTGACATAGGAGTATTGTCCGTTTTGGTGGTAGTATTGCCAAGACGTATCTGACAATAAAAAGAAGTACCGAGTAGTACGCTGGTGGAGAGGTCAAAAACCACCAGGAAACGTACTCGTACGTTCAGGTCACCGATTCGGACCATAAGTGGAAGGACTCCAACGACATCCATGCGGTTCTTCGAAGCGTCCGTAATTCGGGGTCTTACGTCCGGTCGGAGTTTTTAGTGCCATTTCGGAGGAAGGTGGCGTTCGTGAATCAGACAGGGTCCGGCTCCGGTGTCAAGAACTCCCGTTAAGGGATACATAAGTGCCGTATTGAGGCCAACTGACACGTGTACCTGTTAGTTCGCGCTAGAGAAGAGAACCGTTTCGGCTTCTTCATCATTATCGATCAGGTAACATATCAGGACAGTGGGCTTCCCTTGGATAGGGCCCGTTTGGTCTGTCTCTGACGAGTCGAGGTTAGGGCTCTGTGGAGGAGGCGATGCCTCTACGCTTTTCCCGGTCGTTTTTCTGGTCAGGAGCAGGCTCCTCGACCATCATTGCGGCCTGTGTCGGTCGTGGTGAGTACGCCTGACGAGACTGTCTGCCGTGGCGATGTCCTACGTTGTTTTTTGGGGTATCAGGTTTCCGTTCGGTCTGGTATGCATTACAATAGCCGTCATCGTGGCGTTGCTGATAATTTGCCTCCCGTATGGCCAACAGAATCTCCTTTAGGTCCGGTGGGAGCAACTGACAACAGTTGGGTTCGCGTGAAAGGCAGATCCGACACGGTCTCACCGGCGCCTGCTCCTCGGGTTGTTTCGCCCGGGAGCTGACACGACTCAGGTAAGACCGACCGGAGTGAGCCATCGTTGAAGACGGGAGCGTAGTGGGAGGCGAAGGCATGGAGGACGCGCGAGATAACGTGAGGACATGTTTCTCGTCTTCGTCTGACACGGAATAGATCGATTCCAACGGGGTATCGATACTGTAAATCTTCCGAGCGGTACGAGAGGACTCTTTCCGAGTGGTTGATTTTTGAGTACCGACCAGAACGGACTGTCGACGTGAGGCACGATGGGTGTCTCAGTACGATTTCGCGTAACGGACAAGTGCATCATATCCGATATTGGGGTGTGAGGTGAAATGATTCCTCACTTTTGACCGTATGACGGCAAGGAGACCATCAACAAAGATCCCCTTCAAATTGCGATCGCTAAAGACATTTCCGCAACGGAGGGCTTTCGTCCAGAGCTTCTGGGCGAATTCCGTTTCGGACATGCCTGACGCTTGGCGGTAGAGTGTGACCTCTGCGGCCGCGTCGGCAATGCCCTCATCCGTTGCGTACGTAGTCAGCAGGAAGTTGACCACCTCTTCGTACGTATGGAGAGACTCATCCCGAGTATGGTGGACGGCGCCAAGCTCACCTTTCAGCCGTGACTGAACCAGAGCGCACGCCGGTCCGGTCAGGTAAAATTGGAAACACCAGAGAGGTGCCACCGCAGTGAGTCCGTTAGGGTTGCAAGCGGTTTTAAACCGCTGCAAGAAATTGAGAACCGATATTGGATCTGTCTTAGAGAAGGAATGACCCTTCATCTGGGCATTCAGTTTCTTTTGGTAGCGCGCAATCTGGCGCGCTACCCGCGAACTGTACGTTTGGCTCCTCCTGAGCAACCTGTACGTACGGTAGTCCACAATTATGGCGAACTTCTCGTTCAAGGGCCTGATGCGTTTCAGCCTCAACATGTCCGAGTGGGAACGATACCGGTCAGAATTCCCCCTCCGTCGAGGGCTGCGGGAGTGTCGGTCGACTTCCGAGTCCGTGCAATCGTCATCGGACGATGACTCCGAAGATTCCAAGTCCGTTCTGGCTGACCGTCCCCTTCTCTGGCGGCGGCAATCTTTCCGTTTACGAGGCGCGTCATTCGAATCGAAACTTCCACGCGGTCTACCGCCTCTGCGGCGGCGATTTCTCCTTTCTTCGGAGGAATCTCCTGAGCTTCCGTCCGGATCGTCCTGCGGGTTGAATGGCAGGAGGTACACTCCGGTAGGACCCTTTTTCAGTTCCAGTCGGTGTTGCTTCCCACGCTAGCCAGTGCATTGTCTACACGGTCAATTAAGTATTTGGTTGGGTGCGTCGGTAGCTGGGATACCAGTGCGGCCATTGTACTGTTCAGAACTGACGTTGAAGGTTCCGAACGGTCTGCCTGCAGGATATTTCTGACCATATCTTGTACGATCGGTGGAATATTCTGGTGCAGAAGCGCCCAGTTTCGGTGCTTGAAGTACGCATCCACGGCCATGGGGACTTGGACCTCAGTTTCTGTTCGGAGACTCTGCAGGTCGTAGGGAGCGATCCCTGCCCAGAGTTCCCGTGCGGTAGTGTTTTCGATAAGAAGTGGCGGTGCTGGGCCAGCTTCGCCTGGCGGCGTCTTTTCCGTCCCGGGAAAGGAGGCGAGAGCAGTTGCCTCGTCTTCGTTCCGTACGGACTTTAAATGGTTACGTGCGGAGCCGTCTCGGAGAATCCGTTCAGGTTCATCTGAAGGCGTGAAGTAGGCCATCGCGATACTTCGGGTGCTCTGGCGGCCAACCGAAGCGCTATGCAAAGCGGCACGAATTGCGACCAGTACGGACTTTGTGGATTCTTTTTCCACCAAAGAACCTTCACCCCTTTCTCCGTGCGGCGGATGACCCATACTGTACGTATCGGTTCCACGATCGGTTCTGCTACTCCGTATGGTCTTGAATTTTACTTCTAGGCCAGGATACCAATGTGGTATAATGCACAAAAAGGGAGAGAGTCCGAAGCAGTCTTGAGACGGGATCGGCGGCAGCGTACAGTCGTATGACTGTAATTAGTCCGAACGGTGAAGGAGGGCGGAAGCACCGGGCGATCGAAGGGAAAGTGGACGGTCGGTATCACTAAGCCCGTACAGGTGCGGGCATAAGGGTACAAACGGTCTGAGAGACCTTAGTAAAATATACCGTGCGGTCTATCGAGAGTGCAAACTAACAAGGAAGACGTTCAGCAGAAGATGTTTGTCGTTTACGATTGGACCCCTGGGAAATCCGAGCTACAACTAAATATTGGGCCTGGGCCCCCTACTGACTACTGTACGATCGGTCTTATTTGCATTGTCACTACCCAACCTGCACACGTGTCCAACTTGTACGTTGTGCCGACCCGTCCGGCACTCGATCACCAAATCGTACACGTGGTGGTGCCACTGCACCGGCCCACCGTGCACTACCCCTTTGTACGTGAACGGCGAATCGTATACACGGCGTACCAACTCGGGCCAACTATACTACGCGGGTGTGAGACCGGGAATTACCGTCTCGACGAGCGAAGCGAGGGCGGCAAGGAGCTGAGGAGTCGGAATTGTAGCAGTACACCGTGAGGTGAATCGATGACGTCACCCAAGCAGGATGGTCCTCACAAGAGTGGCACCGTGGACTGCAGTATGCGAGACCAGAAAGAAAAAATGGGGCAAGAGCAGACGAGCAACACCCGTAGTCGGCATGAGCGACACCTGTTAAACAGCGACCAGAACAGTACAAAAACACTGGTAACACACGCACTAGTGGCGGCAAGTCGTGCTGTTGGCTTCACGAGGTGGATGAATATTCCTAGTCAAGGAGCCGACGTCTGTGTTCTCGAAAATGGAATTTCACATTCAAAATTGCCAGTTTCGATCACCGAATATCTGGTGACTTTTTCCAATTTTTTTCCCATATTTGGCTTAGATATGAGGAAATACGTATTTGGTGTGCTAGTTTGACATTCAAAATTTGCAGTTCTGGAAATTCGCCAGTTTTAGAATTTCAAATATGCAAGAATGACTCATCAACGGCAACGTTCTCATGTGCAGCGCGATAGAGCATCATTCTTCGCACGTGCACGACCTCTTGCTTTGCTTCGTCGTCCAGATTCTGCACGATGAAAACATGCGTGCCTTCAACTTGCAATACTCTTCTTGGGCCCGTCCAGATAGAGGAGCGCTTGTCATCGCGCTCATTCCAGCATCTTACAAGCACAAAATCCCGAGCATGGAAGTTGATTTGTAACACGTAGGTTCGTTCGTTGTGTTTCTCAATCTTTCTACGCCTGAATTTTTCGACACTTTTATTGACCTCTCGATGCATATCTACCAGGGCTCTTTCAACTTCATCAGTTCGGACGACCCTCTGAAGCTGCACAAAGTCTGCAGACCTGGCATTTTGATATGCCGAAATCATTAGTGCTCTCATCAAGGGTGTTCTCCGCTTCTGCCCCGCGAACACCTCCAGTGGCGTTCGGTAGACCTTTAGCGTGATTTTGTGTCGGAGACCTAAGCATTTAAGTGGTGATTGGTTAAGAACGCTCTGAATGCACTAGGAAACGGCTGGCCAGTCCTTTGGACTCAGCTTATATTCACTGAGTAGTCCCCTGGTTTGTCGCAGCATTTCTCGACACACGCATTCAACAGTTCTATTCGCCAACGGCGAGTACGCTGTCGTAAAATGATGGCGCACATGAAACGAATGGGAGAAGGACCGCAAAGCCTCATTGCGAAAGTGATTTCCCTCCTACGTTATGAGCCGCTCCATACATCCGAATTCACCCACCCAGATTGAAAGCACTTCCACATTCGCGCTTCCGGTGGCTCCTCTAGTAGCATAGAGCCAAACGTCTCCAGAGTGATCGTCCTTGAGGACCAGTTTTTGCCTCTAATGGTTCACTTTAGTTCCCACGTACGAAAAGTCGCAGTGAACTACCTCGTCTGGCTGCAAGCCATGGAACGCAATTCCAAGCGGCCGTGGGATCACTTTACCGGTTCGGGGCATCAGACGGTGTAGGCAGCTGTCGACAAAGTCACTTACGTCCGCCTCGAATGTGTTCCAAATAGATTGCTCATGCGCCAAGCTCTCTGTGGCGTCCTTTCCTCTATGACCCACTGTGACACATTGCGCGATGATGATTAGTGTCTGCTGTAGGATTCTTGAACTGGGTGGGACCCAGATCACTCCCTGCTCCTTCACAATTCCATCATTGTCCTGTAAGGCGTGTTTCGGCACTTCGTTGTGGTAGTTGGACCACTCCTCCTTGATGAGCTCTAAGGTGGCCACTCCATCTCGTCACTGTTAGGTACAGTTCGTGAGGTTCTTGTCACAAAACTGCATGTCCTTGCGATCGGAATTTCCTATCGATACCCCCGGAGCCACCGTGTGAGTATGTCGGCGAAGAAATTCCTTAACCCATTAATGTTTTCGATAAGGTAGCTGCATTGGGACGAAAACAGAGCCCATCGCTGGACTTCGGATACTATGTGTCTCCCCAGCGCTGGTACGAACGCATATGGTGCCAACACGAACAGTAAGTTCCTATGGTCCGTGAACACATGGACCTCAGATCCGCAAAGAAGCATATAGTCGAGCTGCTCGAACGTCCCGAATATAGCGTAAGCTTCCTTCTCAAACGTGCTCCATGTCGTCTCTGCTTTTTTGAACTCCGATCCGAGAAATGGCAGCGGCTCGTGCCGCTGCTTCTCTATCTCCAGGCTTAACTGCTCTTCGTCCGTTTGAGTGACCACTGCCGACCAATAGAGCTCGAAGGCGTCTGTGTATACGCAAATGACCTTGTTATGATCAGGGTACGCTAGCTTCACTGGGTTCCGCAGTGCCTCTTGAATGGCCACAAAACCTGCCTCCCGCGCGCTGCTCCATGACAGAATTATCAATGAGATGTTTTTGATTGCTCTGATAGTGCGTTTACCTGCCCCAGCGTACGCTTCTTCAAGTATCTGGGTGAGGGGCGCAATCTCTTCCGCAAAGTCTGGAATAGCCCTTGAAGTCTACCTGCAAGAGTAAACGAACTGATTTAGTTCCTCCACAGTTCGTGGCATGTTCATGTCCTTCAAACCACTAGTTTTGTTCGGCTCTATTGTGTGTGCATCCCAAGATATACGCCTAAAACATCATCGAATTTCAGTTACGTGAAACTCCGATTTCCGGGCTGACAAGAAGAGGTTCTACTCCCTGCATGTGAGAAAACACTTCTCCAGCAAAACGAGCAACTATTTCTCTTCCGTAGCGTGCAGACTGAAATCATCCATCCAGGCTTTCATGTGGTTCGGAATGGTTCTGAACAACGGCTCAACATTGCCCTGGAAATGAGCTGCAGCGTTAGCTAGTCCAAAAAGCACCCACCTTGAGGCTATGATTCCTCGTGGAGTCAATATACCACATACTGCATACGAATCTGGGTGTAGAGGTGCAGAGCAATTGCCCTTGGAGGGACTGAGGGGGATGCCACTCATATATCCGTTGTTATTTTCGCCTGAGCTTCCTACTATTATGAAGTCTATTTGCCTATTTGGCCCGGATTAGGGATCCGCCTATGAAGGGTAGGATTAGCGTGACACGTGTGTGCCCGCGCCTGATTACCGGATGCGCCGTTGCAAGAGTGCCGCGGAGGTACACGTAGGTAGCGTTGGCCGGCGTGCCGGGTACTTAGATATTTTAGTGATATTTGTCAGCCGTATATAAGTGGCAGCACTTGCCGTCAATGTACGGGAAGTAAACCTCAACGAGGCCTTGGCTTTAGCTTGAGTTCCGCTTGCGCACGGTCTTCTGCTGTATTCCCGGGGAACACAACCGCTTATCCGGACACGCTATCCACCTCCGTTACTGAGAAGCACCGATCCGTCGTTTCGGCCTTTTATTCATCATTCTTTCGTACACTCTTTCTGTTTTCCCGTCTTACGGCTTCGTTACACCTCGCCCTGTTGTACAGGTTTGCCCTTCTTGTCTCGGGATTATTTCCCGCTCTCACGAGTCTGTGCTCCACAGTGCGGCTCGTTTTGCTACCTTCTAGCTCGCCTTTTCTGTTACAGGATACGCCACACCCAGTGGATTCCATCCTTTTGGCAGCCCAATTGCCACCCTCAACCTCCGTCTGTAAGTCAGAAAGAGGCCGCCCAGAGTTACGCCCGGCACGTGTCAGCCTCATCGGAGGGTTTTGCCATTGCTCTGCCCCAATAGGGAGCCAGGCGGAACACCTTGTGTGCCTATCCGCTGGCGCGGTTTGTGTTCTTTCTTTCCGTTCCCGGCTTTTACCCACAAGAGAGAGCTGCCAGAATCCACTGACAGTTTCAAGGCGCGCGAAGACCTGACTCCCTGCGAAATCCAACACTTCTGCATCTAGGTTAGGCATTGGTCAAGATTCCTTAGTGGTTGCAGCATTAACCGGTAACAAGTCGATTGTCATTCTGAAAGGAGACCTTGAGTTGGGTTTTGGAACTATAAGCGGCGCCGCATGCCAGTCTGCAATGACATTCTCTGTAAACAAACCCATGTCAACCAGACGCTGCAGGTACTATTCCATCCAAAGGCATTGCGGCGCCGCGTATCGCCGCGGCTTGACCTTGATTGGATTCTTGCGGCCATCGAGTCGCACACGCATAAACTCTATCCTCGCGCGCTCCCCCTTTCCAGTACGGAGTCAAAAGACATCCTCGTACTCTTCGAACAACTGTGAAAGTGTTTTTAGCTCCCTCTGCACTCATTCCTTCACGCCTTGCGTCCTTCAAACGAAGTTCGAGTACATTTCTTAGGTCTTGAATGAAGTTCTCACCCACATAGATGTTAAGGTCTGCATCATCTACTTTTTCGTCTTTTTACCCGCCGTCTGAATGAAAAGTAGTGCCGTCACTCATTCTCGACCCCAGGCAAATGTTGCACACTCTACCCTTTTCGGTTGCGTGCGCCAGGTTGTCCCGTTTTGCGAGAAGCACACTAGCATCCGCTACGCCTCCGAAACGGTCACACGCGGCAGCTATTGATTTCTTGTTGTTGCGCTCAAGGAACTCTAACGCATTGTGCGACATAATTACAGAAGAAGTTTACCGTTCACTTACTAGAAACGGTACGTTTCGGCATATTAGGTTGGTCTCGTGACGGATCCGGAAGATTATATCAATGCTCACCTTACTTTTGCATACGATTGGAGGAATGTCTCTGTCTGAAATATCTGAAGAGCATCGCGTCATTGCAAAGTTCACCGCGGATGCGAGTCATAGGGAGTGTAAAGAACATACAACTCAGGGAAGGGAATTCTGACTGGGTTTTCACCCTGTACTGTATTTTGAAAGAATTCCAATTTTTCTTTGTTATGAGTGCCGTGGAAGTGAGTACGATAATACATTTTTACGTATGCAGGCCGCTATTATTGGGAATTAATTAGATTATTTTTAGCAATCTATTTATTAAGTCATCAAAGTACTGTGCAGAACTGCCGATCACCGCTAGTTAGGTGTTTGAGATCGGGCAGTCCAGGTAAAGTAAAGAGGAACAATTGAGTGTTTGGTTCTGACTCAGGAACTTTTGATGCACGATATTTTCTTTGGCGAGAGTTGGGCTCTTGAGTAGAACTATTCTTTCAACTCGTGAAGGCAGCAGCACAATATGCCACCTATAGAGCTTTTTTAAAATGTTTGTTTTTACTGTTCTTATCGCTTTTTAACAGGTGTTGTTGACTATGTGTTGCGTATTTGCTCTCAACTTTTTTTGGACTTGCACTTTGCAATCTGCAATTTCAATTTTTTGAATCTTGTTTTGCTTCGGTGACGTCATCAACATTTTTTTTCGATGTATTACTAACTGACCTCTATCAAAAGTGTCGCCACATTTTTAATGTGTCGTTTCATAATCATCGACATTTGGGCCCCATCTTGGGCAGCTTCTCTTCCCGGTGCTGAAAATCTGCACGCTACACCGTTTCACGGCAAGACATATGACCGCAATTGTCTCGCTCTTTCTGAAGTGGTAGAGAAAACGTAATGACACAGAACGCGAGAAAAAACAAGAGATTCATTTGACAACTTCACTGTGTAATGTCACATTCGGCACCACAGCTTCTTTCGAGGTCAGACACCTCTCGCGCAGAGAGGACAAATCGCTGCACTATGTCCACACTTTAGGTCCCACTACGACCAAATGTGACAGCACCAGAAACCGCGAACTCAAACCGTCCACAAACGTCCGCTCATCCTATGTTCGGACTGGCCACATCCCGCAGCATTCACAACTCACAAAAGTTTGCTACTGTTTTTCTAGCTTTCGTCGTTACTTTGTCGCAACCACTATCTCCTGCAACCCCCCAAATGAGATCTAGTTATGTAATTACTGAATCATCAAACTGGAAACAGGTCAAAGCACCAGAACTGCGTAGAAGTCCTTCACATATTCTGACAACCCAGAAGCAGTATAAAAGAACGCAGAACACGGTTCCTGTGACTGTTTGATCCCAAAACTGCAGCTCCAACGCTATCTAAGGTACAGCATCAGATAAAGACAACAACTCAGAGCGATAAACCCATACTCCTCCACGACACCATGACGGACTTTATCCCACCCTCAGAACTTCGTTTGATTTTACAGCAAGCCTTGTTCGAGAAGTTCCAGCAGTCTACCTCTTTTGAGAAACTTGAGAAAAAGTACAACATCCCGGAGCACCGTATTCTTCGCTGGTACAATCTATGGATCGAAATGAACCCGTTTGCGCATCCAAAGCACTACTTGGATGTCGATGTACCGTTGCGTGACCCTGGTCGCCCTACTGCATTCACCAAAGAAGAAGAGCTATCCCTGGTGGGGTCCATCCAGTACTTTGCGGACAACAATACACCGCTAACGAAAGTGGGGGTGTGTGATCTCGTCGAATCCTATGTTGATTCGCTCTCGTCCGATAGCCAGCTGCGCATCGGATTTGAGAACAATCGCCCTTCAAAGGGTTGGTTGACTCGGTTTCTGATGCGTCATCAGTTGAAGTTTCTGCACGTACGGATCGTAGAGAAGGACCGCGCCGAAGTCATTACTGAGAAAATAGCCAGGCATTTTGCAATACTTGAAAGCCTCATCGACCGTTACCACATTGTGGATCCAAGACGCATTTTCAACATTGATGAATCTGGTTCATCGATCAATAAGATTCTTGGGCGTAGCCTCCGAAAAAGGGTTGCCGGCAAGGATTCTGTGCTAATACAGAAAAACGTGAGGGTCAGGGGGCAAATGAACGAGTTACGGTTATGCCAGTAGTATCTGCTGACGGCAGATCATGGAAGCCGGTTGTTGTCTTTTGGGGTAAGAGAGCTCACTACAGGTTTATGAATGGAAAGCTGCAGACGCTTCATGATTTCCTTCCTCCCTGTTACCTGTATCAGAGAGATATTCCGGGAGTAGATAGCGGTATATTTCACGACTGGGCTCAGCAATTCGTACTGGAGACTACTGAGCTTCGTGCTGTTGGTAAGCATTTGTTGGTACTCCTGGACGGATATAGAGGACATGTGCAGTACAAAACACTCAGCTTCTTGAAGGAGAATCGAGTGATTGTGCAAGCTCTCCCGTCGCAAACAAGCCATGTATTGCAACCATTGGACGTTGGTGTATTTGGCGCATATAAGTCCTTTGTTCAGCGGGAGGTTCATCGCATGTCTCGTACACGCAATGTCATCGATGTGTTTGACGTAGCCTACTGCATCACGGTTGCATTGTCGGAATCACTGCTGTTCTCCAACATTCGAATTGGATTTTCGAAGACAGGAAATTGGGTCCACGAGCGAGGCTCTCCGTGTCCCGGGGCTTTAGGAGACTCTGTTTTTCTTGATAGCAATGGAAAAAAGGAACAGATAACAGTACAGTTTCTGATCGACACGTACTTGAAGAATGCCCGCTCGCTTGTCCAGGAGACAGAAGTAGATGAATCTGGAACTGTGAAAGTTACCACGGAATTTGGTAGATATTTGACGGCGGCAAGTGTTTTCCAGGCCCTCAATGCTCGGTCGCATGGATCGCGCTGCGTTGAGAGCGCCGCTGAGCTTCGACATTTGTTGTCTCTTGCCCCGCGACGCAAGACGTTGTTCGAGCACTTAAAAGCTAGTCGTGTTGAACGTAGGCGCTTAGCCACGCAAAGTGCAGCACGAGAGCAGGCTGTCGACGCAATGTTGAAACTGCAAGGCCGTGATAGTATTGAAGTGGAGGATAACGAGCGTGTTCCAGGAACTGTCCCGGAAATCATCTGGGACAATTGAGTGGAAAGTCTTGGATTTGCAGTGATGTCCGGTTTTGGTGGGATGTACGAATTCGACAGGTTTGAGTAGTATTCGATAATGATGTACTCTGACGAGGTGCAGTTAGATCGAGATCGTGAATATCTTATATGTAGATGGATGACTAGCTCAGGCATTCCTTGGAGCTGAGATGTATACCTTTTCTTTTCGACAAAGATAATTTGAAATGCGTAACTTGTAACAGCGAAGTCGACGCTTGAAAGCTACGATTTGTGTTTTGGGAGTTTTTCCGACACATTTGAGTAAGGACAGTTACAATTCTTACTTTTTAGCTGTTCGTTGTTTTTGATTGGCTTGTCAAGACGATTGGTTTTTATTTTACACTTGATTTACGAACCCATCCCGCAAGGTGCAATGTTTGCTCAGCTATCCCACATTTTCGTGTGTTTCTTTGGTCTGACTTTGCACTACAGTCTTTCTATTGGGCCAAGAGAAATCTTAAACATCTGAAGATGCAAGTGTGCTTAGTTTTCTCTTCGTTTCTGTGTTGAACGCCATCTTGTTTCTTCTCTGTAAATCTCAATTGAATTTATATTTTCATGATGCCCAGAAACATTAGTTTAAAAGCCTTCCTCAACATTAAACTGTTTTTACTATTCCATCCGTTTCTCAATCTTTTACTTTTTGTTTCGGTCAGAATGAGCGTCCACACGAATCGAACTTTACTCGCCGTCAACAGAGACTTACAAAAAACACGAATCAAGTAAACCGTTCAGACCTCTAAAATAGACTTCGATGCCAAAAGTTGTTTCTTTTCATAATGTTCAAATGGGGCTTCAAACGATGGCGAGTCAGAGTTGAAATTCAATTCTACGGCAGAAAAAACAAAGTGGTACAGTGGGTGCTGGAAAAGTAGAAACAGTGAAATCGCACAAGTGGTGACAAGGATGTTTGAGGCAGATTTCGAGTAATATTTGTCTTTTCGTGAGCATTTGCAAGCGATAATACAACGAAGAGGTAGACAAAAAGTGGATGCCAGGTTTTAGTGTCTTCCATGGGTAATCCCTTTTTCCGTTGTTTGCGGTGTTTTGGAAACACTTGAGATTCTGTGGGAACCAACACCCAAGAACCGCTTTAATCTACAGATTGTGGGTTGTAGAGAGTGAACCACAACCATTGACTGGAAAGAAACGTAAGTGAGCGCATCGATGAACGAGCGGAGTGTTTGATCCACATGTCGGGAGAGATGAAGAAATGAGTCTTGCAGGGCCACGAACTGCCTCATTAGCTCCAGGTTGAATTGAAATTCGAAGACAGATGAAACGAAATACGCCCTGGAGCTGTCCTTGGTATGGAACTGTACCTCCGAGATGGCCGATGACGCTCTAATGTCGTAAAGTTTAGATAGTCGTGAGTCGCGACTCGTGACTGGCGTGGGGAATGGCGTTGAAACCACTTCTCTCCCGGCTTCGATCGAAGATACAGGTGTTTGAAGCACAGTATATATATGTTGTAACACGTGTACCCTTGTGTTGCGTGGTATTCGTCCTCCATCTAATACTAGCTTGACTCATAGACGACGTGTAGTTCGTGTAATGCGCATGAGCCAGTTACGAAAGATGCGAAAAATCCGAAAAGTCTCTTTCATCAAGCTCGATGTCAAGCTTGAAGCTGAAGCCCTGACTGTCAATCAGCCTTACAGTAGACACTCCACTAGATAAGCACCAGATGAGCGAGCTCACGAAGTGAACGGCTCCGGCCAGAGGCTCTTCCTCACAGGTTATGGGCCGCACGCACCTGCGCACGACACTCGACCACCTCACCGACACCGCCACTCTTCGACAACCACTTCAAGACGGACACCTACAACCGCCTCAGGCGCCGCCTCCGGCGAGACCTCACCCGTGAGACAGACGAACTCACAAGACATCTATACAACAACGCCATCACATCATCAGAAGACACACATATCCCACAAGACACAACTCAACACAAACATCACATCATGGATACAACACAAGCTTCCTCAAGCTATCCTACCCTCCCCAAACTACACCCAGCCAATTATTCGTTCTGGTACTTTGCTGTCAAGAACCGTGCTGACACACTAGAAGCGAGAGACCGTCTTGTGTCCAATCCACCAATCCCAATCGACCCAGCTCAGCTGAAAGATTATACCCAGAAGAAGAGAAAGTTGACCACAGCAATACTCGGTAGTGTCCCGCTAGATATACTTGGACAAATATTCGTACCGGATGACGATCCCACACCCCATGATCTCATCACACGAGTATTAGCCCAAATCAACCAGTCCACGAAGGAGGATCACAAGTTTCTAAAAACGGAGGCCGAAAGCATCCAGTTCACGGACGAAAACAATATTACAGACCACATCAAACAACACAAGGAGGTCCGCCAACGCATGCTTGCCGCAAAGTATCCCAATATAGCCTACGAAGCCACAACAGTTGAATTTCTCATCGAAGGATTAAAGCGAAATGCAGCGTTGTCCAACATCGTATTTCAATTCCTAGCCCACAAACCTACAGACATCAAGGACTTCACGAGAAAATTCAAAGAACTCTACGCATTCACTCAAACTGTAACCAGATCAACACATACAGCGTCACAACCTCCCAGCTTCACCGGGGACTATGGCCCCGTACGCCAAACGTCCAACTACAGCAGTCAGTATTACAACCAACACCCACGTCGTGTGTTCTCGGGCAAACCGTGCCAATTCCACCTCTCACTTGGAATCAAACCTCAACACTCCGACGCCGAATGCAGGGACAGCCGCCACCCCAAAAACAGACAACAAGCGCCACAAGCCAACTACACTCTCGCATGGCCCTACCCTCAGTATCACCCTCAGCTTACACCCCCTCAAGGCTTCCCTCCAAATTTCCCTCCACAACAAAACCCGCCTCCCCAACCCCCAGTCGAGGTCACATCGGAAATTGGCACAGAAGTCACGGGTACGTTCATGCTCGACAGCGGAGCACATCCCACACATCTCACACGACCAACACCTCCCATGCAACCCCTAACCAATCCCACCATGACTACCACCGCTACCAAACAGCTGAGAAAGTGCTCTCACCATGGAACAATAACAATTCAACCCAAACGGAGTAGCATCACTATGGAAAGTTACGCAGTGGCCAACGCCAACCTCAAGCATAACCTACTATCGGTAAATGACCTAGCCACCCGATACGGTCTGGTCACATTCACGGCCAAGATAGGCTCCATCATCGACACAAGAAAATATCCCCCGGTCACTCTAGCAACAGCTCCGTGGACAGGCAATCAGTACGAATTGAAAGCCTCCATCATAAAACCCACCTATGCACACACATCAAGAACAATCTCACGTAAAAATACATCCTGACCAAAAAGCGCACAAATACCCACAAACAGCAACACCAAGAAAACATCCACACACCCAACCATGCCGCTACCACTCAATCGCACAAAACCAGACACTAAACCCTCCCCCATTCAAGAAATACACAATCCCAAACAAGCACCACGCCTCTCAAACATGCAACTTCAAATGCACGACTGGCACCTTAGAATGAACCATGCGAACCCAAGCAAACTGGCCAGGACAGCAAACCAAAGACTCATCCCAATCATGCCCATCACTCTACCGTGGAACACCAAAATAACCTGCTCAGCCTGTAACGAAGCCAAGCTCCATCCCGCCCCACACCACCCAACCAACATCATTACCCAACAAGAGCATACATAATCTCAGACCCCTGTGGCCCCGTGAAACCAACCTCTACACACGGAAACAACCACATTCTGATACTTATATGTGCAACCAGCCGCTTCGCATTCGAACATTTCATCAAGGACCGCAAAAACATTCCCACCCACATCGACCAAACGCTACACCATATACATACAAACATGAGACACCCTCTATCTTACTTCAGGAACGATAACGCCAAAGAATACACATCTACTCGTATAAAGCAAATTTACGATACACACCGCGTATAACATCATCTCCGAACCCCGCACCAACCCCAGGAAAACTCCATCGCAGAAAGATTCAACAGAACCGTAATGGAATCAGCAAGAGCACTCCTCAAAGCAGCAAAACTTCCAGACCAATATTGGGAGGATGCAGCGCGAGATACTGTGTTCAAGTATAACTTGATGCATCAAAACGCCATCAACACCTCCCCTTACCATCTGTGGTACGGTAACAAGCCCACAATCAAACGCCTCTATACATTTGTACAAGTTGGGACAATACCAGTCTATTCACTAAAAAAGAAATTAGAACCCAGTGCGCAAACGGTACGCTACATGTACGCACACTCCCTCACCCATATCACAGTACTCAACGTCCACAACAAGGAATATCATCAAGTTCGAACACAATACTTCCACCCGTACTACAAGAAAACAGACCCCACGGTTACGACAACACAAGCGTTCAAAAAAAAGGCAACAAACAATCGTACTATTTCCACCCAGATAAAAATAGACACACCACCACCAGCCAACATACAACAGGCACGAAAGTATCCCGACGCCACACAATGGCAAGCGGCACACGACGCCGAACTGAACAACATCGATCAACATAACAGCATACAGTGGCTACCTCGCAATGTACTTCCGTCACCAGAGGCCATCATCCCGTTAATGGTGATATACCGCTACAAGCGCTCCGCAGAAGGAAACATCACACAGCGCAAAGCCCGCTGTAACCTACGCGGCGACCTTATGAAGCCAAGCATACACTACAACCCCAAACACCGAACGACATACACAGCAGACAGAACAACACAGCGACTACTACTGGCACTCCACGCCATCTACCAGTTCCCACTAGAACATTTTGACATCAAGTCAGCGTACCTACATGAATCATACCAGAACGATAAACCAGTCTACGTGAAACAAGTGCCCAAATTCGATGGCACGGCATCACATGACAGTAAATACGGACTGCTCAAAGGCAACCTGTATGGATCTCCTCCAGCCGCTTAGTACTACAACCACGGCCTACAGAAATTTCTTTCAAACCTCAACTTCATACACTCTGAACACGATCTCTGCGTATACATAAAACAAACAGCAGAAAAAATCACAATCATAAGCACCACCATCGACGACTTCTTAGTACTGGCCTCCTCCCAAAAACTGATAGACGAACTCCACACCCAGCTGCTGAAGATATACAAGGTAAAACGACTAGGAGCTCCCTCACGTTTCCTGAACGGGACAGTACGAAGCACAAAATCAGAACAAATTCATCTGTCACAACCAGACACCATAGACGCACTAATCGAAGAAACAAATATGGAAAACAGCAACCCAACGCTTACTCCGTACTCAACCTGAAACATCTTGACCAACAGCCAGATTCAGAACCATTAAATTCAACGGAAGCAACAAACTACCGTGGGATTCTGGGAGAAATACGGTACATAACCGATAGTACCCGGCCCGACATCATGTACGCAACGAATAAGCTTTCCTAGCACACGAATGCACCTCAACGCCATCACTGGCAAGCCATGAAAACCCTTCTCACATACTTAAACGGGACACGCACACAGAGACTCCTCTACTCACCCCCTCCACAGAGACCTAAGCATCTTCTAAGCGTCTATAGCGATGCCGACTTTGCAAACGCGAAAGATAGAAAATCTATTTCTGGAAATGTTCACCTCGTGGGTCACACACCAGTATCTTGGGAATCGAGCAAACAAAATGTTGTCGCGCTGTCTACGACCAAAGCAAAATATATCGCACCGACAAATGCCACGAGACACACCAAGTGGCTTCGAAATCTTCTCCATGCAACCAGAAAGACAGACCTTTACCCAACACCGCAATTTATCGACAACCAATCGGCAATACTTGTCGCATCAAATTAATCACCGAAGAAGCGTAAAAAATATATCGACATTCGCCACCACTACAGGTCAACACTGTTATTAGTGTGGGTGCAATAATAGTGTGGTAACGCGATTTAGTGTGGCCCACACTAATTTAGGTGCACCTACCGCAATGGCTGACTCTAATTAGTGTGGGTAGGAAGCAGCATACGGCGGATTGCGCGCCAAATACGAACGAACGGAGTCCTCTTTTTATTCCACCAGTTATCAAGACACTCGAGATCTGTACGTCCCGTGTCGTAGAAGAGTAAATGTCTCTTCAAGCGTCTCCCATTCTGAGCGCTTTCGCTCGAATGTCAGCCAGCACCACCAACAGCAACAACGTGAATCAAACTGAAAGCGCCGATACACAACCACCGCAAAGCCCAAACCCAGAGCATGGCAGTAATAACAGTCCCAATTCTCGGCAGGCACAAGTAGTCTTAACCAACACGAACAGAGCTAAAATTGCTAAATGGATGATTGAAAGAGAACAACAAGATGATTGTCAACACGTTGTGTCCAAAGCAGTGGCTTACTTTCCCCAGTTCTTTCGTGGGAGTACAAAGGCAAACTTGATGCGAGCGAGCAGATACTGGAAACAGAGGAACCAATTGGTACAAGGACATACCCGCATTTCGAAGAACAATAATATTTCTTTCGTGAAGTTAACACGAAACGGTCTGAAACGCCATTACTGTAAGAGCAAGAAAGGAAGGGGACGTCCCATTACGCCATGGGTAGTCGCACTCCAAGCAGATCTAGTAGATGAATTCAAGAGGATGAGGAAAGCGGGTGTAAAATTCAATGCCAGACTGCTGCGGACGCTGAGTTTCAACCTCATTGGCCGTCAATCCGCGGGAGCCTATCACCCCAACATGAGAGATCCTCACACGAACTGCCTCATCAAAGACCACATTACCGCGAGATGGATACAGACATTTATGGAAAGACATGGAATAGTCAGTAGATACCAATGTGGGAAGCTTATGGTGTCGCCAGCAAAGCAGGAACAAATCGAAAGAGAAGTATCTTACCATCTTGGCCAGTTGTCACGAGATTTCAATTCAAACTCCTTGCATGAAGAGGATGTGTTCAACGCGGACGAGACGCATTTCTGCATGAATATGGATGATCACAAAACTTTGGCACTTATTGGTGAGAAGAGCGTTCGCTACGCAGATGTGGTTTCCGGTGACGATGATATCACCATGATGGTGCTCATATCCGGTGGGCCTCATGCAACCCTTGACATTCCGATGTTAATCTTCAAGAACGCAGACAAAAATTACCCTATTCGAGGGTTGCCAGACAACGTTCCAAGAGTCGTATACAGGACAGGTCCTAAAGCGTGGATGGACAAACGGGTATTTCTACAATGGCCTCTTGAAAAGCGGGTGTTTAGGCCTTTGCCAAACGGTAGAAAGCGTGTTCTCTTCCTTGATAACGTGAATACTCATGCTGTGACTGATGACGTGCGAAAAGCGCTGAGTGAAAGTAAAACGGAAATTCGTTTTTTTTCCGTGCAATGCTACGCATCATGTTCAGCCTGCCGACAGCTTCTTAATTCAGAAACTAAAAACCTACTGGCGCCGGGAATGGGACGAGCACAAAATGGGTTTGTTGGAAAAAAACATGTGGTCGGAAGGAAGTAGAGCGTCCGGGAAGCTGACCAATCTCGGCAAGCAATACTTTTTAAAGCTTGCGGCGACGTCGGTTAGGGCGGTTAGCGCGCAGCGCGACGAGGAAGGGGTTAGTTACGCCAGGAAGGCCATGATTCGGTGTGGCATGGCCCGGAATGTGAATGGGCTGTGGGAGGAGCGACAGTTGTTCCCTGAGCTTCAGGCGATTGTGAACAAATACCGTGCAAACTTTGAGGGAGAGGTGGTTGGTGCAAGCTGATATGAGTACTTCTTGTCACCCACACTATTACCGTGACTGTAAATTAGTGTGGGCCACACTAATACACCCTTTACATAATTAGTGTGGTAACCGTAATAGTGTGGGCCACACTATTTCATGTTAGGTGCCCGAGAATCAGCCTCACTGAAATAGTGTGGCCCACACTAATAACAGTGTTCACCTGTACCTCCAACACCATATTGCCGAAGGTTTTGTCGACGTAGAACGAGTTTCAACAGCAAACATGTTAGCCGACATATTTACGAAGCCAATACACAGAGACCGATTCATCGAACTTCGTAACCGTTTGAATATTACCCCCGCTCCCCAAAAATGTGAATCATCACCGGGGACTGTCAATCAGCATATCCATCCTTGCTAATTCACATTTTTTTCAATGACAATCAGCCTTACAGTAGACACTCCACTAGATAAGCACCAGATGAGCGAGCTCACGAAGTAAACGGCTCCGGCCAGAGGCTCTTCCTCACACTGACAATGCATGCAGTGCATTCGAACGACAGTTATTTATCTACTGTACCTTCTTACCATAGCTACCTTCGTATATAATACCAAGGGTAGTCAACCTAAGGTTAACGTTCCTAATTTGGAGGAGGGCCAGAGCTATCTAGCCCTCTTTCCAGAATCGCAGGGAACAAACCTTCCTGCCGCAGTTGCGTGGCTTCTATGGGGATCAGGATTGGCACGATTGATAATCACTGCTCTGCAGTCATTCGGTAAACTCGAACGAAAAATGAGTCCGCTCCCCTGAAGGTGGCAGCTTTCCTGAAGCCGCATTTTCTCATCGCGAGCACTTTCGTTCGCTACAGCAACGAAAGATGAGTAAGAATGGGCACATGCAATCGCGACAAAGGCAATCACCGCAGGGAGTGGCTCACAGCGGATTGGACTCGAACTAAGCAATGATCTACTGACGTAGCCGAAGGAAGATGTCCTATATGAAAAGTTGTTTATCAATTTCTTCACATATGTTCCCACACTACACACGCGGTCAGTCCTCAAAACCGGGCCGCATAAGACACCAAAATGTGGCATCGCGAGCAGTATGTAGATAGGTAAGTTTTCTACCTCCAAGGTACAAGGTAACGCTACCGTTGTATGTCCACGATTCATTTCCGAATCATAATCCAACCGCAGATTCTGTACATACTGTACATTGATCGCGAGCATCCAGAGGTTTGCATGATGCAGGAAAGTTTGGCCTTGTACGTCAGGCCCATATGCACAAATTTGCACAAGCTCGAGTCGGTCGACAACCAGGTTAGACACCAAGAAGAAAACGTATGACAAAGATTTTTCAAACGACAATTACGGCGTTGATTTCTCATTCCACAACCTTGACCACGATCTTGCCCTTCGCCCTTCCACTTGAAAGCTTCGCCAATGCGTCTTTCACTTTCGAAAACGAATGAACAGAATCAAGTACCACACTGAGCTTGCCCTCTTCCAACATCTTAGCGAGGCTTGTAATGAGCGCTGTGGTTGGTGACAGCATCATGAATCGTGGTCCCGCGGTCGCAATGGTGAGAATTTTACCGTCTTCCTTCATGACCTTTTCGCCGGTTTCCACGTCACCAACACAGTCCAGAACAATATCAGCCCATCCCTTAAGTTTTTCCCCCACATCTTCTTCCCTGTAGTTTACAATGACATCAGCACCGTGCTTTTTAACGAAATCGAATTTTGCAGCGGACGCGGTGGTGGCAACATGACCAGCTCCAAATGCGTTCTTCGCAATCTGCATGGCGTGAACACCAACCCCCCCGGCACCGCCGCTGATGAAGACCTTATCTCCAGCTTTGACCTCCATGGTTTCCATGGCCTGGATGGCTGTGAGCGCGACCACCGGCGTGGCAGCGGCCTGTACGAACGTGATGTTCTCGGGAATGACTGCCAGAATGTGTGCGGGACACACACAGTACTCAGCCAAAGTGCCGGAGAATTTCTCGCCAGCACTTTCTCTCATGATGTCACCAAACACACGGTCGCCAACAGAAAAGTTGGTGACAGACTCGCCGAGGGCTGCGACGACGCCCGCCACGTCATAGCCGACAGTGATTGGATAGGAATCCTCGACGAGGAAGCCCCGTTTGATGTCCATGGGGTTGAGAGAGGCCGCATGCACGCGGAGGAGTACCTGGTCCGGCTCGGGTTTCGGGGTGGGAGCATCGGCGATACGAAAGCTATCTTCTCCGTCTTTGTCATATTGGAGCAGCGCTTTCATCGTTTTGGGGAGTTGTGCGGCGGCCATCGTTGAGGCAGATGGGAAGAGCGACAAGTAATGTGTGAGGCTCCGATGGAGCCCGAGCGTGCAAGATGTTGAGGGGAGTGGCGCATTTAAGCAGATCCATGATGGTCTCTGAATTGATACGAGCGTAGCTCTGAGGGGATCGCCCATCAGAATGCGATGGTCGCAGATGTTTGGTGCCCGGCAGCATGACGTTGGCGGCGATTGGCTGTGGCAATTACAGTAGCACTTTCTCCGCATTAATTAACTAGTAAATAATAGTATTCATTATTTTGGTACGTGTAAAACAACTAAAGAATACAAACATAGTAAAATTATCACGTGTACCCGTGGAGGCAAGGACATGTGTAGGATACCGTATGGACAGCATGAAGAAAACTGGTTTAAAGAAACTTGTAACATTTTTCAGTTTTAGGTAGGAAGCTAATTGTTTGGGGTAAAAGCATTTAAACCCGAAACCAATTGAGCAACAGATTGCACGATGAGTCAGAAGATCCTCGCGGTGATCCTCGACATGTCCACAGGAAGAAGTTTGTGAGCAGTTGCAACTTGCGACGAGATGTAGGCGCAAAGCAAGACAAACTTTGGCGTATCGCTTGAAGGTGCCGACAAAGTATCGATGCGATAGGGGCGTGTTGGGAGAGCTGTGTCAAGGCGAGCGATTGCGCCACGGCGTTCACACGACCATCTCGATGTCGGCCGAGTTATCAGCGCGCAGATGGAGCGTGTGTACGCTCATCGACTGTAAACGCGTAGCCAAGGGCGCAGCCATGGAAGAATGGAATTATTGCGTGCACGTGGCACAGGCGGTAGTACGCTCCAGCTGCGCGACTCTGACTGTGGTCGAGCCCCTCATGAAAATGAGGACGACGCAAGCGTTCCCCACTCGCGTGACGTGCGGCTCGCCCCGCAGCTGCGCGCTGCGCATACAGCACATACGTCACGCATCCAACCCATCCGAAACGCGCCGAAACACGCGTCAAAAGCGCCTCAAAACGCTCCAATGGCGCAAAACCCACGCTGCACGATGTACACGTGGCAACGTTTCTGTGCCGCAATGCGGACCTTCGAGGACGCCCATGCGGTTGTGTTTATATGAACATATCTAGACGATGATGCGGGGACGGGGGACGCTCACCGTTTAAACAACTGAGCTTGTGCCCGAGCTTCCCCGCTGCGCCCCTCCACGCTCGCATCAGCCTCGTCGACCTGCGATTCACGTCGTTCTTTCTTTTACTTTTCCTTTTTCCTTTCTCTTCAGCATGCACCTTGCTTTCTTCTCCTCTTTGTGCCGTTTCGATTCCCGCCTTAACGCCTGTCACCTCCAAACTTCTAACTCCTTTTCCCGGCTTCGACTTCTCCAATGCAGCACTTCGATTCCAACCCGCTTCATATCGTGGCCAACCTGCAGCATCGTTTGGAACAACGCGCTGCGACAGATGCCCAAGTGTGGAGCACAGAGAGGATGCAACCCGTCACCATGGCCCGAGGCGTAAGAATCATGGGCGTTCGATACTGTGTTCACAACTGGTACACTGACTGGAAGACTCACGTCCCTCAAATAAGCAATCAGCTTCAGGTGGTCGTTGCCATGGAGCTGTTTCGTTCGCAATACCTTGAGGATAAGTTCTCCGCTATTGTTCTGGTGGGCGAGCTTCTCATCTCCGATCATGTCATCACGCCCATTCATATGCCGCAGTTTGCCAACCTCATCGACACTTCATGCATTTCGGGCTACGAGGTTTGCGATCGATTCAGCCAGCTTGTGCTCAAGCAGTTGCTCATAGTTCACCGACATGAGACCATGCCCATCATCGCGGAGTGGGCGAATAGCGACAACAGCTGGAGGGCGCGCAGTGCCATCTGGGCTCTCATCCCGCTTGCTAAAGATGCAATCTACGAGAATCTTATTCTTGACGGCTGCGCCATTGTTCTGAGCAAGACGGAAGATTGCTGTAAGCTGGCAGTGGGAAGCGCTCTCAGAGCTCTAGCTCGCACATCTCCAGGCCCGGTATACGAATTTCTGAACGAGGATCACAACCTACTCCGAATGTCTGCGCACGGACTGTCAAGGGCGTGCGGCGATCACAATGAATGGAAGCAATTCTTCCGCAACAAACGAAAGGATATCGTGCGCAACAGAAGACCTGTGCTGCCAGGGGCTGACGCAGTTGAAAACTCCGGCGCAGGTGCTTTGGCCGCTTCGGCGGCTTCGGCGCCGATGGATACTGATCAAATGGCCGTGTCGCTTCCTGCTACGACTGAAGTGAGGCCTCCACAGGCGACGAGGGGCGTAGGTGCGAGTGAAAGCGGGCTGCCTTCAATCTCGGAGCTGATTGGGATGAGATCTACTGCGCGTGGCTCCACTGCTGGTGCTGTTCCCGTGGCTTCTTTGATACATGCTTCAGGGGCACAAGATGAGAGGGAAGCTGGTGAAACGGACGAAGCGAACAACGCGGCTACGCTGGCTAACGAGGAAGCAGGGAACGGTGTGGCTAATGGTGAACGCGAGGATTCATAGAGTAGTAGAAGCGAATTTGACGCGAGATCGAGGCGATGAAAAAGTGTTTCTCAAGCAACAATGACTCGGGCCAAGGTTGAGTGGCTGGTTTGGTTATTCTTTTGCTACACTGGCTAACTTTCACCGGCTCAGCATATCTTGGCGCTGCTAGACTGAAGTTTTGGGAGCTGATTTGGTGAATTTGTTGATGACACAGGGCGCCTATGATTGTTCTTCGAAGGGAGGTAAGTTTAAAGTGTATCGGAACATTATCGATACATGAAGTGAAACTAATGACGGTTGTAAGTGGGAAAGTTTGCGTCGAATTGGGGGAGTTGGAGACACAAAGTGACGATAAGAAGAAGCGCAGCTGGTGTACGGACTCCAGTCTTGTGTGGTATGTGGCCGGTAAATGGAAACAGGAAACATACAGACAGGGTTTCGACGAACGTTTGTTATCGATAGCGGCTGGTACGAACGCGTCGTTGCTGCTTACCGTCGTGTTCGATTCCTTTCTGGAAGCTGCCTGCGGCTGCACGCGGCGGGGTCACGAGGCGTGTAGAGGGCAGCGAAAACGTTCTCCGCGGCACGAAAAGTCCAAACTTTTTGCCCAAAAGCGCAAATGGCGACGCGCTGCTACGCTTGTACTCGCGCACGCGCCACGCGCAGATGTACCTTCATTTCGACAATTCAAAAGCTGCTTGATTATTTCCGAACCATTGCTAACAAAGCATTACAGTACTCCTTGTACCTGTCAAACGTGTACAGAGCAGACGTTACAGCCAAGTGGCGCTTCGAGCGCGCGTATCCCCGTGCTCAGCGCGCAGCGCCGTCGATACGTGTACAACGGTACCGTTACCAACGGTTTGTATCATCATCAAGTATCGAACTGCTGCGCCAGCGTGAACGTTTCTCGTGCAGCTTGAAACCTTTCTGGCGTAAGAGTTAGCCCTCTTAGGCCCGTTCACATTAACTGCTTTCCCGCCCTACTTTCGAAACATCACATGGATATCATCCTCGCTCAGTTCCGGACACGAGTGCTCACTGAGAGCAATTACGAGCCTTTCTTTCGCTCATCAGCTCTTAACAGAGACCTTTGAAGCTAAATTGGATGGCATGCCGAAAATCATTCGCCATGTACACGATCTGTGTCGTTTCGCTTGGGGAGTCCCTCTTCACCCCGTTTAACCCCACGTCTGGTATCGCTCGCACACAAGGAACTACTGGCTTTCCAAAACAATCGGCCCAATGGCTTCACTCCTAAGAAGCATAACACACACATCGCGTACAATACTAGCTATTCGCTGTCATAACAGCGTCAAAGTTTCCGTCATTTTGAGTTGAGCCACTCACCCATGTCCCCTGATCTCGTGGGGAGAAATAACACTCTTTCACTTTCTGACGTTTTAAGCGGAGTAGTGCACATCTTCAAGCAAGCATCTCTTAGCCAACTTGGCTTGCATCTATTGCTGGACGTGTTTTGTGAGTAACACCTGTTTGTGCATTCCGTCATCAGAGAGTCGGGCCTAAGTGCCATTTCCGTGTTGCAAGTGGTCCAAGTATCTAAAGAACGACACTTCATCGTCAGGAGCGGATGGAGGAGGCATCTCTGAGCGACCTGATTGGAATCGATCATGTTGTTTCCTGATACTGTATGGGAAGCTCTTTTCTTTGGGCGGTGATTGTAAACGGAGTGAAGTTCTACAGGTCTTGCGCCGGAAAGCATCGGCAATATTTGATCAGGTTCAACTAAGCAGGACTACACTGGTAGGTGACGTGCACATTTCGAGGTTGTTGGCCAGCTATGGATACCATAGTTTCTAATTGAGTACTGGAGAGAATGACAAGAGCGTAATCAAGGTCACCACAGAAGTGATCCCGATCACGTCCTTCCCAAAAGCATTGTATAGAGTCGTGAATGGGACGGGCATCATGAATGAGGATGGCCCTTGGCTGACACACATCCAACTGGTACAAAGGTTTCCATGGTTACTCAGAGTGCTATCTATGTCTGCAAGAATCTACTTCAGCTACTACTCATACCGTTGCTAATACGAACTAGATGGCATCAAAGAAATCCCGTGATAAAGAACACAGGCTGCCCATTCTGAACCTTCACTGAGATCGTCGAGCATGGCAACAGTAATCGGTTGCATGCTCTAGTGGGTGAAATTTCTGATGTCCCGGACAAATGACGTAGAAAGCGAGCAAGCGCGCGCATTGACCGATAGCGCTCTTGGTTATACACCTTTCGACGCTTCGACAAGTTGTGGCCCAAGAGCTGCGTATCCTAAGGAAAAAAACTTTAGCTGTTGCGAGGGAAGATGACTGGTACGTGGACAACATCCGTGCCAAATCTGTTTGTACGGATATCTTCTCGGATAAGAAAGAAATTGGTTCGATATCCCAAAGGTGAGGAGCTTGTGAGCCGCCGAACATGTCGCGATGTAGATGTTGTAGGCTACTAGAGCGGCCTAGAAACGAAAATCATCCTCAGAGCATTTCCACCGGTATCAGGGGGGAAACCCCGTCTGCCACGCCATCACTTGGCACTCAGACACGAATAATCTACCATTATTATTATGACTAGTGAAAATAACGTTAACAATATGAGATAGCGCATATTTGCCCAAATACAGAGTTTCTGCCGAACTACTTGCTATTTGTACGAAAAGATCTAGTGATCTTTTAAGTGTACGACGGTACCAGGTGTGCCAAGGGTAACGTTCCTATCCGCGGAGGTCGCTCGACTCCGTTCGCTCCCACCCGCGCGCTACATTCATGAGGCTTTGGCCATGAGATCGACCTTCTCGGTTCAACTTCTTTTCACATATCAACAAGTCTCATACTCGTTGCCCTGTGTGGAACACACTTCGCTCCAGTCTTCGTAGCCTTCAACTTCGCAGATGCTATGGCTCTCGTCGGACAGCTTCAAGACTTTCTTTCCCTCTCGGAAGTGGCACGTGACCACTGCGTTTTCCAACGATGAAATGTCGCCTTGCAGTTGTAGCTTCCTCCAATCAAGAGGATTACTCATGTCGTGAAATATGTGAGTCTGAATTGCAAATGAGAAACCGAAACCTATTACAGACACAATCCAAATGGATACCATAAACACGAACAGTGCGGGATGTATCTTCGTTGCAGGACCTTTGTCCACAGAGAAAACGCAAGAGGTATTCTTGATACCCAGAAAAATGCGAAGACGCAGATCAACATCATCCTCTATTCCAGCTGCATATTGTTCTGCCGCTCGTTGAGCAAAAGATTCTGGGGATTCAAAGGCATCATCTGCATGTAATTCTGTGACGAAGAAGCTGGTATCACCAGCTCCCACGCCGCTGCCCTGTTCCAATTGTTTCGAGACATAAACGAATGGTTTCTGTATGAACACGGAGCTGCAAGTACCACGGAAACATCTTCTTGAGGTTTGGCTTCCTCGAAATGTTCGATATTCGCTTGATATGTTATATGAATACACTGGATCTTTAGTGCATTTAGTTTGGAGACTTGCAAGACTCACATTTCCGCATCTTTGATGCGCTGTACCCCGGGAGACGGTTGAACAGTTGAGAGTGACGATATTAGATTCCCGGAACTTTCGGAAATTCTGTGGATGGCGAGAAGCCACATTAACAGAAATACACGGCTGAGCCTCCGGTCCCATTATGCGATCGCAATCACTGTAGAGCGAGTAGATAACTTCTACCACGAGGAAGGTAATAGCAGATAGAACTGTGATTGTTCGCATTTTTCGGACATGTTGGTTGTACCTGAGAGGAATTCCACGTCGTAACGCGCGGCATTCCAGAAACTTTGCGAGTTTCAGGACAGCGGAGAATGCTAACAGTTCGCTGACGGCTGAGAAAACTGTGGATAGCAAACTAATGTACTGCGATTTGACGGGGATCAGAACCATACTTGTGCCGGAGGTGTTTCGAGCGCATGAGTGATTGACGACGAGCATGAAGCCTGGAAGATGGAGCGGTAAAATACAGAGCCTCTATAAATTGGAGCCTGGATGCCATGGGACGCGTAAGGCATGGACACTGCTTCACTATTGGATGACAAGATGAAGAATTGTTAGCAATATCACTCGTTGCGTCTCTTGGCTTCGGCATTTGTTGCTGTTGTGTACATAGGCACGAGAGTAGCGAGTTGCGTCTTCTTATTGGAAGCAGAGAGTGTGCTGATGAACGATGCCCGGGGCCCATCCGTTGCATGAAAAGCTGTTTGCGAGGAATCCAAGTTGGCGATCATCGACAGCAATTACCAAACGCGTGAAACGTATGCCTTACAGAAGTGGAGTACAGGTGGTGATGGAAATCACAGCATAAACGTGATGGTTTCTTGTTTTCTCGTCACCCTGTTCGCCTTACAGAAGTGGAATAAAGTCGATGACAAAGATCAGAGAATAAACACTGTCTTGTTTCTTGCTTAATCAACGAGAAAACTCTCAAGACCTAAAGTTATGTTGCGTCCCACTCGTCTTGTACTACCTGGGCGCATTCTATGCACGATAAAGTTTTTGCGAGGAAAAACAGGTTGGCTATCATCGCCAACAATACCTAGACGAGTGAAGGGCTGCCTTCCAGTCCAATGCAGCAAGATACCTCCAAAGACTTGTACTGAGTTTCAACTGAGTTTCACTCTTTTTGGTGCTACCTGAGACGCATCGAGCTGCTGTTCAGTCATTGTTTTTGCCCAAACGACTCGAGGTTGTCCGAAGCTGGGCGCGCCTTGCTACCACTTCGGTTCGGCACCCTTTAGTTCCGTATCGAGAGCATGTGATTCTCAGAATTCAAAAACCAGGCGTATGTGACGGTTTAATCTCCAGTATAAGGATGTCGTAAACGTGCGTACGGAGTGTGACCACGTGTAGATGGAAGCTTTGAGTGCGTCCGAGGTGTCTCACGACAGACGTGCTGTTCAATTGCTTCTTCGGAACGATTTAAGCGCGCAGAAATCAAGCAATCAGAGGGAATTGGTTGGCAAACTTATCCTAATCCACATGTGGAAGTGACCTGATATCCTCTTCAGAGGTGGCTGAGAGTTGCGCTGCCATTTTGGGACTAGTGGCGAGGAAGTGAGGCAGAATTCAGCATGCGAAAAGAGTAGCTGTGAAAGAACGCGTGCGTCAGTTTCAATGCCACCGCCTGACTTCTTTCGAGAAGCTTTTGGCGTGGAGTGAAATAGTTGCGGTACAGCAGCACGTGGCACACGAACGGTAATGGGGCGCAGCGACATTGCCACCAGTTTTCCACATGACTGAGAAGTCTTCAGTGACTACCTTCGTAAACCGACAACGAGCTAGGGCTCTTCTTCGGACTGAAGAATGGGCGTTGCAGCTAGATATGTAGTCTGGGATCTATCACTGCTATGGGGAGATGTATCTCCCCATAGCATGTATCTAACAAACGCTATACACAAGTGGCAACGCTTTACACATGTATTTCGTGGCACATGGTCATTGAATGGATGAGATTTCAATGAAATCATGGGCTGTTCGTGCAGATATTTTTCAGATCAATTTTTTCTTCATGTAACAAGAATTTGTTATCAGAAAAAGCTACAATCTCGTCTTGTGTACCGTTAGTACCGTTGTACTGTACAAGACTATTCTCCATCTCGAACAGCCTGCCATTTTCTTGATCAGTACCGTTCTACGCCATGGAAACCGCTTTTCTTTGCTCTGTGCCGCTTCGGCGACCACGAACTGGATGGCCGCTGTCTCAGAACAGAATACCGCTCCCTACGAGTCGAACAGTACACTCTTTGTCAAACCTTCGCGCAGTTATCTCTGAGTCTGAAGCGTCTCCTCCACCAAACCTCCAGAAAAAATCCTATGAAACACCAACCACAACAAACTCGGACTGGATGTTCTTCGATGTCGCCCGAATACTCGTGAAGGCAGGCCGCGGTGGAAACGGTTGCGTTGCATTCCGTCGAGAAAAGGGCGTCCCTCGCGGGGGGCCTTCAGGCGGCTCTGGGGGCAAAGGCGGATCCATCATATTCACTACCTCATCAGGTAGCAACACATTATCCAAGTTTCGTGGCGGCGCAGCCTTCAGAGCCAATGATGGAGTGAACGGACAGGGTAAAAGCCGGCATGGAGTTGCTGCGCCTGACGTTGTTGTACCAGTGCCGCTTGGGACTGTTGTTCGTGATGATAACGGAAGAATACTGGCCGATTTGTCGAGTGAGGGACAAACATTTCGTGCTGCTAGAGGGGGGCGCGGTGGTCGAGGTAATCAAGCCTTTAAAACGGATCAGAATCGCGCACCTAGAATATCCGAGCAGGGTGAGCCAGGGGTAGAACGCAGGCTGAGATTGGAGCTTAAGCTAGTTGCCGATGTTGCACTAGTTGGATTTCCAAACGCTGGGAAGAGCACGTTACTGGATGCAGTATCAAATGCCCGCCCAAAGATTGCAGACTATCCGTTTACTACAATTGTTCCTAATCTTGGTGTTGTGGATGGCGTCGACGGTGGAAATGGTCTCGTTTTCGCTGATGTCCCAGGTCTAATTGAGGGTGCTCACCGGGGCGTTGGCATGGGTGTTTCATTTTTGCGGCACATCGAACGCTCCAAGGTCGTGGTCCACATCCTCGACGGAACTGAAGACGATGTAATCGAAAGATATCGCGCGATTCGCCTTGAACTGGAACTTTTTGATCAACGTCTCGCGAGAAAGAAGGAGGTTGTTCTACTCAACAAGGCCCATCCCTGGAGTTCGTGAAAAATGGGAAGCTGGACTTAGAGATCGTCTTGTCGAGGCTGTGGGTGAGCACAGAAGGATAGCGGTCATTAGCGCAAAGTCAAAGCTGGGTTTGTCGGAGATGATGCCCAAACTCAAGGTACTTGTAGATAGTGTTGTGCACGACGATAACGTTGTTGTTCTAGGGGATGAAGATGATGAGAACTTCGGACGGGAACCCGTTACAGTTGAATGTGTTGGAGATGGCCAATTCCGGATTGGTGGTTACAAAGTTGAGTGTGCGTATCAAATGACGAACTGGGATTACATCGAAGGAATCGATCGATTTCAGAGAGTACTCGACGCTCTTGGGGTGAATCGAATGCTCATTGCCGCTGGTGCAAAAGATGGGGATTCAGTCATGTGTTTTGATCGAGAATTCGATTACTACAAAGAAGAGAATATCTATAGTGCGGCGGCTGCGCTTGATGGGTTCCATGACTGAGCAAGCTGTGTCAGCATTCGTAGAAACTAGGTAGCACTATCGACGATGCGCATACGACGGTGGCACTTGTATCCCTCCAGATGTATCCGCTTCCCACGAGAATGCCATGGGTTGACTGACTGCTCAATTCGCCATCTTTCATAAGTTTGCCAGTGTACCCTCGAAAACTAGTTCTGCAGGTCCTGTCATAAGCACATGATTAGAACTTGATTCCCATTCAATAGTCAGATCGCCCCCTGGCAAATGGATAACAGCTGGAACATCCTTCTCGGCGCGACCAGTTACTACGGCGGCAACAAGCACAGCACAGGCGCCCGTTCCACAGGCCATTGTGCGACCCGCCCCTCGTTCCCAGACAAGCATATCAAACTCTGTTTTGCTGTGTTGATACACGAACTCAGTGTTTGTTCTTTGCGGGAAAGCAGGGTGGTTTTCAAAGCTCGGACCGACCTCTTCAAGACGAGAATCCATGTCGTCATATACTTCCTTTGAAACGAAAGTGATTGCATGAGGATTTCCCATCGATACGCACGAAAACGTCCAGTCGCGACCCGCCAGCTCTTTCAAAACATCTTCATAAGAGTTTGAGGGATAAGTCCCTAGCTTTGTTGGAACCAGCTCTGGTTCTAGAATTGGAGTTCCCATGTCAACTTTTACATGTTCTGATCCACCCTCCATTTGTGGAATGATTTCCCCGGCTCCCGTATCGACCACATACCTCCCGGTTGTGCGACCATGAACACCCAGATCAGCGGCGAAACGTGCTAAACAACGGATCCCGTTTCCGCACATTTCCGGTTCTGTGCCGTCTGAATTGTAAAGCCTCATTCCGAAGTCCGACGTGGGTTTTGTTGGGGGGCAAAAGAAATATGGACACCATCCGCCCCCACTCCTGTATTGCGATTGCAAACTGCTTCGGCTTCAATTGGAGTTAGAACTGGTGCCGATGCGTGTCTGTTATCAATAAGCACGAAGTCGTTCCCAAGACCATGATATTTACGGAATGCAGTCATGGAAGCTGCTGTGGCTCGCGCGAAGTTTCTCCCACGATCTCTTGTGAGCGGAAATCCTTCGCCGCTGGAAGTAGATAAAAAGCTTGATGACAGCTTTGAGCGATGGGGTATCGATGAAATAGCAAAAGTTAGGGAGTGCGACCTTGACGATACGGATGAAGAATCCAGCAGCATGTTTCGATTCGATATCAGCAACGTTATAGTAACGGAGAGAAACAAAAAGGGTTGTATGATCGGAAGAGTTCTTTGAAAAGGAGCGGAATGGAACAGCTGCAAAGAGAGGTGTAACTCCACGCAGGTGCTCAGTGGATATCGTTGTGCACGTTTTTGAGAACCTGAAGTAGTTCAGTTGGACAGAGAATGAACAAGATTCGCCCGATCTTGCACCAGAAGAGCTTCTGCTATGCGGCAGTGCAGGATGTGCAGTTGGGAATTAGAAGATCGACGATTTTCGGAGTCAATATATGGAGAGGCCGAATTGCAGAGAAACACAGCTAACAGAGTTTTTCCTTACCTTAAAACGCTCTGGTGGATGCATCCGAACTTCACCGAGATATCTCTAGCTATGTATCTACTAGCTAGAGCTCAAGGTATTGTTCACGAACGTCAGCGGCTGGGACAGCAGATACGTGTAGCTGAAACGACTGGATACGTGTCCATCCAAAATCTTGGGGGCCCGAAACCACAACTTAATCAAATTTGAAGTTGGCAACCGCAACGAGATCGCCAGCGCGTCGGGGCCGCGCTACCAGGGGTAGATCTACGAAGGTACATAGGGCGAAAGGTTAGTGGGTTAGCCCAGAGCTTATTAGCTTTCAGAAGGGTGTTCATTAAATTGTATCTTTCCGTCTTAACCGCGAACGAGACGGCTTTGCACCAAGGGAAGCTCGTGTTCTCTTGGTTTGGGCCATTCTCTCCGTTCAGGGGAGCTTATTCGCCTTCTGTCCAATGCCCTTCGATTTTGGCCTACATTGGTCTGCATCAGCATCGCACACAAAGCTCCTAATCTCACAAGTGTGCAACCGTGGAGACCTGTTTCTCTGAATTCTTGGCGTTGTTACTTCCGGGATAGCATAAGCTTCCGAAGGAGAGTCTAACAACCAATGGACAGCTTGGGTTTTCTATGCGTGCGCCCAGCACGGTTTAGAGTTCATATTCCGCAGAAGCTAAGTCAACAAAACAGAAGGACTATGGTACCATCTGTTGCCCGAATAGGGGATCGTACCTTGGGTGTTGATTATGGTTTGCGTCGGGTTGGTTTAGCCATCTCTGTTGGCGTAGCTCCGCGACCACTACATCGTATTGAGCACAAGAATAATCCCAGGAAAGTGGCTGATAGTATTGCAAATGTTGCCAGTCGTAATCTGGCTGAGGAAATCGTAGTAGGAATGCCGGTGGACATCCATGGACTTGAAAAGGAACAGGCTATTAAGACTCATCATTTCGTACAGGAACTAATTCGCTCAGCTCCGTGGGCGAGGATAATGGTGCTCAACGAGACCTTCACATCGAGAGCTGCTGAAGAACAACTTCGTGAGTCGGGGATTACTGGAATACGCATGAGGGATTTTGTCGATAGCGAGTCTGCAGTGATGCTTCTTCAACGACACTTTTCGGAAAAAGACGACTATAAAGCAGAAGTGGTGCACACGCCAACACCTGTGAGCAAAAAAGGACATCGCAATGAGGAAAGGATGACCTTCGCAGAGTGGAAGAAACGGACCATGCAGAGTGCTGCACAAAATGTCCAAGTCGGAAAGAAGAACAAGAAGAGGTGAAACGGACGATGCAAAGGGCTGCACAAAATGTTCAAGTCGGGTGAAACAGAACAGCTGCGTCACAAAGGGGATTGCAGTGTTGAGTTACACCCACGATGTAAGGTAATGGCGACATAAACTATTCAAAGCAGAGGTAAGCAGAGTATCCCATATGCTGGAGTAGGGGAAGGTGATGCAAGTCGTTTGGAACGAATGGTAGGACGCCCTAGTTTCGCAGAGCGAAATCGTCGGTTTCAGGCATCATCAGGCATCACTTGCTGTAATGCATCGGTGCAGGTATTTGGAATGTCGCAATCGAGTGAACAACCTTTCGCAATACCGCATGTTTAGGCGTATCAAAGATACTTTGGTGAAAGGTTGCTGTCCAGCTGCGCGCACCTAAGAGGAGAATGCCTGGATATGCCGGAAATGAATATCACTAGATTTGGCTCTGCGAGCGAGTTCCATTCTGGGAGATTGCAGCTCACGAGGACGGCTGATGAACTTTTCAGGCCGGACATGAATGATGTTTATGTCATAAACGAAATATTAGGCTAGTAGATCACGTGCATTGTGGAGTGAATCTGATGACAGATCGACCTAACACGACATGTTCGGTGTGTGGAACTCACGATCGCGATCACAGCACATACCGGCAGCACAATGATGCGGCTTTCCCTGCTCGCTGCTGCAACCCAATTTGAATCGGTGAAAACTGGTGCAGCACTGGGCAGGATGACAGATGAACCTGCACCCACAAGTCACGACATATGTACCGATCACGCAATTATGCAGAATATCCACCGCGTATACTGATTTCAAGAAATCTCTGTTGTAGTTGGTGGACGGAGAATCTGTCAAAAAAAGAGCGACGGTCTATGATCGTCGTTCGCGGGCCAGGACAGGGCCGACAAACAACACGTTAGAAACAATCCGAGGTATTTATCTCCGAACAGCTGTGCGGTATGATAGGGTGGTGTGACAAGATGGCTTTTCCGCGGCTCCAGTAGTGTATCTCAGTGCGAATTAAAAAGTGCAGACAGATACGATTGGAAGAACGTACAACAGGGGCTGGATGGAAAAACGGAGGTGCGGAGAACGCCTACAAGTTTGGATCATTTACGATGCTGTTGATATTGCGCATTAGCTCGGACATGGAGCGTTTTGGTGGAGTGCATACGGCAGGCATCATGTCATCGAACACATAGGCCGGATTAGTGTTAGCGGAGGAGGGTGGATGCGAGACTTGTGGTTGTGACATGTGCTGCGGGTGTAGAGGCGGTTGTTGTTGCTGCGACTGCAGATAAGTGGTGGCAGCTGGCGAAAGCTGGTAGCTGGGCTGAGTGACCTCGTCGGCAGCCTCTGCGATGAGATCCCAGGCCTTCTTGACGCTTTCCTTCAGATTTTCAGTGGTGCGCTTTCGGGAGGCGGTCTGGTTGTCGAGCAAGGTCTTGATGTCGATGGCAGCTTGAGCGGGCCGCATGGTGTTGATTAAATGTTGCATGTTGACAAAAGTATCTTCAATGTGCTCAATGATCTGCTTGTGCGGTTGCACAGGAGACTCCTGCGTGATGGGGTGACACAGTTGGTCAACGAGCTTCAAAAACAGTTGCAGCAAGGAAGCGTTGAGCTTTCGAAGCTCGTGGCAAGGTGGGCTGGCGGGGTCATAGAGACGTTTTCTGCCAGCCTGTTCCAAGGAAGGAAGAATGTGCTCAGTGGAATACTGGCGGCCAAACATATGGTACGAATCATTGGAAGAAGGTAAGGGCGGTGGATGCATGGCGTGTGACGCGATTGATTGGTAGTAACGACGGGGCGGTAGGGGGAACTGCGACACCTGCTGCGGCGTAGCGGCCGGCTGGGACATGGGGATTGAGAGGCTGCGGAGAAGATGAGCACAAATGCAGTTGTACAGAGCTCCAGCGACGTGGAGAAACAAAAAGCGCGACGGCGGGGCCTGGTGGGGGAGTGGGGTGGAGGGAAGTGGGAATGGAGCGGAGCGGTGGGTGAATGTAACTGGGATGCAGGTGCGCTGGCGAGCGAGACGGACAACAAGTGCGATGACGACGGACAGGTCGCGGGAGGGGAGGATGTGGGATTTAGAAGGCAGGATCGGAGCAGTACCGTTGTAACAACGGTGGGGCGTAGAAAAGTGGCGGCGTATGTAAGATATGCGGCGGGGCTGCGGGCGTCCGTCCTTTGCATTTTGCCAAAATAAATTGCCACTTTTGGGCTTGGGAACAGACGCGCTGCACTGGGGGCGTGCAGCGGCTGACGAAGTGAAATATCTACGGGGTACGTGCGAAGCTTCGCTGTGGTTGCGGCGCGTGATGATTCATCATTCGCCGCTGATGGCTCTCGGGCGGGGGGCGCTCACGTGGCGGCAGTGGATTGCGCAAGCGGCGCGCCGCGACGTGTTGATAGCGGCGGCCGGGGGTGGACCGAGCTGTTGGCGCTCTGCGGGAGCTCTGTGGCGTATCTGTGGCGCTTCGCGCGGGCGGCAGGCAGCGGCGGCGCGGCAGGCGCTAGCGTTGTAGCAGACAATGTCACGGAGAGCGGACGCCACTGCGTTGTATCCCTGTGTCTATGTGCTTTTCGGCAAGTATGCGGGAAGCGTACTGCGCAGCATGAGCGGGGGGGGGGGGGGGGGGGGGGGGCGGTTGGCTCGGGGCAAACCATTTGGGCGGCGCAGCGCGACGCTGTGGCACGTAGCAGTAAGATATTTTGGGCGGTGGTGAGGTACACGGGCAGATATTTCTGCGAGTGTGACGGTTGAGAGTGCGAAGCGTTCGCGGCGTTACGCAGCGGTGCGCCGGCACCGCGGCGCTGAGACGGGCGCCCGCAACTGGCACGACACACATGCCGGCGTGTGGCTGGCGTAGCCGCACGGGTGGCCAAACGGCGCAGACAAATCATCGGCGGCTATGCACGTGAGCGGCACCTTGCCGATTCGCCCAACGGAACGGCGCGCGTCTGTTGACGACGCTGCAACGACGCTGCAACGCGCGGGGGACAGACGGACAAGTGACGCGCGTACGCCAGCCGCGCCGCCGCCATTGGCGCCGCGCCGCGCGCCGCCCATCTGACGCAAACGCCGCCCGCGTCCGCCGCACTCAGCCGCGCACCGGGCCACGTCGCGCGCTCCCAACCCCTGGCTGAAGCCGCAGCCGCGTCTTCGCCCTCGCTCATTGAGCACATTGTGCTCTTTTAGACACCGCCCCTGTTAATGCTGCACTCTTGTAGAGCCGCGCAGCGAGCGGCAGCGCCCGCGATGATGCAACTCGCCGCCTTCATGTCTTTCTCCGGTTCTCGTTCGCAACCGTACTGCTCGCTTCCGCACGCGGGAACAGCCCGCACCGCTTTTGGCCGCCCTTTCGCCCCTCAGCCGCTCGCGTGGCGCGTAACATTTGGCGCGCTGTTATTGTTCACCACCACTGTTGTGCTTGTTCACCACCACTGTTGTGCACCAACGGCCCAGCCATCAACGCCTCCGAAATCAATATACTAACATTTTTCCACGAGCAGCTCAGCCTGCAGTCAGTGCACCGTCTGCTTCGCGGACGGACACAACTCACGCATCACGGACGGACACAACTCACTCGTTAGCTCCGAATCAATGACGCAAGCGAAAAACGCAACCCCTCCGTTCTCCCTCCCCGGTGCACCGCACACGTCGTCGAGGCCAACAGTGCCATCCGCCCCTCCCACCGACTCTTATCTACAACTATAGCATAGTAGAAAGCACCAACCACAAGCAAAGTGAACAACACCGCAAACCGCCCTCACACGCGCGGAAAGCAACATCTGACCCTGACCACCCAAGGAACAGCACACTGCACTACCTCACATTGTGCCGCTCGAGCACACTGCCTCACGTTGTGCCGCTTGAGCACTCTGACGTCGAGCGCAGCGAGCGCATTGTAAAGGAGCACGTACACAACCAGCAAGTGGTGTCGCGCGTACATCTTTACACCGTCACGTGCGCGAGACACGTGCCGCCACTGAAAGCGCCCACAAATCGATGTCTGTCGAGGTCTTGTGCTCATCGCACCGGTGCCGATTGTCTGTCCGCGCAACGTGGTATTACTTCGTCCGATTCTACCACCCCCGGCCCGATGTTGATGCTTGCTCCGTCATCCCATTCCGGTCCTCCTTGTTCACACAACCTTCTAGAGTATCTTTGGCCGGGTCTGCGGTGATTCCCTTTGGCAATCCGTCCGCGATGGATCACATGTCTGTTCTAATCGCTTGTACTTCTCTATCGTCACTACTGTCTACTTCTGGCCGTTTTCCCTCCCCGGTGAAGCTTATGGGCGTATCATTTTCGCCATTATTTCTCATGCAACATTGTATCATTTCTGAATACGCCACACGATTACGCTTCCAAGTCAGCTTTTCGTAATCAGGGTGGGTCTTTTTCGGCTCACAATCCATTTATCAATTTCAGAGAATATGCGTAGACACTACTTGTGTGGATAGTTCGTATTTGAGAGTGGGGGCAAAGCAAAACAACAAGGCAGAGTGCAGTAAAGTGATATATTATTCGATTGTAACATAGCATTCACTAAGTTTCTGAATGCGTTTTAGTTGTACAAGTACTGGGGTGTTAGACACAAGTAAGTGCAGTACGTAGTATACTGTGGGGGACTGTAACGGGTTGACGTGTTAACCAGTCCCAAAGGAAGAGCGGGGAAGGCGTTGTTTCAAAAGGGAGGTGGTGGAGTTACAGACAAAAAGAAGCTAAGTTGACCGGGTAATCAATTCCGAGTGGCTGAAGGCCACCAGAGTGAGAAGGTGCCATAGTTGAAGAAGCCATCGCTGGGTTGTACATAATATCCACTGACGTGGAACTCAGACCCACACCATTGTAATTTGTTTCACCCATACCGAGTAAATCAGTATCCTTTGCAGGGAAATTCATGGTGAAATCACCAAAGGGGTCATCGAGATGTAGCTCGTTCTTCCATAAACTGTCGGTGAGATCCGGGATCGGAACGTCCGTACTCGGAACGGAGTCGACTCTTGGGGTGTGAAGGGTGAACGATAGTACTTCAGTATCGTCTGAGGAGTCACTCAGAACCGAGTTGGCGCGAATATCCATGGGGATGTTCTGGTCCACTTCATTGGAGAAGAGTGCACGTGCAACGTTGGGCTTGATTTGTGGGTGATGCGCGGAGCTGTTTTCATGGTCTAGAAGGTGAGAGAAGCGTAGGAAGGCTGCACCGCATGCTGGGTATGAACACGGATATCTGCGGCCTTCCGGTGTGTGCTGTGCCCATGGCGTAGAATCGAGAGCAGTGGCATGATTGATAGCGGTTGGCGACGATTGAGCCCGGGGGGAAGAAGGGGTCAACGATTGTTCTGAAATAGGTAGCAGAGACAATGAGGAAGATGAAGAATTGATTGCATTCCTTTCCACCATCGGGATCGGTTGGGATGGTGTACCACTCGCAGTGGCAGAAGATACAGACGAAGCGGCCATGTTTTGGGGTTCTGTGGCTTTCTCCGAAACTTGATGAACCTTGATGTGCGGCTTAAGGGAAGATTTCCATCGGAAACGCTTAGTGCAGCCAGGAAATTCACAGGGGTAGGGAAGGACGCCACTGTGGACACGGGAATGGGCCTTAAGGTTTGATCGCTTGCTGAACATCTTGCCGCAACTAGGATGCGGGCAGCGACACGGTTGGAGAGACTTGCTCTTCGGACGAGGAGCTTTGGTGAGGTTGATCGTGGGGGGGATTGGAATTTCGGCGGCGGATGTCGGAATCGGATTCATATTGAGATTCGGAGGTAAAAACACAGAGGAAAACAGGTTAATGGTACAATGATGGATGCGGTGGGGTTAGGAAGGATGTGGGTCAAAGGGAAGTAGAAAGATGCAAGGGGGGCGTGGTGAGCGATCGGAGGGCGAGCTTGGAGCTGGGTGTGAGCAGTAGGGAGTGGCGCTGGTGGAAGTGGCTCTTTTAAGTGGGATGAAACGGCGGTGATGCGATTCAACGCAGTGCACTGATGGCGGCATCGGCGCTTCGGCGCTGCGTGACTCTGTTTGGTAAAAAATGGTGCACCGGTGCGCGATCGCGTGTGCGACACGTGCAGAAAGTCGCTCGCAGCTGCCAGCGCAAGTTGATGGCCCGTACGCAAATGATGCAGAAGCGTTGCCGGGGAGGCGGTCTGCCTGCATGCACACAGATGTTTACCCGGAAGCCTTGACGTCATGGACAGGAGGCTGAGAGCGAACTGATGATCAGTGCTAGAGGAGGCTGGGCCTTGACAGAACGATGGTGGAGGGGCCTATAAGCCACCCACGCCGCGGCCGCCACCATTGGAGCGGTGTTGAGGGTCGTGTTCTTGCCGCTAAGCGGCGCTTTCGTTAGTTGGCAATCAATTGGTTTTTTTTTTTTGTGGGGAGGGTGAGTTTGATGGTGGCGGAAACTATGATGGGTTGCGATCATTGTCGGTGGTGGATTGGCTTTTATTGGCTGCTGGTAGTGGTTTGCATGACGCTGAGCGGCGGGCTTACGCAATAGGGGATCGGTTTGTTCTCCATGTGACTATTCAATAATTTGAGGGTTTGGTAGAAGGTCGCCGTTGTAATACTGGGATTAGGGGTTCTTAGGCATGTCAGCTGATGAACGTGTTCGGAGTCTGAACGTCGGACGACAAATGGAGGCGGCTGAGCTCGTTGGTTGACGTTGGAGGCAAGAAAGGGTCGTGGGGAACGCACAAGTTTCAAATGACGGTGTTTTGATGGAAGAATTTGATTTAATGTACGTAGGAGATGCGCGGGTGCGGACCGCTTTGAGAGGGTGAACGGTTTTTCTCTTTGCGGTTTGCGCGAGGCGTGCGTACCGACGATGACGATAGCGACGATGACGACAGCGACGATGACGATAGCGACCAGGCACAGTTGAGTGCAGACCGGGGCATTGGCAATCAGTATGAAGATCATCATACGATCAAGAAGATCATCATACAATCAAGAAGATCATCATACAATCAAGAAGATCATCATACGACGAAGAAGATCAACATATTGCTGGTATTGTTTCGGGGCGGTACGATGGGGCACGCGGAAAAGACACGCAAATGTGTTGCGCTTGTGCGCCGCTGCCGTGATTCAATAACGCTGTGAATTGTGATATCATTTATCTATGACATACAGCCTCCATAGCTCAGTCGGTTAGAGCATGGTGCTAATAACGCCAGGGTCGCAGGTTCGAGCCCTGCTGGGGGTAATGCGAAATTAATAGTTCAGTTTTAGTTTTTTGTTGCGAGTTTGTACGACTTACACTGTAAGTTTTATCTATGCATGGCTAGCCTTGGAGTCCAAGGCTTGGATCTCTATGGAATCTCCCGAATCATAGATTCTATTGTTATGGCTACGTACTTACGTTTCCGACGTTTCAGTGTCCCTCCGCCCTCTGCGGAGGGGGAGAGGGGGCTTGCCTTTTGCGGCCATACTGGTGAATTCACAAGGAGTTCACAAGGAGTTCACAAGGAGTTCGTCACTTGTGACAAGGAGTTCATACTGGATACAGTAGCCCTCTCAACCCCCTTAGCGATTGTACGTTTATACTCCCGATTCCACGTTTGGAAGAGGTGCCTGGCACAGTCGGAACCCTTCGTAACGAGAACGAGTCCGCTACCCCTACGTTTTCAAGTAACAAGGGAACAGCAGTCTCTATATATAGCCCTCCGCAAAAAAAAAGAACGCGTCCAAAAGAACGCGTCCACAATCGGGAACTTCATATTGAACTGAATACGCTTACCAACCCTCTTACCCCGTGACCCCCTTGTGCCGTACAATTTGTGCGTGTCCGCCGGCGAGTTAACTCAGAAGCAACTGCTCTCCCTGTCACAATGACCGTACTTCTGAGGTATCCTAGTCCAGAGTGTGCACCGGTGCTAGCCAGAAACCCGGCATTCAGATTTTGAGGCCTAGAGAGTTACAGGCAGCGCTAAAATGTTGGGCGCACGCATCCGCATAGGAGATTCCCCACTTGAACACAAATTTTGCTCCGTCCTAAACAGTCTGTCCACCAGCTTCAGTATCTACAGCTCTGGCTACGTGTAATGTTGACCATCGGCAGTGCCGATGGTCAATTCGGCACAGCGCTTGCAAGCACCCCCTATGATATCATACAGCACCTTTCTACCGAACGGTTCACGTAGACTTTCCTTTCAAAATATTCCAATCCGATTACGTCCAGAGTACGCTACCGTTGTACCACGTGTGTTGAGTAAAGTTTACCGAAAGAAGTGCTTCCGTCTCGAACCCTTCTAGACGTTTCTTGTGCACAGAATCTGCACTGCGGAACTTCTAGCGATTCCCCATCCTGCACAATCGCGAGTCTCAATTGTCTCATTGAGATTCGCGTCGCTCTAATCACCGTTGGTACTCACGCAGCCTTAGCCAGGCTTTGGATTCCCGTCCCGGTAGCGCCGTTGGCAAACGGTGCTACCGGGACCGGTCTGCAGCATCGTAGGCATGAGTCTTCACCCTACCGTTTAAGATCACGGCTTCAAGCCGAGCTCTTTGGTTTCTTCGACCCAAGTGGTAATGGTTTTCTCGTTACTCGCTTTCTGCTATCAAACGAGCCGCACCGCGCGCAGACAGTATTGAGACCACATGCTTTCTTGCCGGTTATACAACGGAGTCTTGCTTTTGTTTACCAGATAGGATTATGTTCAACCAAATCAGACGACGAGCTGTATCTTTCATTGGTGCTAACGCTTAACGCCGGGGCCGCGTTTCGCTAACGCTTACAACGTAGCCGCATTTTGCACGCTAGTCCTCCACTCCTTTAGAGCCGTCGCAACCCCTCCCAGACATACATTCTCATATCGCTCTCTTAGGACATGCAACCCTCTTGCAGCCTCGTCAAGTTGCGCGGAGCCAATATTTTGCATCGACGGTCTGCCATCCCGCGATACGTGGACGCTCTCCAAGCTCGGCAACTGACAAACCATGGCTAACATCGACGGACAAAGCCGCACGAACGCGTCAATTGTGCCCTCACACTCACAGACAACAAAATACAGATGGCGCATCTGTGGGAGGCACCCTCGTTGAAACACACTCTGCATCCACACTGGTAACACAGTTTCGTTATTCTCCGTGTTTCCTAACGCACACATGGTGATTTCAAGTATCTTCAAGTTCTTCAGGGCCACCATCATGTGGAAAATCATTATGTTCATCCGCTCAGTTCGTCGTTGCTCATCACCGTCACCCTCCTCGGTGCCCATTCCGGGTTCTTCCCGTCTTTTCTCTGCACAGCATCGCATGGACGCCTTCTCTACACATGTACCGCAGTTACGCCAGAACTCCCACAATTGGGATGAGTAATGAGTCATTATCTTGTCAAAGTGAATGCACACCTCTTCCAGCTTGCTGAATTCTCGATACTCTTCGTCTGGAAATTCGCTTGCTCCGAACACGCGTGTAATTATTACCGGACGAATGTTCACCCTGCTCACGAAGTAATCGTTTAGCGATTCATCATGTCCCTGTTTAGGATGCATTGGTACACGTACTCCGTACCCATCAATATCCAGTCGCACGTCAGCTGCCCTGCACGCATCTTTCATCGCATATTTTATTCGTTGCAGTTGCGATGATGATGTAGTGCTCAGGTGAATTGTTCTTCGCTTGCCGTTCGTGCTCCTACTTCCACTCAGGGATGCGCGTGATGCGACAATGCTGGCCGCCATGCGGTTGACCGCAGTTACTTCTCTCTTCCTGAGCTGAGCGCCGCTTTGTCCGATATGGTTGGATGTCAGGCTGAGTTTGAGGCTCCGGATAAGGGGGAGCCATTGCCCCAACTGGACACCCAGATCTTCAAGAAACGCCATGACATTGCACCGGGGATTGAAATTTGGATCGCTATGCTCATCTGCGCCCCTGTCATCCACTGTTACACGACATCGTTCGGAAAATTCAATGCTAAGGTTCACCAGTTTCGCGAGACAAGACGATTTCAGGAGTGTACGCAGATCATTGATTAACTCCCTTTCAACCATGCATAGCCGAACAGTTTTGAGCCGATGTAGCCCGTCTCGAAGCGCCGTAATCGCATGTATGCTAGGTCGGTTAACCGTTAGATCGGTGACTGTTGACTCTCCGAGAAGTTTTCCGATGCGCTCATCGACACGGCCGCCATCATCAAATGCCAAGGTCTCCAGTTGCTTGCATTCCTCGAACACCGTAGGCAGGATGGTTTCAGCGCCTGAAAACTCGTATAAGGGGAGGCGAAGAGTTACTAACCGTGAAGCACAACTGCGAGCGATAGTTCTGAGCAACACCGGTGAATGAACAGAGCGGTCTTGGTACTCGTGAAGATCCCAACTCGTCGCGGGAAAAAGAACATCGACTTCCTTAACGAGATCGGCGTATTGTTTTAGAAATACTTCAAAGTACAGAACAGCATGAAGTAAAGACCGCATGCGTCGTAGTGATTGCAAGCGCAAGACTGGCTGCTGACGGGGTGGTTGCTCACCCCGGCCAGTGCTTCGAATATTTTCGAGAAGGAGGTCATGCAGCTCACTGGGTAGCTCATTAAGGCTCGGTTTGTGGCTTGCGCGAGGTCGTCTGGCGCCGCAATTTTGTACGGAGGACAGCTGGGCACGGCTCGCGTCGATGTGGTGTTGATGTGTCATTTCGGGCTGAGGAACTGTGGCGTCCGCGATCGTTGTGAGTAAAAGGTAAGAACGGAAGGTGCAGTAGCGAGTGGTTGGAGATGATGGTGACACAACATATCAGTCGTTCTGGAGTTCTTATAGTGATTCGATCCGCGCTGATGTATAAAAAGACATCTGATTCTCGAATCGCGTTTGAAACGCTGTAACGAAACGTGCCTTTAAGTATCCACCCATCGTACTGCGTGCTTGTTTGAACGGCTGTTTGTGTATTTGATTGTCACCGCTCGCATTTGATCACACTTGTGGGAGTCCCGCGCAATATGCTATGAGTCCAATGGATGAAAAGGATTGGCCTAAGTTTACTTCAATTTTGAGACGATTGCTCTCGTGAAGGCGGCCGAGGACGGTTGGTCACGCGAAGTTATGTGATACGTATCTAGAAAGTTTGTTACAATTTGCTTTGTTTGATGCATTCGAAACGGTATTACCCCCTTGATGAAGGCTGTATGTGCATTGTTTATCCTCCGCACTGTTATGTCCTCGTATCAAAAGTGAGTGGATGCACGAGAGGATCTAGCATCTCTCTGCGTTCTCCGGTATCAGGGAGGAAGTCTCGAATGTAGCTGGCACGGCCAAAGGACACCTCGTAGAACATCGGGGATTCCACCTGGGAGTGACAAGGACCTTCGACCTTTCCACCTGTTTTTGACCGAGGAACAGTTTGTCCCATCGGCTTGGTGTCCTTCTCCAAGACAAAATTAAAATGGTGTTGGCCTCATCTAAATGTGGTGACACTCGTTGATAAATGTCGGAGGGAAGGCGATGACGGCTGACTTCGAACTTCGAAGATCAAAGTGCGCGTTAAAAAGCTGCCGAGTTATCACGTTAATCTGTAACCCAGACAAAGGGAGCAATATACGTTTTTTCTATTGGAAGTTAGTCACGGTCAAATGCTATGCTTCTAGGCCCTATCAGTATTGACAGAACTACGTATTGGCGTCACTGAGGTTTCTTTAAATACATGTGGTGGTTCGGGAGATACTACCCATGTTGCAACGGTCCGGTGGCTTTTGAGCGCTGATGGAAGTTTGTCGGGACGCGAGAGTTGGGAGGGTATGGCAATAAATTTCTTATCGCTGGTGGAAACTGCGATTTAACGTTATGGCGCAACAAACCACGATCGGTGCGGACGCTCGGGGTCAAAACGGCATGCTGCACCAATCACGCGGATATCCTTCTACTTCTCTCATCTAATTCAAACACCTAGCGCCGTATGAGGAAGACGGGATTGGGGGGAGACGTTTGTGGCTCATCTAGACCACATGCGCACTGCGCCTGCTTCTGGGAGGCTGGGGATGATGCCTTTTTGGCGTGGTGCGAAAATGATGCCTTTATGCACGTGCGTTTGCACATGCGCTCTGTATACTTGGGTTCACCTTTTGGCAGTCTGGTACTAGCCTTACGCCGTTCATCTTCCAGAGAACGACGGGGGCTGGGTTTTCCGTCCATTTGGCGACTAAAAATAAAGCTTCCCGTCGACGTGCAAGGGCAGTTAAGTGTCAGCGGTGTTCGCATTCGGCTATTACCGTCGTATCTTAGTACCGCGTCTTCGACAGCTGCGGTACCGTTGGTACTCGCCGATGCAAATAGTTAACGTTACCTGCATACGAGTGTATGGCGGCACGAGCCGACAGCGAGGAAAAGCACTCGTTGAATCCAGGGCTCTTTTTTACATGTAGCCAATAATTCCATCCCCTAAAATAGCCAACCAACTTGCCGCTCTAAACTTGGAATGGACGCCCTGTAAACACCTTGCCTATCTATTCGGTCGTTTTAATTTTGATCTGCGCTCCGGCTCTCTCTGTTCAAACTTTTTTCAAAACGAAGACCGCTCCGTGAACTACCCCTGGTAAAGTTATCTTGACCAATGATGTCTGTAAACGTCACCTTTACAGAATGCTTCCGAAAATTGACAGCTTACCCATAACGCAGCACACTTCCGTACGCATGAGGTTGCTCTTTGCTCAATTTGAAACGCGTATATCAAGTCACAATCTCGAGTTCGGTCACGAAGGAATTGGTACTGAGATTAAATTCTTCTCGCACTCGAGTAACTTCAATATCTGTCACATCCACAATATGATATTCAAAGCCCATACATACTCCCCATTCAATATCGAGAGCCTCATGAGACCCACTCTTTCAATACCAGCTTTGGCCCCAGATAACCCAAGTTCAACCGCATAATGCACTCTTATTTGAACCTCTTTGCACCCAGTTCCTCTACCATCATCATCTGCGACAACTGGTACTTCGCTGCGAATCGCCTATGTGCTTCGTAGGCATTGCCACTCACACAAGAGCGGTAACTCTGTGCGGAACTACGGGGTAATTCCATGCTACATCTCAAGCTCTTCCATATAACATTAGCCAGATATCTTAGAATAGCTCTAGACGTATCGAAAAGCAGTCTACGTAAGGTTGACGAGTTCATTCCACTAACTGCAATGTTGATATCATTTCGCCACACCGAATGTCAAAATTGTCCTTCATGCACACTTATCCTCTTGAGACATCTTCCTTTCACGCCTTTAGCAGACCCTCAAACTACCCAAAGCGCAATGTCTGTTTGCACCAAGAACATCGTAGCGGAAAATAGGACAATATGTTTCAACGATTTCCAACATGGATGAGGCTCGTGACAACAATAACCTTCCCTGTACCGAAAACAAAACCTGAGAACATATTCACGGTACAATTTTCCCTGGGAAACTACCATGACGCTCAAGTGGAGGTGAATTATAGACGTTCTTTTGATCTGAACTATTGTTTGTTGTCCCACCGGAATCACATTATTGTGATTTCAGACAAGAGATGCATTCAGTACACTTTCGTTTCGACAGAGCTCTTTAATCAAGTAGTCATAAGAGCAAGCGAATTCGTACCCCGGGTTGTTACGAAGCGGAGGCTTTGGGAGAACAGTTCGATTCCTTGGTATCGAGAGTGTCACAACTCTACAGAATCATCATCACCATGACATTCAACTAGTGGTCACGTATGCCAATACACGCTTGATGCCTTGTCGAGCATATGCCGAGTTTCATTTTGGTGCAACTAAAGTTTTAGGTTGAAGTATTTCCATTCGATGGAATGTGGATATTCTAACTCAATACTGATCCGAAACTCTTATCACTGCATGATATTCTATCAACGCAAAAGGGATTGCAGAATCGTTTAAGGGCAAAGACTACAGAAGAGTCAGCGTTATGATAGCAAAGGTTCCATCTAAATTTTTCTGAAAGTCTATTTCGCAACGGTAGACAACTTCAAGAACTCATACGGCAAATACTCTGGGATACCAATCGCAGAAGAGAAAGTTTTTGTATTTTCCTACAATCTCTGTCGGGGTAGGCGAAGAAACACACCCAAGGTTTGGACACGAGATAAACGTATCAACGTATCTATCATTTATAAGAAGCAATCGTTGTTCCATTCTAATTAATTCTTCAAAGCCAACGGAATCTGCGAGACGTTAACTTGTTCACCAGTGTTCCCTTTTCGGCTGCATTCTATCAAGTTCCCATTATTCATCATGTCTTTGACGAATGAAATTGTGCTGAAAAAGAAAAGCAGCAGCCACTCTTGAGATGCTCTCGGTACCATTATCCACAAAATACGTATTCAGGGTAGCCCTCTATTCACTTCTTATTGTACACTGAACCTTAACCACCCCTCAAAAAGCTGTAATGCCGCATGAGTGTACGCCTCAGCGTTCTGTCCACGTGTAGAAAGACTCGCTGACAATGGGTGCATAAAGATATCAACAGCCGGCCTCCTGGGCAAATTTGAGCCAATAAAAGTAAGCCAAGATAGCGCGCATTTGGCGGACATCATGCCAAATCTGGCGCGCTGAATGGACCCTCCGAGGGTCCATTCTGTCAAACAGCATTACAGTGAGAAGCGGAACAGTACATAATAGCAGACGACGACGGCGAGACGAAAGTAAAGTGACAGTCAGTGTCTTCCACTCACAGGTTACGGGCCCCTACGCTGACCTGGACTCACCGCAAACTCCATCCCCGTACCACCACCACTTCATCACGGAACATAACACCACCAGAACCGCCCGCCAACAAGGACGCCATCTACGTCAAGATCCATACATACAACAACTATACCAAAACGCCATCAAAAGCGCCAACGATAATCACACACCCACAGACACAACCCAGAACTCAACACCATCATCCTCCACTTTTCAAAACCTTCCGTCTACAATAGACACCACACAATCACACAAAATCCCGGAACTAGTCAGCACCAACTATGATCCATGGTACCTAGCCCTTCAAACATATGCAGCTACAGTTGATGCAGTATCCCACCTAGTCTCCAATCCCAAACCTCCAACCAACGAGTTAAAGCTCAAGGTATTTGAGAACAAAAGCAACAAACTTTTGGCAGCAATACTGAGCAGCGTTCCCAGTTCCATCTTGGGGCTCCTACTCATACCACTGGAGATTCCCACCCCATACGACCTTACACAGAAATAATAGATCATATCAACCAGTCAACAAAAGATGACCACCAATTCCTCAAGACAGAGGCGGAAAGTATCGAACTAGAAGAGATGAAGATCGACGGTTACCTCGCGGAACACATGAAGGTTCGTCAAAAGATGATAGCGGCACGCTACCCTAGCATAACAGACGAAGAAACAACAATTGACTTTATCATCACCGGTCTGAAGAAGATACCAACACTCACACCGATACTCGGCCACCTTCTAGCCAACAAACCCAAAACAATTCGAGACTTCACACGCATATTTAAGTCACTTCGAACACTCTACGAACCAAACCCACAACATCTCCAAATCAAATCACCAACTCAGGTCTTCACCGGGGACTATGGGCAACCGCAGCAACGAACACAGTTTCAACCACGAGAAACATACAGCAAACCGAGGTACTCCACACCTCGCATACCATTTCACCAGCTTTGCTCGTACCACAAGTCGATTGGAATCCGTTGCAACCACACCGATGAACAATGCCGAAGCCAAGGCCACCCCAAGTTTCGGAACGTCAAGCCACAGGCAAACTACATGAATGCTGGAGCTGCATACGCCCCACCTCACTACCTCACACAGCAATACCCACCCCAGCAAACATTTTTTCCAAACCAATCCATGTTCCAAGCCATCCAACAACAAGCACCGTATCAAACACTACCGAATCAGGCACAACCGTCAGCCAACAACGTAGATGTTACGTCTGAAGCGGATACTGAAGGCAACAATACGTTTGTTCTAGACAGTGAAGCACACCCCACTCACGTGGCACAACCACACCAAAGCATGACCCCCCTCCACACTCCACTACTGACACAAACCGCTACCGATCGTCAGACCAAATGCACGCACAGTGGAATCCTGGAAATGAGAACAGACAGGAATGATATATTACGTATACACGCAGTCGCAAACCGGAGTATTCGCCACAACTTAGTCTCCGTTCATGACCTAGCCACAAGATACGGCTTAGTTGCCTTCACAGCCAAACAAGGCTACGTCGTAAACACCAAAACAAGACCACCAGCACTTCTTGCCACGGCACCATGGAGACAAAATATTTGCAAGCTCCAAGCAACATGTCCACACCATACAACAGCACACACATCTCGCACATTACCAATCAGACACAAACCAAAACCCAAATCTAAGAGTTCAAAAGGCATCAGGCCAGGCCAGAAAACTATGCCGCAACACAAACAGACAACACTCCCCCCTCCCGCTACAACAAAACCCGATCCACGAATCTCCCACAACCGACTCCATAAACTTACAAATCCAACCAAAGCAAGACGCAGTTCAAACATAGAACACAACACCCACACTTGGCATCTTCGCCTAAACCATGCACACCCGAGAAAACTAGCACTCACAGCCGTCCAAAGACTCATCCCAAACATGCCAAAGCACCTGGCACAAGATGCAAAGCTTACATGCAATGCATGCAATCAAGCCAAACTCCACCCAGCCCCACACAAACCGAAGACCCACGACTACCATGTCGGTCAGTATGTCAGTTCAGATACATGCGGTCCCATCAAACGCACATCTGCCCACGGAAACAATCACATCCTACTCGTGGTCTGCGCAGCAAGTAAGTTTGCTATGGCACACTTCATCAAAGACCGCAAGGATATCCACCGACACATCAATGATACAATGCACCATATCACACAACGCATAGGACACAAGACACAATACTTTCGAAGTTACAACGCAAAAGAGTATACCTCCCACAAGATGAAGGCGATATACGACCAACACAATCTCAGCCATCATCTTCGCACGCCACACCAACCACAGGAAAATAGTATCGCAGAACGCCTTAACAGAACGATCATGGACTCAGTAAGAGCCCTCCTCACCACAGCGGCACTAGATGACTCCTACTGGGAGGACGCAGCCAGAGACACAATATTCAAATATAACCTTATGCACCACGCAACAACGAACACCTCTCCTTACCAACTATGGTATAACACTACCCCCCGTATAAGACGGCTATTCACATTTGGGGAATTAGGCAACATCCCAGTATACGCACCGAAGAAGAAGTTACAACCCAGAGGAGACCCGGCACGATATATGTATGCAACATCACTGACACATATAGTGGTGCTCAATCTGAGAACACGAACCTACCAAGAAGTTCGAGCAGATGACTTTCATCCATATCATAGAGCGACGGATCCAACAATAACAACAACCACAGCATTCAAAACGAGAGCAACACAGAACCAGGAAGTACCAACCAAAATCAATCTTACCACACCCCCGCCCGCCAACGTGGCACAAGCACGCAAATATCCAGACGCCAAGCAATGGAAACATGCACACGATGAAGAACTTCACAACCTAGAATCACACGATAGCATACAGTGGCAACCAGCAGACTTCAGTCCTCCGCCAGAAATGGTAATACCACTGATGATGTTATACAGATACAAGCGATCAGCAGAAGGACATATAGTACAGAGAAAAGCACGTTGCAACCTCAGAGGGGACCTTATGAAACCAGGACTCCATTTCGATCCGAAACACACCACAACATACACGGCAGACAGGACAACCCAACGTATGCTACTGGCACTCCACGCCACGACAAATCTACCTCTGGAACACTTCGATATAAAATCAGCATACCTGCATGAACAATACAACCACAACCGCCCCATATATGTGAAGCAAATGCAATCGTTTGATGGCACATACATACATCCCGGAACATATGGACGCCTAGTTGGCAATCTATACGGATCACCGCCTGCAGCATACTTTTACAAGCACGGTCTTCAAAAATTCCTTCGCTCTCTTGGATTCATCATCTCTGAACACGATCCATGCTTATACATACGACAAACTGGAAAACACTTCATAATAGTAAGCACAACCATAGACGATTTCCTGGTTTTAGCGTCAACACAAGAACTCATAGATCAGTTGTATCACAATCTCCTGCGAAAATATAAGGTCAAACGACTCGGGGAACCAACGAGATTTCTCAATTGGACTATCACACGCTCCGCCCAAGGCATGCACGTTACACAGCCAGATGCAATCAACGCCCTTCTCGAACAAACAAAGATGAAAGACTGCAACCCGTCCATCACACCGTACAACAATCTCCAAACCTTGGACCATCAACCCTCAACACCAGCCCTTACAGGGGATGAAGCCAAGCTCTATCGCCAAATCCTTGGGGAATTACGTTATATTACTGATAGCACGCGACCGGACATTGCGTACGCCACGAACAGATTAGCACAACACATGACTCGCCCACAGGCACATCACTAACAAGCACTGAAGACAGTGTTACGGTACTTGAAGCGCACAAAGTCTTACGGTCTCTTTTTTCCAAAGAAAACGCCCCAACCCACTCCAGGCAACCCACTGAGCGTTTACAGCGATTCGAATTATGCCAACGCAAAAGATCGGAATTCAATTTCCGGCACGGTTCACTGTCTTAATAACACTCCGGTGTCATGGTCCTCACGCAAACAAAACGTCGTAGCGCTTTCAACGACGGAGGCTGAGTATATAGCCGCAACAGAGGCTACCCGGCACACTACATGGCTTTCCAAAATTCTCGAGGACATGCAAACGAAGGTCACAGACGATACTCTGCATTATATTGACAACAGATCTACCATCTTAATAGCGGAGAACCAAGCGCCCACCAAGCAACGAAAGTACATCGATGTACGACAACACTACCTCCAGCACCATGTGGCCAATCGCACGATCAATCTACGAAGAATTCCGACGGCTACCATGAAGGCCGACATCTTCACAAAACCCCTACACAGGGATCGCTTTCGACAACTCAGACACATGCTCAACGTAAGACCACGACCCGAACGAAAATGTGATACAGCAACCGGGGACTGTCAAACAACACACTGATCTTTACTGCATCACATTTTCCAGACGTCAAACAGCATTACAGTGAGAAGCGGAACAGTACATAATAGCAGACGACGACGGCGAGACGAAAGTAAAGTGACAGTCAGTGTCTTCCACTCACACATTCAGCGCGCCAAACCCCGCCACCGCTCCGCCAAACCTTGGCAGAAACTCCCACACCATATTCACGCTCCTGGGATGGTCTCAAGACCTTATATAGCAGCCATGGTCGCCTGCACTACGGCCTATTGCGCAGCGCTTGGCGCAGCCCTTGTGCTCCACAGACGCCGCAAGGGAACTAACCGTTCCCACACACCCGCCCATTACACTATGAAGAGACTACTAAACCCTCACAAAGCGAATGAGCTAACACCGTGGCGTCAAGTCTTGGAATCTGGCACAGACTACGATTATGTCATTACAACCAACTTTACGAAGGAACTCTTTCTGAATCACTTGCTCCCACTGTTTATCCAGGCCAGACGCAATTGCAACCACACCAGTCCATACCACCGTACACACTCCCGACAAGGACGAAAGCCTTTATTGAAGTCAGTAGATCTGTTAGGATTGGCTTTAAACTATATGAAAACATCTGGTAAAGCGTATCAACTCTGCCCGTTCTTTGGTATTGTTCCCACTTCGCTCAGCGTTTGGCTAAACTACTCCCTCCACGTACTTTTAAGGGCTACGAAAGGGACAGAGGCAGCATTATTTGAAATACGGTGGCCTTCTTTCCAAGAACAGAAACATTCCGCCGCTCTACTAGAGAATAAGCGCAAGTTTGGTTCTCTATTGAAAAGATTATTCGCCGTCACGGATGGGGGGAGGTTTAGAATTCAAAACTATGGAGACCCAGAGATGCAAAACGCCTACTACGAGGGATACACCCAGCAGGAAGAGGTGACTAATCTGTTTGTATTTAACTTCTTTGGAGAGATAACCCATGCCGCCATAAACTTTCCCGGCAGTTGGCACGACACGAAGCTAGCTGGCCTATCAGGTTTGTACCATCCTAAGCTTTCAGATGATATGACACCACCTGGCATGGCAATATTGGGAGATTCGGCGTTTGTGTCTAATACACGATGCACCAATGGAAAGATCGTTCGTGCAAGGAAGACGAACGAGACGGCAGGGGTCCCAGATTCAGAGGAGCTAGCGGCAATCGATTTGGTGCTACAGAGAATTCTACCGAGCGAGCGCCAGAGCGCAGAATGGGGTATTCGGGCCATAAAGGCTCCGTTTGGAAGACTTGGCGCAAAGCTTTGCACAGACGATCATAAGCGGTCAGTGCTCATAGAGCTGGCTGTTCGTTTACTGAATTACCGCACACGCACAATGGGACGTAATCAAATCCGTAGCACATATCAAACACCCCTTGATAACTGAGCGCGAGCCGTTGCCCGAGGAGCCAAGTGCGCGAATGCGAGCGCCAGCGAGCTTTAACGCGCACTTGGCCCGCAGGGCAACGGCCCGCGCGAGCGGAAGCTCCGCAACATAAACGAAAAGAAGAAACGATTCGTTACTAAACATTACTCTTCGAGGCGTCTTCTGCCATGCTTCCCATTATCTCCTTCAGCGCAGTATTCATACCAACCAAGATCTCCTTCGTGTCCTTCATGCTTCTATCCAACTCCTCTTTCCATTCTTTCACTTCTTTCTTAACAACACTCGCGATAAGTGCTTCTTGCTCATCTTTACTAACAGCCTCACGCTTCTCAGAGGAAAAAGAGTTCGCAATAACGCCCATGAACTGCGTCATGCTCTCCATGCTGTTACTAATTACTTCCTCCGTCCTTGCCTTCTTGGCATGTAGTCCGAACTGCTTCACCGATTTGCGCTTTTCCTGCGCCGTAGAACCACCCTCAACCGCTTCCACATCGTCCTCCTTCTCTTCTCCGCCGTTCGAGTTCCCCTCCTCTTCTTCTGCCAATAACTTGGCCTCTATAGTTCCCTGTATGTTTCGTGCAATATGCTTAGCACGACGGACATCAGAGGGGCAAGACGGATCTCCAGTTGGCTTGCGAGCGTTGCAAAGTTTGTCAAACTTGTTCTTTAGAGAATCGGCGTCTCTTTTTGGGCGAACGTTGTTTGTGCTCCATTCATCAAACTCTGCGGCCACTGCAGCCCACATGTTTGCTCCAATCGGTTCAACACGTTCTACTATATCGAGTAAGGCTGTCACATCTACAGCGCTATAGTTCAGAGCTCCCGAACGACCCTTGGTCTTTTTTTCTGTTGCATTCTTCTTCCCGGCTTTGGTAGGTGTTGTAGGTTTAGGAGGAAGCGCTTTCGGTTGGTCTTGGTCGGCCTGTTCTTCAGTTGACTGGTATAACTGTTGCACTCCGTTGTCGCCGGAGGTCTGGGGGGACAAACTTGTGTGGACAACGCAACTATGGTAGGTGTACTATCGGTTTGGGTTACCGTTTTGGCGCCAATATTTGGTGCGTTGTCATTTCTGAACGGAATGGAACTGCGCCAAATATTTGGTTGCCTGGCGCACTGGTTGATTCCTTTATGCAGCCAATTAGTCTGACATGTAAGATATAGTGACGTGAGTCACGACTCTTTGATACTCTCCCAACGTGGAGAGCCGTCTAAGCAGTCACGATAAATGCTGCATTTGAAATGCATATCGTAATGCCCTAATGCACTTTCATCGACAACAAAGTATTGCTCTCGAAAGACCTCCTTCCGAGGTCTACTTAAGCGCACAATCACCCCACATCATTAAACTGCCAACATCGTAGAAGGTAACTAGGCAAACTTGAGAGTGGTCTTCTCCTCACCTTATCACAAAAAGCTGCAATCAAACCATCATGCCAAATGTCACAGACTTAGATGTTCCAGATCCCAGAAACATTGTCAATTTTCTGGTCGATGAAGAAGTTTATTTTTTAGCGATCATCCCCTTCACCTTCCAAAATCATAAACCGATATGAAACATTACGCTGCTTGCTTCCAAAATCTTCCTGCATCTTCAGTATTTTTTTCGACTGCTAACCAAAGAATACAAAATACTACTCTTATGTAGTCCAAACAACTCTACCTCATGTCTTTGTGTCTCAAAAAGCTCTATTACGTCAATTGGCTTTGCAGCAAGATGAAAATCCGATTTCGTATGAAATGAACGAGTTTGCTTTACTTGATGTCAAAAGTGTTTTCAAACAATATGTGCGTTTTACAATTGCATTTCGAGGGGCCTTCAAAAACCTTACTGAAGCAGATGAAAAGCATATGCAACACTTGGAACTTGTTATTCGTAAGCACTCTGTGTGCCATTCTCTGAAGAGTATTTTTGCGCAGGACTTTGGGTGGTACTCAGCTTTTGTCTTTCATTTGTTACCTCATGTTATCGAGAATGTTTTTAAAATGAATTTATAGAGTTATTTCATTGTACTGAGCCGTATCGCTCTTTGATGTCTCGCATGGGTATTATAAAAAAGAACCTTTGCTATGCGGAACAGCAAAGGCACCTAATTCATTCTCTGTACCTTTTTTCGCCTTGTGGGTGTAGGACGGTCACTGATTTGTAGTTTATGGCTATAGTGTAAGAGTAATTGTTACAATTTTCTGGGGGTACGGAGCAATCTCCCGCGCTACGGAGAATCGCGGAACGGTTTTCGGTTTACAAAATGTGGGACTCATCGTATCCAAGAAAGCACACTCTGAACATCATAGAAGTAGTGGAGCGTACGAACGAAACTATTGTATCCTCTGTGGGTGGTGGAATAATGTTTTGGAGCAAACTGGCTTCTTCAGAATACAATCAGCTATTATCTACAAGCTGAGCAGTACTGAGCCGATTTGCAGGAGCTTGGACACCTCTCTAAAAGCTGATGGGCTTCGAAAGCTTCCCGAATCATGGCAGTAGCTGTAGATACGCCAGGCCAAGTTCGCAATTGAAGGTTATACCAGGAAACAATCCTACGCCTCTCATAGGGCTCATTCCTGGCACATTGCCGAGTAGGTGTGCCGTAAGCAAAACTCTTTCCTTGCCAGTGTTCAAATTCAGTCACATCAGAACTAATCCACAACAGTTCAAGTATCAGCATTCAGAAGTGCACTGCAGTATCACACACTACATTTTTCGGTTGTGACAACACTTAATTGTAGTCACGTTGATGGGGACGTGGCCAGAGCAGTCCTGATTTTCAGCAGGCGTTGGAGAGTGTACCCGTCCCAGAGAGTAATATAAAAGCCGCTGCGAAACAGCTCCCCCGACATTCCGATATCCTTCCTCCATCAACCATACCCACTGTCAACCTCATTCCCTCCTATTCATTGATACTTCGGCAAGGTCCGGCACCTTCTTACGTTCTTTCGGCTCCTACTTGTTGTTGTTGTTTATTGCAAGGGGTTCCGCCCATTTCTCGTATTCCTGTTTCTCAGTTCCTCGACCATTCCGTTTTCTAGTAAATCTTCACAAACCTCGCGTTCTCCAACACGTCATCGTCTTCGATTCGTTAACCACCTCATTTGCTAACCACCTTGTCCTCTGTCCTCCGATTTGCGTTGCAGGTTCATTTGTTCGCTTTCCTATATCTGTCCGACACCGCAGCCTTGAGCAACAACCAACGAGACCAGAAATTCAGCCGATGAGCCTCCCAGAAGAAGGGATGGCCGTCTCCCTGTGGTAGGCCCCGAACCGCGCTCAGCGAGGTAAGGTACCGTAACTGGTATGCTTGCATTGTCGTACTCTGGTGGGTGTCGTTCTGATGCCGTCTAGAGGTCACACAGGCCATTTGAGTGTCTCCCTGTGGCAGACCCTGAGACGGTTCTTCCTTGAATGGTAGGGGGTTCTGCGTTCGGTACTCCCCGCATTGCCGAACTCTGGGATCCTTCTTTTGATGTGAACCGGAGGCTGCAAAGATGGTCCAGGTCTTGGAAAAGGCGCGAAGATAGACATCTCTCTGCGGTAGGCCTGGGCCATTGCTCTGAGACGCGTGGTAGTCCGAGGGTATTCGTTAGGTTGCTTGAGAGTTGGTGGTAGTCGTTGACGATATTCTTAGATTTTGTTCATGTGTTTGCTAGTTCCTTTAGCCCACTCTTCTGCTCGCAATAAACAACAACAACAACGATAACCATTTTCTTCTCGCCCCAACACTTCACGTGTTTCTTTAGCGGTACTCAACTTAAGAAGTTGGATCCTGTCGTTCAAACTATGTCTGTAGAAATGAATATATCTTATATCCAGAATTTCTTTCCATTCTTGCCCATCGCGGTGGTGGAGAGACCACGAAGAAACTTGTATTCCAACTAACATACGACAAGTAGTTAGTAGCCAATGAAAATGATCTGAACCTTCGCCCAGCGATGGGCGATATGTTGTAAACTCTACATCGTCGTACATCGAGTTCGTGCCCTTTCGTGTTGCCACCTTTTGTTTATTCTGCTGTACGGTACACGCCAGCGAAGTAGTTATTGCGGCGAGTTGCGCACATTTTGGATGTGATGCTTCACGTAGAAATGTATCTGACACTCTCCATAAAGATGACATAATTGTAGTGCAACAGGCATTGCGCAACTCAATAGAAGTGATCCATGTCTGAACGCCGCCAAGTACGAAAGTACCCTGTACATGTCACAGATCTCTATTTTGATTCTTTAAGCTGCATAGCGCTCAACTTGTTTGTATGCTCGCAAAAGGAACGCATGCACCCCCATCAGGAGGTCAGTGCCCCCAAGTCTTTGATTGTCCATCCTTTGGTTAAGGGATTCACGCAGGATGACTGAAGAGCATTTTTCGCAGGTGATATGTACGAGGATCTTTTCGAAAACATGTAGAGTCGCTGGAAGGATGCAGAACACGCTGGGCGCCGCAGTATAGATCTTAGACTTGGTATAAAGAACGTTCTCTTCTGACTCAGATCAGATTAGAACAACACAGAGCACGAGGGAAGCACAAACAGAGGACGAGAGGGGAACAAGGAAGAGGAAGGGAACAAAAAAAACATTCGGCACCGGGGATTCCAGACCAATCCCTCATGTCAGTACTAGCCCAGCTCAAAGAGCCTTAGCTTCGCAGTTCGAGATGGGATGCGGCGCATGTCAGCTTGATGTGGCCGAATGTGTTCGTCATGGATACAAGAAAGACATTCCAAGCCCTTACGCGTAACGATTTGTCGAAACAAACAACCTACCGGCGACTTGTCTGTGATCAGAACCACGCAAAACAATAGTTAGAGAGGCACAAACTGGCCTCTTTAGATTACATGGAGCTATCATCTACAAGCTGAGCGGTTATGAGCCGATTTGCTGATGCTTCGAAGTCTGTCTAAAAAACGACGCGTTTCAAAAGCTTCCCGCGTCATGGCGACAGCCGTCGATACATGTTCCAAGTAGAATAACAGCTACAAGCTAGCCTTTGTTTATTGTTATACTGTATTTGAAACGTGTGCTGTTAGTCGGGTATAGTGGAAGGCTCGAAAAGGGAACACAAAAAGGTCCGGTATTGAAGGTTACTCCAGGTAACATTATTACGCTTCATAGGAGTTCTGTGAGATAGAACTCATCTTGGAACATGGACGAGTAGGTATGAGTCATACCGTGTGACATAGACGAAACTCATTCTTTGGGGTCGTTCTAATTCAGTCACAATACAACCGTCACCCCCATCTTCAACCACGGGAAGATCCTTTTGTGACTTAATTGGAAACAAGCATCGTTTCCCACCACTCCACGGCCGACAAGTTCCAATTGGAAGCTCCGCGCCACATATCTCATTGCACCGCAGAAGAAAGCTCCAACCCCGAAAGCCTGAAACGACGTTCGTGAGATGGACGGTCGCATACTTGGCGCAATTCGGGAAACAATGGCTTCAAGACTCTGAGGCTTTCGTCTATAATGAAGGCTCTTGGGAGGCAAGACGACAAGACTTTGTCGCGAAGGTATGGGACACAGCAGTACTTCGCATGGAGTTAGAATGCGTCAATGACTCCTCAAGGAAGGGGTAAGGTTGTTGTCCGTGTTGGACAAGCAGCTTGAGTCAAACAAATTCATTGCAGGTGATGAGTATTCCATTGCTGATATCGCCTGTTATTGGTGGAGTCTGTCTCCTCAGCGAATTGAAGCATTCAAGCATCAGTTTAACGCCTTTGAGAACATAAAGAGGTGGGAGAAGCAGATCGAGGACCGTGGCGCAGTTGCCAAGGTTAACGCCATCACACTTGAATAATCTTAGTGCCATGTCTTCACTTTCACACTTCAGATAATGATAAAGATCGTTGCGGGTTTTCTCACTCGTCATGCCTCGCGTTTTGGCGCAGATGCAAACTATTGCAACAATGTAAGGTTATCACTGGATAACAAAAACTTACGCTGGTAGTCAAACATAAAACCACGTTCGGCGAAATAAAGAAGCGTTAACGGCTTAGTTCAGTTAACCATTTTCATTTCTTGTTTATGGAACGAAAACAGGGCACATGCTGAGCATAATTCCCCCAATGACATGGTGCTTCATGGCTGCACTCGCATTACAACGTTCACGATCATGTTGGTCAGCATATGCGATCGATTCTTCCGCGGAAGGCTCTTGTTGCTTGAACCACAGCGTCCTTTTTTTTCTTCCTACTTCTTGGAGCGCATATACTTCAAGTAAATTCATTTTCCCTTGAGTTGTCCCCCGAAGCGCATATAATTTAAGTAAATTCATATTCCACCGAGTTGTCAGAAATGGTAGATCGAGTGCAAGAGTGGGAACGCCCTGCACAAGTGAACCAGGACGTTGGAGTTCGATTCTCGAAATGCTCGACGAAATGAGATCGTTAAGCTACAAGTTGCAGACGCGAAACTAGCGTCGGTGACAATAAGACCGTTATGTGGGCTGACTACCGCCAGGTGTATTGAGGTCTCACTTGATTGTGGGGGCAGAGATGTCCAGTTCGGCTATAATTCCCCGCCTTCATAGCGGTATCACAATGTACTGAAGTAGCGGGAACCACGAAGTGGGGGGCCTTCTCGTGTCTTAAGCATACTAGGAAGATAGTTTACTCCTTTTACACCTTAGTTGTCTAGAAAGTATGTCATTTTTGTATTGTTCTCCAAAACGGAGGCGAGCTAATATGGAAATCAGAGCATTCTAGTACGTTTCTTATGATTCTCTGTTGGAAATGTCTTGATGAACTTTATGAACAATGTAAGGGTATTGCGTCTATATTTAATTTAAAAAAAGGACAGTACTGTCACTCCAAGTTTTCCGTTTCTTCTTTGCACGTAAGTTTTTTTTGACCTTATCTTGGTATACCAAGTGAGCGTTCAAGGACCTTTTCAAAACAAAATACTGCTCTGTAGAACCACTCTCGACCAATTCTTTCACATGTTGCGTTTTCCAGTATATATTTTTAAGCATTCCGGCACTGTCTGATTCACTATTTGTAGAACGCTGGGTATTAGTGTGAGAACTTGCTTCAGATTGCATCAGAACAATCGGCACTGAGATCTCGGAGTCGGGTGACATATCAATTTGTTCTTCTACAAAAAGAGGTAGCCACCTTTCAGTGCTAACATCGACAGAGAAAAATGGAGGCCTTCTTGACCGGACAACATGCTCATAACGTGGAATGGATTGGCCTTTAACAACATGCTTGCATATGAGAAACCTGTTTTGTCCAAATACTGGACACTGGCAGTATACCGTCTGTTTCGTACAGAATTTTGAATCTTTGTCGATCTTTTTCCCGGCTAATAGCTTCCACTCCTTCAAAAAGTCACCCCACCAAGAAGGCTTAGATCTTCCATCAATCAAGCCGTTGTAGTCATGCATAAATTTTACAACAAATCTTGTATCCAGTAAAAACAATACAAAGTCGATACGGGGGCGCTTGTAATTTCTGAAATAAGAGTTCTTCAATACAGACCAGTGAGGATTAGCAAACATTGTCGTTTTTGCGAAGGAAATGCAATACTTATTCTTCCGTCCCCAGCACATAAACGTGTACTCATCGTACCAGTTTGTCAAAAGATAATTTCGTAAAAGGTTTTGCTGCTTCTCTACTTCGCTCTCAGATTCGTTTTGTACAATTTCCGGTTTAGGTGATGTGGGTGATGTCTTGCACCCATTACGAAACGAGAACAAAGCCGGGTCACGTCGACTACCCAATCTTCACGAAATCTACCCAAGCATTCATCTCGGGTTTGTAAGACCGGATGAGCATGATAGTGCTCTCTGAGCATACTAAATAAAAGTCCATCAATACGTTCAGAGAAAATCGTCTTCGCATCCTTCCTGAAATCTATCAACTTGCGTTGGATTGCACGATTCATATGCCAAAGGCACAAAGATGGGTCTATACCAAATGTTCTCCGAATTGCAGTCATCTGTGCGCTTTCTTTGTCAGAGAACATATATATTGGTTTCAACCGTGGAAGACGATGTTTCAATGCCTTTAAAAAGCCGGTTATGATGTTTGTTCTATAGCCCCGTTTTCCTGATGGATATGGTGCCAAGGCCATATAGGCAAGTGGAAAACTGACGCCACTTATCGAAGCAAATACTCCAAAGAGTTCCATTCCTTGGGAATTGGTTTTAAATGTTGAGTCAATTGATAGTTCTACAATTCTGTGGTTCTCCATGATTTTGTCGGCGAGGCGTGTGACGAATCCGATTACATGTGGTTCATGGTTTTGATATATGAATTGAAAGTTAAGTGCCGGATCAAGATACTTCCGAGCCGATACGAAAGGATTATCATCCAATTTACATTGATTTGATATTGCCCTTACCCAAGAGTTGTAGACTGTGTGGTATGAGATATATGGTTCTTCATCGCTCGTTGGGGTTGTGGATCGAAGATTCATCAATATTTGGAACGGCACCAGCCCTTCGAAGGCAAATGATTCGACTTTCCTCTCTTGCTCGTGACTCAAAGCGGTTGGAATTTTTTCACGGAAATGAAGGAAGTTATGTTTCATAGACACGAAGATGCTACCTCTCTTGGCGTCTGAAAAGCTGATAGAGCCGTTGCAGTTATACACTTTTTTTGTGGTTCTAATTCTTTGTTTCGTGTAGTATAGTGGGCCCGAGTTGGTGCATAGTGTATCCGATCGGCCGTTCACGTACAAAGGGGTAGTGCACGATGGGCTGGTGCAGTGGCACCGCCACGTGTACGATTTGGTAATCAAGTGCCGGACGGGTTGGCCCAGCGTACCAAGTGGCCACGTGTACGGACTTGGTAGTGACAGTGCAAATTAGACCGATCGTACAGTACTTAGTAATGGGGCCCAGACCCGATATTTAGTTGTAGCTCGGATCTCCCGAGGTCCCAATCGTAAACGAGAAGCATCTTCAGCCGAACGTCTTCTTCGTTAGTTTGCACTCTTGATAGACCGCACTGCTACCTCTTTATTGGGTTTCTGAGACCGTTCGTACCCTTCCGCACGTGCCTGTACGTGCCTGGTGAGACCAATCGTCCATTCTTTTTTCGACCACCCGGTGCTTCCGTCCCTTCTCTCCGTTTGGATTCATTACAGTCATAAGAGTGTACGCTGCCACCGCTCCCGTCTCAAGACCGCTTCGGACTCTCTCATTTGTGTGCATTATACCACATTGGTCTCCCGACCTAGAAGTGTAATTCGAGACCGTACGGAGCAGCAGAACATATCGTGGAACCGATACGTACAGTATGAGTCATCGTCCGCACAGAGAAATGGGTGAAGGGTCTTTGGTCGAGAAAGACTTCGCAACTTCCGTACCGGTCGCAATTCGCGCCGCTTCCGATGCCGCTTCGGTTGGCCGCCGGAGCACCCGAAGTAACGCGACGGCCTACGTCACGCATTCAGAGGAGCCCGAACGGATTGTCCGAGACGGTTCCGCACGTAATAGGTCTAAGTCCGAACGGAACGAGGACGAGGCAATTGCGCTCGCCCCCTTTCCCGGAACGGAGAAGACGCCGCGGGGCGAAGCTGGCCCCGCGCCAGCTGCTCCTTACCGAACGGACTACCGCACGGGAACTCTGGGAAGGGATCGCTCCGTACGCCCTGCAGATTCTCCGAACGGAAATTGAGGTCCACGTCCCCATGGCAGTGGAGACGTACCTCAAGGACCGAATCCCGGCGCTTCCGCACCAGGATATTCCACCGATCGTACACGATATGGTCAGGAATATCCTGATAACAGACCATTCGGAACCTGCTACGTCAGCTCTGAATAGTACACTGGCCGCACTGGTAGCTCAGCTACCGACCCACCCACCCAAATCTTTTATTGACCGTATGGACAATGCACCCGCTAGCGGCGAGAGGCAACACCGACCGGAGCTGAAGAAGGGCCCAACGAGGGGTCCGACCGGAGTGTACCTCCCGCCAGTCAACCCGCAGGACGATCCGAACGGAAGCTCAGGAGATTCCTCCGACGAGAGGAGGAATCGCCGCCGCAGAGGCGGTAGACCGAGCGGAAGTTCCGATTCGGATGGCGCGCCCCGTAAATGGAAAGATCGTCGCCGCCAGAGAAGGCGAAGATCAGCCAGAACGGACTCGGACTCTTCGGAGTCATCGTCGGATGACGATCGCACGGATTCGGAAGTCGACCGACACTCCCGCAGCCCTCGACGGAGGGGAAAGCCCGATCGGTATCGTTCCCGTTCGGACAGGTTGATGCTAAAACGCATCAGACCCTTGAACGAGAAGTTCGCCAAAGTGGTGGACTACCGTACGTACAGGTTGCTCAGGAGGAGCCAGACGTACAATTCGCGGGTGGCGCGCAAGATTGCGTGCTACCAAAAGAAATTGAATATCCAGATGAAGGGCGATTCCTTTTCCGGGACGGATCCGATATCGGTGCTCAATTTCTTACAGCGGTTTAAAACCGCTTGCAACCACAACGGACTCACTGAGGGGGCAGCCCTCTGGTGTTTCCAGTTTTACCTGACCGGACCGGCGCACGCTCTGGTTCAGTCTCGGCTCGAGGGTGAGTCTGGCGCTGTCGACCGTACTCGGGATGAATCTCTCCATACGTACGAAGAGGTAGTCAACTTTCTGTTGACCACGTACGCAACGGATGAGATCATTGCCGACGCGGCCGCAGAGGTCACCCTCTACCGCCAAGCGTCAGGCATGTCCGGAACGGAATTCGCCAAAAAACTTTGGATGAAAGCCCTCCGTTGCGGAAATGTCTTTACCGATCGGAATTTGAAGGGAATCTTTGTCGAATGTCTCCTTGCCGCCATACGGTCAAAGGTGAGGAATCACCTCACCTCGCATCCCAATATCGGATACGATGCACTTGCCCGTTACGCGGAATCGTACGGAGACACCCATCGTGCCTCACGTCGACAGTCCGTTCGGGTCGATACTCAAAAGCCAACCGTTCGGAAAGAGTCCTCTCGTACCGCCCGGAAGGTTCACAGTATCGATACCCCGTCGGAATCGATCTATTCCGTATCGGACGAAGACGAGAAACATGTCCTCGCGGTATCCCGCGCGTCTTCCATGCCCTCACCTCCCACTACGCCCTCGGCTTCAACGCCGGCTCAGTCCGTTCGGTCCTATCCCAGCCCTGCCAGCTCCAGGGTACAGCAACCCCAGGGGCAGGCACCAGTTAGACCGTGTCGGATTTGCCTTTCGCGAGAGCCCAAATGCTGTCAGTTGCTCCCCCCGGACCTAAAAGAGAAGCTGCTGGCCATACGGGAGGCTAATTATCAGCAACGCTGCGAGGAAGGCTATTACAGTTTCTACCAGACCGGACGGAAAACTGATACCACGAAGGACAATGTAGGATATCGCCAGGGCGGACAGCCTCGCCAGACGTACTCACCAAGACCGACACAGGCCATCATGCTGGTCGAGAAGCCTGCTCCCCACCAGGAAAACGACCAGGAGGAAGCGTAGAGGCATCGCCTCCTCCACATAGGCCTAGCCTCGCCTCGTCAGCGACAGACCGAACGAACTCCATCCGAGGGGAGTCCCCTGTCCTGACATGTGACCTGACCGATACGGACATTGAAACCGAAACGGTCTCCTTTTCAAGCGCGAACTATAAGGTGCACGTGTTGGTTGGCCTCAACACGGCACTGATGTATCCGTTAACGGGAGTTCTTGATACCGGAGCCGGACCCTGTCTGGTTCACGAACGCCATCTCCCTCCGAATTGGCGCTCGAAATTCCGACCGGACGTAAGACCCCGAATTACTGACGCGTCGAGAACCGAATGAACGTTGTGGGAGTTCTCCCCCTTATGATCCGAATCGGTGATCTCAGTGTACGAGTACAGTTCCTGGTGGTTTCTAACCTCTCCACCAGCATACTACTCGGTACTTCTTTTATTGACAAGTACGTCTTGGCAATACTACCACCGAAACGGACAATACTCCTACGACACTCCAAACCGGTGTCTATACAGTCTTCCGCCTACGGACCAAATGCACCTTCCGCGCCGGAACCAGAACCCGAATGGGAAACTCCATCTAATAAGATACACGTTGCCCGTCCGGTTGTTCTACCCCCAGTTTCGGAAACGAACGTCTTGGTGACCACCAAAACGTCCGGCTTGGTCTTTCTACAGTCTCATCACCAAACGGGATCAACCCTTGAACTCACACTCCTTGCGGGTGGAGTTATGGAGCTCCGACCGGACGTACTTTTTCTCGTTCGCGTAGCGAACTTTTCTGACCACTCGGTTCGACTTCACAAAAACACCGTTATCGGACTTGCTCTTTCATCTCCCGTAGCGCTCATAACTCCGCAATCATCGTCGCGGAGCGACGAGTCTAAGGAGGGGGAACAACATTCCGATTTCGGGCAGTAGTTCCGAACGGATATACAAGGATACCGAACAGGAGCAAGAAACCGTACGGAAAGATGAGAACGATTGGACCAGCAAGGTACAGATCAGTCTTGAGTATCTTTCCGAACGGGACAAAGTTATCGAGCTACTTCGACCGTTTGCGGACATGTAGGACGGCCATCTCGGAACGATTGCGGCAGCGAAGCACCGCATCCATCTGGAACCAGGCTCGAAGCCCATATTCCAGATGCCGTACCGTCCTGGACCCGCTCGGAGAGAACTCGAACGTAAGGAGGTGACAAAGCAGTTCGCTGCTGGTGTCATAGAACCGTCATCGGCAGAATGGGCCAGCCCGGTCGTATTCGCGCTCAAGAAAGACGGAAGCCTTCGCTTCTGCGTCGACTACCGCCGGTTGAACGCTACGAACGTACGGGACACAAACCCACTACTCCGAATGGACGAGTGCATCGATTCTCTTGGAGATGCACAAATCTTCTCCATTTTGGACGTTAACAGTGGTTATTGGCAGACCGAAATGGATGAATCTGACAGGGACAAAACGACGTTCACGTCGCATATGGGACTGTACCGTTATCGGAGAGTGCCTTTCGGACTCAAGAACGCACCAGCTACTTTCCAGCATGCTCTCGATATCATCCTATCACGGGTGAAGTGGCAGTACGCACTGGTGTATTTTGATGACGTGATCATCTTTTCCCGGACGGTTAAAGAGCATTATGACCATGTGCGGACCATACTGCATATGCTCCGTTCGGCTGTTGTTACTCTCCGACTGGACAAGTGCTACTTTTTCAATGGCACGGTGGACTATCTAGGCCACGTAATCCGACCGGGAAAGCTTCAAGTGTCTCTCAAGACACAGAATGCTATCAAGCAGTCTAAACCGCCTACGACCCAGACGGAGCTCCGATCGTTCTTGGGGCTCTGTAACGTTTTCCGTCGGTTTGTCGCAAACTTCGCCCGAATTGCGGTCCTCTTGAACTGCAAGTTGGAAAAGGGGCAACCACCGAAGTTCGAGACAGTGACAGATAAGGAATACGAAGCCTTTGACGAGTTATGTCAGAGACTGATACGCCCCCCCATTTTGGCATTCTCCGTCAAAAGTACCCGTAGGTTCCGGATACGAACGCATGCAACCGACAGATAGGATGCACCGTGCTGCAGAGACAATCGGACCGAGGCTTACTACCAATCGGTTACTAGAGCCGCTCTTTATTCAAGACCAAACGATAATACTCAACTACCGAACGGGGATGCCTTGCGGTCGTCTGGGCTATACTGCCCCTTCGTCCGTATCTGGAGGGTCAGAGGTTCACAGTCCGAAAGGATCACCACTCTCTGAGGCGGATACGGAACCTTGCAGACGCATCAGGAAGACAGGCTAGGTGGCGGTTGCGTCTAATGGAGCATGGCTTCGATGTCGATCACCGTCCGGATATCAAACACCAAGCTGTCGATTCCCTTTCTCGGATCCGGACGGATGGCGAAGACGATGCCCCATTGGACGAAGAGGTCCCCTGCTTGCTAGTGAATGACCGTACGGACGATGGCTACTTTATCACCAACATTACCGTTAACGGTGATGAGTACAGCGACGTCTGCGTCGACTGGCCAACGCCCGAACGGAAATCTGCTGGTATCCCCGAGGTGCTTGCTGTCACCTCGGAGGAAACCAATATCGTTCTGGTCACGGTCGAAGAGCTGGTACGAGCTCAAGCAGATGACCCTTTCTGTGAGTCCGTACGGAAAGACATCGGCAATGGTGTCACTCTGTTCGACATTGACCAAAACGGACTTATCGTGCGCAAAGCCCCACTGGACGGCGCCATCCAGAAGGTCGTATCTGCATCACTGCAGGCACGCGTCCTCTACTTGACACACTACTCCCGTCTGGTCGGCCATCCGGGCTGCACTCGGATGTCTGAAAGTCTCCTTCGAGACTTCTACTGGCCACATATGGCCAACGATGTATTTCAGACCGTGCGAAAATGTCGCACGTGCCCTGCGGCGAAGGGAACACATTTCAAGTCGCAGAAGCTGCTGAAGCTGTTCCCCGCCGCCGGTCCGCTGTAATTCGTCGCGATGGACATCGTCGGCCCATTCACGAAGTCCGTAAACGGTTACCGGTACATACTGGCTATTAGCGATCGGTTAAGCAAGATAGCTCGCTCTATACCTATGCGGTCAACCACAGATCCTGTAGTGGCGAAGGCCTTCCTGGAGAACTGGATTTATCCGTACGGAATACCAAACTACTTGCTAACCGATAACGGAACTCAATTTGTCTCTAAGTTCTTTGAGACTGTATGTACGGCTTTGGGAACCAAACACGTACTAACGACCACGTACAATCCGCAAACAAATGGTCAGGCCGAACGGTTTAACAAAACACTCGTGGAGAGGTTACGCTACTACGTAGCGGACCATCAGAACACTTGGCACGCGTATGTGCAACCTCTTACGTACGGTTACAACCTACAGATCCATCTATCTCTCGGTACCGAACCGTTCGACGTTGTGCTAACGCGTAAACCACCAAGCGTTCTGCTCGATGAGCCCAGTACGTCACTGGACCAAACGAAGTCTACACAGCCCACTGCCGCTCGGTTAAAACGCTAAACGCTCAAGCTCCTACAGGCCACACTGCAGAACGCTCGGACAAAGTTGACCCGCGCCCAACAGCGCTATAAGGAACACTTTGATAAGTCCGTACGGTACACGCCGAGCTTTGTCCCTGGGGAAGAGGTGTTCGTTGACCGACTGGACTATAAGAACGCAGATGAGGACCTTACGGATCAGGAACGTATGTATCGGAAGCTTTTACCGAAAACGGGTGGCCCGTTTAAGGTCGTATCCGCAACGGATGCTACTGTCACTCTGAACCAAGACGGTATTCACAACACCGTCAGTATTGACAGAGTGACAAAAGCCCCAACCGCACGGCAAACAACCACACCGGTAACTTCCGAACGGACACGCGGCACAGTAGCCGCTGACCCTGAGGGACCGTATGCGGACGAACCAGTCGACGACCAACCCACTCCACCGCCCGGAACAGTTCCGAGCGTGGTGGAACGCGTCGTCGACCATCGCAACACCCCGAACAGACAGGAATACCGCGTACGATGGCACGGGTACCGCACCGATCAGGATACCTTCGAACCGCCGGAACACATCCCCCAGCACTTTATCGCCCGCTATTGGCGTCGCCGAAACCCTTCGGTAACGGCGAAACCTTAAGGAGGGGGAAAGGGGCGGATCCGAGATCCGAGATCGTACGTACTGGTTCGCAAGCGGTGAACCGGCACGGGGCACCAAAAGGCGCCGCCACTACGTTATCATTGGGCAGCAAACCGCCACCAACGTACGCCTATTGGTCAATTACTTTCCGATTTTTACAAAACGCCGCCTTTTTCGACAACGGCACACGCAGAACGACATGCTATTGGCCCACAGGTCATCATAAACAATCACAAGTTTACTTAGAAGAAAAGAAAGCTACGAGTACACAAGGTCAACTAAGTAGTCTTCTTCCAACCGGGCTTCGTAATACCACGCCCACGGTTACCCCACGTAGAGGTACCACGGCCCGCAGCGGAACCACCACGCGAACTCGAACCGGTCTTCGTCGGCTGGAACGCCAAGGAGGCCCCAGACCACGGCGAAGTGGCCACGACCTTCTTCTTCCCACCCGACTTATTGCCCGATTGGCTTGCGGGTGCAGGCGCCGGCTCTATGAGGTCCTCCTCAACCGTGACGGTCTCCGTTTCCTCCTGATCTCCGCTCGGAGACGGCATGGGAACATCCTGGACCGCAGGGGTTACTTCCTCTTGCGGAGTCTCCCTTTCGGGAGCCGCGTTCGTACCGCTCGGCCCTGCACCGTCACCGGACCGGCCTTCACCTTCAGGCTCTTTCCCGGGCGGAATATAGGGCGCAACCAGCTCGAAACCCTTGAGGAAGGACTCCGCCGCTTGGCACATGTTCTTCACGATATGGTCGACTATGAGGTCCGCATCGACCTGTTGCGCAATGCCCTCGTAGGATTTTGTCACCAGCTCCTCCAACGGCGGCGCGAACGTCGACATCGGCGTCCCATCCACACCAGGCGCCATACCGAGACCAGCCGTCACGGACTTCTCGTAAGATGAGAGGACCAACAAGGAGTGGACCCGAAGGTAACCGAGCAGGTTAAGCTGCGCCTGAGCCTTCTCGCGGAGAGCAGTCTCAGCGTTGACCGCACGGCGCATCCATGCTCGGGCCGCCAACAGGGCCTCGTCAAGCCTCGCAGGTTCCTCTTCGCCGAACGGAATACAAGCCGCACGGAGAGCCATGAAGGCCTTGTGTGTATCACCGTCTGAATGCGGGTTGGCGCTGTTCTCAATGGCGAAACCAGATTTGTCCCAAGACTTCCGACCGGATCCTGCCTGTACGTCTGCCTTCACAACGGTCTTCGCCTCAACGGGTGTCACCATCGGAATCGGGAGTGGCGCCACGTCCTCGAAGTATTGCGACTTGAACCCATGCGGGAAGAAGTCCGGAACGGTTTTGAAGGGCCAGGGGCGGAGACTCTTCGGACCCTTCAGGACACGAGTGATCGGCGTCGCGACCGATCCGTTCGAGGGCATCGCCGGGAACTAATCGGAGTAGTAGTCGTACCACAGGAACCCCTGACTGTTGTCCCAATCGGTCTCCAACGAGTACTGTAACAGTTTCTTACCGACCTGCGGGGGAAACACGGTGCCGCGGAGAACGTTCGGGAGTCCCATCTCGGCCAGGATTCATACCAGTTTGTACGGTATCGGAAACAACCGCCCGTACTTGGTTTGGCCGTCCTTGTGGTACAGAAGCTCGTCTCCCGCACGGGTGAAGACCTCGATACCTTCGTGGGCCGCCTGGAGGAACGCCATAAAGGCAAACACTGCCCACTCGGCATACACGACCTGAAGGACAACACCTTGAACGGGTGAACCTTTGGGGAGCTCTTCCGAATGGTATGCCAACACGGACGGAGTCGGTACGGATAGGTTGCGGGACACATCGAGGCTGGCCCACACTTCGTTCGTGGAGCAATACAAGTCCGATCGGCGATGAACAGGGACGTCAATGAACTCGAAGTTGTGCCAACTGTACCGGAACCCATGGGACGCTCGGATTCTCGCCTCCGTTGCGGTATTGCTTCCGCACCGTTGACGGTCCAGCCAGTACAACTTGTCGTACGGCGGTTCGAACATCACCAACCCAAGCGGATTCATGTCCTTCTCGGGAAAGCCCGCATCGGATGTGCAGCGGTGGAACAAACGCTGCAACGCATCCTGATAGGTCTTCTCCTCCGGACAGCGCAGGTATAACATGTCGCTCCCCCCGTAGGTCTCTTCACTCTTCCGTCCGGTCACACCAGGCAGGTGGTTCCAGCGGGCTTGCCAAGCTTTGATGCTTGTCCGTTTCGGATTGCGAGTCGCCATATCCCGCATCGGTGGCGCCGTCGGAATCGACGCAAAGCGCTAGCCGTCGAAGAACCCCTTCTGGACGTATTCCGTGACGGATAGCGGGACTTGCTTCCTCCGGCGAGGAGCGGTAAGACCGCGACGGAAGCGATGGTCATACTTCTGACCAGGTAACGGGACCGAACGGAAAGGTGTCGACGGTGTACCAGAGCCGCTCGGATTCGGCGCCATTGCGTGCGTGGGGGTGGAAACAGAGTGAACCGACTCGGGCATGTCACCGCTTGGCTGGCGCTCTTATAGGGGGAGGTGAACACGACAACGCGGTACTTGAGGAATTACCGACCGTTTGGAATCACCACGACGACTATGTCATCGTACAGGCACCGCGCGGACGAAATGTCAGTGCTGACCAATTTATTTTTATTGGAGGATCAAGAATTGACGTTCCACCACCCACTTCACGCGAGATACACAATACACTCGCTTCGTCGTTGCGTCGCATCGCGTCCAATTCTTAGAGTCGCTTGCCCGTACGGTCGCAATGAGCATTGACGGTCCTTCGACCGCCAGCCCATTTACGAAAGAGGACCACCGATTCGGACACGGCGTACCCGAACGGACACGCGTTCGACCGCTAAGGAATCACCCGACGTACGCTCTCTGTCGAGACGGGCGGCGCGCGCCAACACGCGTACCCGCCGGACGTCCTCCTTCGAGACGAACCGCACGGAAAGACACGGATACACGCACGTCTTCGATGCCGTCAGTACCTGTCTTCACGCCCACTCGTACGTAACACGGCAAGCGTCCCCAACGGTTCCGTCCGTATGGTGCCTCCTCCACATAGGAAAATCGGGCATGGCTTCGCCCCGCCCTTCCCTGGCAAATTTTCCGAAGGTGGAGGCTGTGGCTTCCCGTAACCCCGTACGGACTCCACGCAAGCGTGCCGCGGGTTACCCGACTGATGACGCCAAGTGCAGACCTCGCGGTGGGCGGAGCTTACAACTTCGAAGCCCCGCCGGGCACGCTCCGTGTGGCGACCGTCGTGGATGCCCTACGAAACTAGATGCACATTTCCGATCGGACTTGAGAGTACGCGGGGCCGAGCACGTTGGCTGTACTCGAACGAGTGCCTACGGTCTGCACAGTTGTAACGGCTGCGCACGCCCTGGACCACGCCTCGAGCGGCTTCGATCCCCCGTTCACGCACTAGTGCGTTTCGTTCAGCTCGGCTTGGGTCTTTACCACGCGTACTCAAGGCCCTTTTCGTCGCTCCCGTTCCGGAAATTTTGGCATGGCTTCGCCCCACCCTTTCCGGGCAAAATTTCCGAACGGACACTATAGCGCCCTCTCAACCATACGGACATAGGCATAGCGCCCTGGCGACGCTACAAGGCGCTCCGAGGGCGGAGCGCAAGTGTAGGAGGAAGATCTGTAGTATAGTGGGCCCGAGTTGGTGCATAGTGTATCCGATCGGCCGTTCACGTACAAAGGGGTAGTGCACGATGGGCTGGTGCAGTGGCACCGCCACGTGTACGATTTGGTAATCAAGTGCCGGACGGGTTGGCACAGCGTACCAAGTGGCCACGTGTACGGACTTGGTAGTGACAGTGCAAATTAGACCGATCGTACAGTACTTAGTAATGGGGCCCAGACCCGATATTTAGTTGTAGCTCGGATCTCCCGAGGTCCCAATCGTAAACGAGAAGCATCTCCAGCCGAACGTCTTCTTCGTTAGTTTGCACTCTTGATAGACCGCACTGCTACCTCTTTATTGGGTTTCTGAGACCGTTCGTACCCTTCCGCACGGGCCTGTACGTGCCTGGTGAGACCAATCGTCCATTCTTTTTTCGACCACCCGGTGCTTCCGCCCCTTCTCCCCGTTTGGATTCATTACAGTCATAAGACTGTTCGTTGCCACCGCTCTCCCATCTCAAGACCGCTTCGGACTCTCTCATTTGTGTGCATTATACCACCTTTCGGCTTACTGCCTGAGAGTTTGCTTGCCCCTTTTTTTTGACTGCATATATAATATGAACGCTTAGATGTTTTGGTATGTGGCACGAAAAACATACCAAAGCATCTCAGCAAACCGTCTAGAAATTTGGTCGCCAATGTTTCACGAGAAGATTCAGGGTTTCTAATGAAAATGTGGCACTCGAGTTTGAAACCGAGCGCCTTGCAAGCGGAAAACGATTGCTCCATGGACGGCAGAAGATTTGTGTTACTCTCAAAACTCTTAATACTCTTCTTGATGTACACCGTGCGGTGGTCGTATATATGTGTTGTGTATCTCGAAAAAGTTTTGTCGAGTAAAAATCGTGAACATGTAATTGAGCACATCTGTGAGAGAATAGAAACCGGCTTTGGGGGGTTTGAATGACATCCGTTGCACTACTGACATAAATGTATTTTGACAAACACGATCTTCAGTGGCGTCGATTATGTGAGTGAATGCTTGCTGTAGATTGCCTTCAGTGAAAGAAGTGTCCAATATCGACGACAATACGGATGTGGCTTCATAAAAATTGGGTTGTTCGTCAGGAAAGGATTCGAAGTACAGAACTTTGGCATTTTCCATGTCTTTGGGGTTGTTTGCATAAGCAGATGGTGTTCTTGGTAAATGGAAAAGCCAATGAGTTGAGGTAAAAGGATGTTCATTGCGTTTTGGTGCTGCTTAATATGCGAAAGGTTACAAAGTAAAGCTTTTGTCAAGCAAGAAAGGGCGCGACAAAAGGACATGTACATCAATGGTGGCAAATCTAATAGGGTTGGAATTTCTTGGTAACGCTGCACTCCGTGTATCTAGATGTTGTTTTGTATACAGCTACAGAGCTCTTTTGGGTGGCGAATAGCACTAGATTATGACTTATGCTGAGCAACGTAGAGCCAGTCTAACATTATCTTGTCAGCGGATTAAATGCAAGTGTGCACTACGGTGGCGAGCTGACTCGAGCTGAGCACGATGCATGCAGTGCTTGCATCGGCGATCGAGGCCCCGTACACAAGCATGCCATTTTAATCGATACCAGATGGAGTTGGCGGTCACTCGTCTGTGTCGTTTGCATTCTGTTTTGTGTTACGGTTCCTGTTTCCGCAAAGTTCGTGACTGATGAAGGCAGTCTGGGAACACGCGTAAGTTAGTTCAGACCTTACAATTTTTGCGTCAGTCACATATCTGAAAAGCATGACAGATGGACCACCTGTCGAGCTTACAGTTACCAAAGCACGGGAGGATAAAGGGGTTTTTATTGTACTGGTGCAACTTTTAACTACTTGACTGTTCAGCTCTTGTGATAGAACTGCAAAAATATGTTGCGGGGCATAGTTTGGCACCAATAAATTGTAATGGAATATTAATGACATTCACATATTAACCCTTTTGAATCTGAAAGTTCATAATTCTACTCTACTAGACATAAGAGAGAGCCAATTAAATTGCAGGAAAGCTTGAAGTGGGTGGTTGAGAGTTACTTCAAATTGAATGCAAACTAAAACTACGCCTTGTGATTGGCGCGCTTGATTTTGACCCAGTTCTTTTCTTATGGACCCTTTTTTGACAAAGGTGTAAAATATTTCGGACTTCGTGAATATCTTGTCTTAAGCGCTAAGGCGCTCTATGCTTACTTCGCGAGCGCGGGCGCGCGATAGTGCTCCGGATTGGCCCTGCGGGCAAGCGCGCACACGCTACCGCGGTGCATTTAAAATTGGCTATGTAGGTGATGGTGTGGACAGCAGGAGATGGTGGAAAGTAAATCCAGCTTCGTATGAATTTTTGACAGAGAAGCCAGAACGGCAACAGCAGCAGTTTTTCACCGCGGCAAGGAGTGCACAGCAGCAAGAGCAGAAACCACAGCGTCTAATGAACATATGGTTCAGATTGGGATGACGAGTGCTCGGCGTTCGGTACGTGGGACCAGCAGAAAAACGTTTACTTGAAATGCGATATCTACGGGCAACTACTAACAAGATACGCTTTCAATGTTACTGTGAGAAGGTTCGTTGTCATGGGGACCATCGCCCCCTTCTAACACTACTTCTGACCCATCGCCGTCTTCATCTTCCTGGTTTCCTATCGTGATTTTTCTCACGGTGTGCTGGACAGGTTTGACCTTATGCGTAACGAGCCAACCATTGACGCAGTGGTTGTAACGCTCGTGGTAATTGGTGTAATTGTCGCAGTAAACGCAGTGAAACTTTAATTTGTCATTCACGAGAACTTCGTGCTTGAAGTTATTGATCTTACGGGTTAGAATACGTCCAAGCTGTTCCTTCGGAGTTGTCTGGGAAACATAAACACCGCAGGACTCCCTGCATACCTTCGTTCTCAGATGATTGATTAGCTCCTGGCGACTAGAAAAATCACTTTCACCTCCACCACCGCAAGGCACACATTTTGTGCTTCCCTCTGGGCTCATTCGTCCATATTTTCCTACCTTTACAAGCTTCTTACAACCGCAAGGACACAATATCGCGACCGGAAACAGCTTGGTTGTCACCACTTTCACCCAGTTCACCCCAGAGTCACTGGAGCCAACGTAAGTGGCGCGCGAATTTCCGGTCCCGCTGGGCGGTGCTGCCGATGAACCTTCTTGTGCCTGTTTCACGTCACCGGTGGAGTGTGACGGAGCAGAACACGAGGGTGCAGGGCTTCCTTGGGGGGATGAGGCACCAGCAGCAGCGGCGATTGGGGAAGCGGACGATGTGTCGGAACCAGTATTCGGATTGCTGTGTGTGACGGGTGGCGTTCCGGCAGAGAAACCAGCGGACGCTTCTGAATTGTGAGCAGCGGCATCCGCAGCACGTGTAGACCTGGAGGATGGGAAAGAGATACCGGTGCGCGGTGTGATACCTTCCGCTCCCGGCTGCCTTTGAGGCGCCTTCTTCCCAATAGTTTTTCGCGGCTTCACAGGAACGGACATGCGTGCCACTCATGATCGGCGGCCGGGGGCGCCAGCGGGAGGAGTGGTTTCGGCATTTTCATGTTGACGTGCCGGAGCACGACGCTTTCTCGGTGTGGAGCAACGCCTTTGGCGGGAAAAGCGCAGGCTCACGAAGACGTTCGGAATCTTCCCCTCGACAGGGCAGCACAGCGAACGGAGCACTCCGGGAATGACACAGCTAAGCCGGGTGTAAATCCGAGGTCAAACCACCACGACAAGCGTCAGAGCCTTGAGGCTGATTAGTAGTCGGTAGAGATCCACGTGTTCACACGGTCACGAGATGAGTCCTCGAAAGAGAGTAGCACGGCAACGACAAGGTGTCGGAAACGGGCCACTGAGAACAGGGCAAAAAGAGAAACCCAAAAAGGGGAGAAAGCAAACCAACAGAGTGGGGAAAAGAGAAAGAGAATAAAGCAAACCCAATACAGTGGCGAGTATACGACAATAGGTCGGAACGAGACACACAAATAGTGGTTATACTCTGAGCGCCACAAAGGTGGGTAACTATACATGAACAACGCAGTCGCCACTTCACTTGGAGGTGAACAATGTGCGAAGGCGTGATAGGTAGAGCCAGAAGCCCTTGCTTGGCAAGGGGCAGTTTACTTGGGGGAGCAGTGCTCAACCCTCTAAGTACTGAGCTCGGCGCACCACTGACAGTGGGTGCGCCGGGCAAAATAATCTATAAAATATCTAAGTACAGAAATGCTGGGTGCCCTGCCTCTGCCATATCCGTGCTACACGTGTGCTATTCACACCCGCTAAGCGGCGCTTCGAGCCGTGCAATCCACGTGTAAATGTGTGGAAATTACCTCAGCGAGGCGACACGCTAATAGCGGTGTACCTCATATATATCTTCTAACGCAGGATGCGGAAATTAACTAAGTACCTCAAATCGCCTCCAAAGAGTGTCGTCCTTCATATCCCCCTCCTTAAGAGTGAGCCACGCCGTCGCGATGGCGGGTCAAACTCCCAACCGTGGGCATAAAAGCGCATCCTCGAAGTCTTCGGATTCCATCTCGCCTCGCGAAGACCAAGTCACTATCACACCAAAGTGCAAACCTCGCTCCAGCGACGATCAATCCGGTTCACAACAGTCTTCAACTCGCTCTCGCGGTGTTACTACCAACCTTCCCGTTCCTCGAGTGCCTCGCGCGATGAGAGGTCAACCTCCGAACTCGGGATACCTCTCTGGATTTCGTTCCGTACTTCTTCCGCAAAGCGGCAATGCTTCTGGGGCGTCCCAGGGACTCAACGCCAGTGGCGGGCACATTCTCTCTCCGGGGCAGCAGCCCCATGGTCACGTCATGCATGACGTGCCGTGGCCTTCCTACGACGAGCTAGTCGGGCTGAACCCTGGCTTTCACGCGCACATCTTCCGGACTGCTCCGTGGTTTCATCTTACAGCCGTTTTCAACGAGGAGCTTATCGTGTCCTATGCGGACGGTACTGATCGCCATCCAGGGGATCTTCCGGCGTTATTCACCACTTCATGGGATTGGCGTGTACGGGTTGCCGTCCCTCCTCACGCAATCTTGCGGCGTTCCGGCGAGTCGCTGGCTTCCGCTCAGGCGGTATGGGTTTGCTTGGGCTCTGCGCGGCAGAGCCGGGCGAACTTCGAGTTCTCACTTCCTGATTCCATCAGCTTTGATCTTCGGTTGTACCGTACAAAAGGCAAGATTTCGTATTGCGCCCGCTTGGCGGTGGTTGAGACTTACTTCTGGAGAGGACGTCCTAATGTACGCCAGGAGGCGGTGTGTTGGATTCATCCAATCATCCGGGCGCAGTTCAGGTATCTTCGCCGGGAGTCCCGTTCGCGGTAGTTACAGAACTTCATCCGCGATGAGCGTCGTGCGCGTTCCCGTTTCGGGTTTCTCCTCCCGTATCAAAACCCGGAGATCAATCGAATCCGGCACAATCACCGGGTGGGCCGTTACGTTCCAATTCCCACTTGGTGGTCCTCAGTGGAGGTGTGTCGCGGGTGCTACGTGGAGTTGCCCCAGGTCCTCTCCTATCTGGGCTCCTGCCTCATCGAGGATCCGTATTCCGGACTGTGGTCCGTGGTGCTCACCGAGTGGGCAATCCGCATCGCGGCTTATCTTCTATGGGAAGTATATGACCAGTATGGACTGTGGTATGTCCCGCCTCGCCTTCGTGCATGCATCCAAGAACTCTCGTTGCGGGTCCCTCTGGGAGGTGACAAACAATGCCGAAGAAGTTCGTGGGCTCCTCGACGTAGTCGACCGAGTTGTTTAGGCCAGCGTGCCCTTCGCTCAGAGCGGCCGCGGTCACGAAGACGGCGGTTTCGACCGGTCTCCGAGACGACGCACGCTATTGGCGGGAGACTTCATCTTTCTCAATCCCCGGGAGGTGCAAGAGATCACCGCAGCTGAAGCGGCAGCTCTCCGGATGGCTCCGAGGTATATCCCTTACGGGCATCTCGTCGGCTTCGTCGACGCCGACGATTTTTACCACGCGTACGGCGGTGACGACGACCAAATGATGGACGACGAACCCGAGACGGGGTATGATGACGACAAAGTCGAAGAGGTTCCTTCCGCCAACGCGGCTGAGCCGACCTCTAATGACACGGCAGCGCCGGGAATGGCGACGGCTGAACCGATGAATCCACCCGCGCCCGAACCTTCGTCGGTAGGTGCCGTGGTGGCTTCCGTTCCGGACGAACCAGTTGTAATCGAGGTGCCTGCCGTCCTCCCCTCTCGGGGTGGTACCAGTGAGGCGGCTGTGATCGCTCAGTTCCTCCGAGGAGTTGGGCTTTCCGCAACTGTCGCGAGCGGGGGCGTTGCCGCAATGCGGGACGCGTTGGCTGCACGCCTTACTGGCGGATCCAATCCCAGCAATGGGAGTACTGGTGACGGCGCTCCGGGCCCTTCCAACCAAGGGTCGGGGGCTTAGTCCATCTTCCTCCTGATTCCCGCTATGCGGTGTTGTTGTAGGATATAGCCTTGACGGCCATTAAACCTACTTCCGTCTATGACGTATTTTGTTTCCTTTCCAAAGTGCCAGCTTCGCCTTCTCCCACTTCTCAACTTCCTTCTCAGTGAGCTAGCTTCTTCCCCTTCGGGGCATGTTAACCCACTTGAGCGTTGACAATTGTCGCCGGGAGACCCGTGAGAGTACGCCGATGGTACTGCACCACTTTCGATCGTGGGAGATGCTCGATTGGCTCATCCGAGTCAGCCTCGGGTCCGTAGCCGTACCAACGCACAAGATACTGTATGTACTCCAACTGGTGGTATGATTGTTCCACTATGTGGTCGACTACGAACTCCTGTCGGAAGACTTCCCGCCCTTGCCGTGTGATTACGACATCCTGCTTTGGAGAGCTCTCCGGCGGCTTCACCGTGTGTGGCACTGCGTCGATGTTCCGGTTAGACCGTGTTGTGTCCCACAAGGTTGGTGGCATTGTACCTTCGCGGTGTGGTCCCCTACTTGAGTCGGTTGTCACGCGTCTCGCGGTGTCGGTGTTCCCGTTTCCTTGTTCCGGTAGAGTTCCTTCTCCCGCGGGAGTCTCAGGTGGGCGTACCGCAAGTTTGCGTGGTAGCAACCGTTTCGACGGAGTTGTGTGTGGCGTCGAAAGGGCTCGCGTCAACGGTAACCCTGATTGAACTGGCCTCGCCGTGATGGCACGTGACGTTGTCAACGGGTGGCCGTCATTGGTTTGCGCCGTGGCGTTTTCCGCCCCCGTATGCACGGGAGGGGTCAGCTCGGTTTGTCGTCGTAGTTCGCTCGCTGAGCTGATCTACCTTACAGGTGTATTCCGTGTGCTACGGTTGGCACTTTTCTGCTGGGCATTTAGCGACGTGTGCAATGTGTGGTCCGCCTCAGGCGTGTTGGGCGACTTAGTCTCCGACGAATCTTTTCCGTCTTGGACGTGCGAGCTCAACGACACCTTAGGCGGTGTTTCCACTCCGTTATGCGACGTAGTCATTCCGGGCGCGCTATTTGGCGTAGGCAACGGCTTCGCCGGTAACGACTGAGTCTCCTCGGTCCTGTCCCGCACGGCGGTAGTGTCTGGTGACGATTCCGCTTCTGCGTTGATGCGCAGCGACCTTGCCGAGGCACCAGGCTCCCAAAAGGGCTTTGATTGCGCATTAGCGGTGTCTCTCTTCCGTGCCACACGGTGTTCCTCACGCGACAGCGCGGAAGCATGACGATCAATGAGTCCCTCCCTCTCCTTAGATGGAGCGAAATAGGGAGTGGATGTCAACGCGCCGAGGCGGCGAATAATTACGCCAGATGGCGGGGCTTCAGACGGCGAAGCGCCAGGGCGCGTAGAGTCCGATAACATCGGCAAATCCGAGAGACCCCTGCTAGGGTGTGGTACCTCTCTAGGGCGGTCGATCGAGGGTGGGTCCGGTGGGTCCGTAGTGTTCGTTTCCGCTTCTGCGGTAGACTGTCCACTTGATGGGTCGTTTCCCGCAGGCGGGGGTGCAAAAACCACGCGATCGCGTGAAATGCGTTCGTGTTGCTGACCCATCTCCACTACGACAGTGTCGGATTCCACAGCAATTGTCTTAAAGGGACCGTCGGCGACGGGTGAGAGCTTGTAACGTTTCTCCTTGCCTGGGTTCCAATAATTCTTACGGATGAACACATAGTTCTTTTCTTTAAGGGCGGGTGGTCTTCAAGGGGCTCGCTCATCGAAATCACGCTTGTACGCGGCTTGTGACCGGGCCATTGACCGTTGTGCTGGGACCAGCTTGGTAAGCCATGTCTTCCAGGTTTCCCTGTATCCCTTCGTCGAAGGAAATTAATTCAGCGTTGGCTGTGCTTCGAGCGCCACGGGCGGTGGGGTGCGAGACAGAACCAATTCAAATGGAGTCAATCCCGTAGTACGGTGTACCTGAGTGTTGTATGCGAATATCAGCACATCGGTGAACAGGTCCCACGTGGTTGGGGGATCGGCTACGTACGAACGGAGTGCTGCTAACAGCGTCCGGTTAAACCGTTCAGCCTGCCCATTACACTGGGGGTGGTAGGTTGTGGTGAAGAGATTCTTCATATCCAGAATTCTGCATACATCTCCGAAGAGCCGGGAGGCAAACTGTTTCCCGGTGTCGGAGAGTAGATTCACCGGTGGGCCGTAGACGAATGCCCAATGGGTGACTAATGCTTGCGCAACCGTCAATGACGTGGTTCTTCGTAATGGTACGGTACGAACGAGCTTCAAGAAACGATCCGTGATCACGAGTAGAAATTTGTTACGCCGCTTAGTAGCTAGGAAGGGTCCCAAAATATTGATAGCTACGAATTATAGGGGCGCCGTTGCGGGGAAGAGCTTCAACTAGGTCGCATGGCGGCGAAGCTTGACGCGATTCCGAGCACACTCGGGGCAGAACCGCACAGTTGCGTAGCAATCCACAGCCATTGCTGGCCAGTAGAATTTCCTTCGCAATGTAAGGTACAGTTTCTGTCCTCCGACGTGGCCACTTAGTTCGGCATAATGTGATAAGTGTAACATCCGAGATTGTAGGGCGTGTGGCACCACTATTTGTAGGTTTCCAGTTACCGTGCGAACGAGATATCCAATATCATTCACCCCAAAGGGGAGATCAGCTCCTCCATTGAGTTGCGCCCGAATCTTCGTGCAGTAGTGATCGCTGATTTGTTCCCTAACCATCTTCTTCGTTGTGACGGGCACGTCGTTCCTTGGTAGGGAGTTCGCACTTTCGCTGACATCGAGTAGGTCATCCAGTTCCTGGTCAAAATCCAGTTCGTCTGGCCATTCCTCTTCGATATCATCCAGTTCACCGGCGGTGTAGTTGTCAACTGCGAAGCAGGGTATTTCCTCTTCATCGACGGCTAACGCTTTCTCTGTGTTGAGTAGGCGAGAAAGGGCGTCGGCTTGTGTATTGTTGGCGCCCTTCTTGTAGGCGGCGTCGAAGTCGAACTCTGCAAGACGCATTCTCCAACGCATTAAGCGGCCTGAAGGCTCCGATATGGAGAGTAGCCATCTCAATGATGAGTGATCTGTGTAAACGGTGAAATGAGCACCCATGAGGTAGGGGTGTAGTGTGCATAACGCGCACACTACTGCAAGACGTACCTGCTCCGAGACGGAGTACTTCTTCTCATGCACATTCAACGAACGGGACCGGTACCCAATTGGCTTGCGTTCTTCCTCTGGGGTGGTTTGAAACAAGGCGCAGCCTACCTGGTAGTCACTAGAATCCGTGTCCACGGTATATGAAAGTCCCGGTTTCGGTAGTGACAATACTGGTGCCCTGGTTACAGCCTTTTTGAGAGACCTAAAGGCTTCCGTCTGAGTAGACGTGAATGGGTCCAGCTTCGGCGGTTGACCCTTCCGCAGAGGCGCATTGAGAGGTGCCGCAATGTCCACGAAGTTTGGAATTAACCGTCTATAGACGTTGACTAATCCTAGAAAGAATCTCAGTTATGTCTGGGTAGTCGGTTCCGTGGCCTGTTTCAGTGACTTCACACGAGCTTCCTCGATCATGACACGTCCAAGACGGATTATGGGACCCCGCGACTTGACAGTATCTGTGAAGAATTCGCATTTCCTCAGCTTGAGTGTCACTACGGCGTCCCGTAACGTGGCCATTATGTCTCTCACATGTGTGAGGTGATCATACAGATTATCTGAGAATAGAATGACGTCGTCAAGGTAGACGAGACAAGTACGCCACTTGAAGCGGGCCAGTAAGATATCAATAGCACGCTGAAAAGTAGCAGGAGCATTGGTTAAACCAAAGGGCATCCGTTTAAAACAATAGAGGCCAGAATGGCAGACAAACGCTGTCTTGCCCTGATCCTGCTTTCTCAAAAGGAAACTGCCAGTATCACCAGTTATCATCCAATGCCGTGTATACGGTAGCATTCCCGTGAGAATCGATGTATTCATCCATACGTGGAATAGGGTACACGTCCTTGACGGTAAGGGCGTTGAGACGACGATAGTCGATACAGAAGCGCCAGGAACAATCCGGTTTCGGAGCCAGTACCACTGGTGATGCCCACGGCGAATGTGCCGGTTCTATAACTCCTGCACGGAGCATCTTGTCCACCTGAAATTGCTCTTCTTCTCTGGCCTTGGGCCCTGCCCTGTACGGATGTTGGGCTACTGGCCGAGAGTTCGGAAGAAGATCAATCCGGTGTTCCGTGGTATTTATCTCTCGGAAAGAACCATCCTACATTGGGGTGAATTAAAGAATCATATCGCGCAGTCGTTTGCGGTGTGTCTCCGGAACATGTCCGAGGTCGAGTTCTTCCAATTCCTTCACTGGGTCCAATTGGTCGTAACTCGTCAGAACGCGTGTCTTCTCTGTCTTAACAGGTTGCTGACCGGAGAGACTCGCCGACGGAGACGAATGAGATTCAGACTTCTCCCCCTCCTTAGAGTGAACGATTCCGAGCACATCGGCAGCAGTCATCTTCGTCGGTACCAACGCAGTTGGATGCGGCATGACCGAGCCAATCACTTGGTTTTTCACCAGATACTAGGTTATTTTGCCTAGATTGGCTATCAACACGTAAAACGGAGTATCCGGTTCCACCTGGACCACTTTATTAGCAGTGGCAAGAGAGTATTTATCATACAACGACGGCAATGGCTGGACGATTCGTAAACCGTGTTGACGAGAATTCACCTGTACCCAGGCTTGAGACTCTGGAGGCACGCGTGTCGCGGAGGCAGCACGAAGCTTTGTAGATTTTCGAGAACTCGGTGGTGCTTCCTGCGCTGCAGGTAGAGGTACATGCTTCTTGGGGGCATGCCTCAAAGGACGACAAACAATCGGCACGGACGAACCATCTTCCATTTCAACACGCCTCTGGCGGGGCCTAATGGCATCGACAAAGCGGTCGCAAAAGTCACAACCCAGAATGACTGGGGCGGCCAGGGACCGACAAACGACAAATTCGAGCTTCACCACGCATGAGCCCAAGCGGACTACCAACTCAATGTATCCTACCGTTGACAACGGGTTGTTATTCGCGTCAGCGACGTCAGGAATGTCGCCACGGCGAATGTGTGACCACAAGGCGGGTGGCAATGCTGTCTCAACAATGAATTTCGGACTTGCGCCTGTATCTAATACAGTGAGATAACGCACCATATATTGGGGTGGGAGGCCAAGGCCGGCATAGACCTTGTAATTGCTTTTGGCCGTCACCATAACTCTATCCGGGAACCGGTTATTTCTTACCCGTATCCACGGTTGACCAAGAACATCAAGGTGTTCTGAGTTCACGTCTTCGACGGCCTGTTTCCTCGAGAGGATTCGGACCTGGGAGAGTCTCTCTATCTTCGAGTTCAACTCGTCGATTGTTCTGGTAGGTGGGGCTGCGCACTTTCGAGTTCTTGAAGTCTGTTTAGCCTTCTGAGCCTTCTTTGGTTGTTGCGTCGCAACTTCATTGTCATCAAGGACGATAACTCCGGTAGGATTTCTCTTATGCGCCTTGGATTGTGTACGTCTCAACTCAGGTCGTGACGTTTTTTGGTAACCATCTAAAGACGTGGTTTTGCATAGATTTGATGCATCTCACTGGTCGAGATCCCTCAACAACTGCATTGCGTCCAGAAACTCCAGTCCTCGGCCACGTTTCATTGCGCAATGTGGCAATGACTTCACTCTGTTGTGGTAAGATTCGTTTGCATTCGTATCAAAGAGAAGTGCAAGATGTCTTTCTCCGACAGGAATGGAGGAGTTCAGCTTCTGAAACCCTAGTATGAAAGCACACTGGTTGCTTCTCAACCAGTTTGAGAAGGACTCCCACTTCCCACCAATGCATCTCATATAATCTAGCGCTGTATTGCATTCTTCACAAGATTTCAGGTCTCGTGTTCCTATTGCCCGTCGAAAAAGACCTCGCTCGTTCTCCAAGTTACACTTTTCCATAATGCACCGCTTTGCATCAAAGTCACATCCCACTGTAATTGCCTTCAAATATTCAATAACAGTCCCTGACCTAAATTCCTCGCTCAGAGTCGGGGCTAAGCTAAAAGAAATATGTTGTTTCAAAGTCTGTAGCCATTGTAAGACGTTCTTTGCCCGATGCACAGAGTAGACCACGAAGGCCGCGATACCGTAACTGCTTAAAGAAATCAAGAAAAATCAATGAGCGTAAATTTATCGTCTTTCTCGTGCAAAGCTGATGCATTATAGAGTAAATGCATCAAGTATCTTCATCTTTAGCAACAATTGAAACCAATTCAAATACCAAGAGTTCACCGTTCTCATCATACGCGTTCACAATTCCAAATGTTCCATCGCAACCAAATCTAGGACTTCTGGCAGTCTTATCTAACAGCTTTGGCTCACCAAATATAACGGATATACCTTTCTGCTCTCGGGTCTGTTTGAATTCATCACTTTCCCTGTGGTCTTCAATTGAAAGAACGTAGCAATGTCCACTCCCAACAATCTGCTTTTGAGAATGAAAGGCCTCGAGAAAGGCTGCAAATGACTTTCCAGTGGGATTTCGCTCTTTCCGAATGGTTCTCCGGATACTCTCCACGGTTGCAGGGCATGGTGCACAGCCAAACTTTTCCTCAAGCTTTTGAAGAATCATAGAACCGGTGAGAATTTTAGATTCCTCACAAAGATTTGATATAAATCTGTGAACCAATTTTTGAGATGGCTTCATTACGGACCAAATGTGTTTATGCGTTCCAGTACCACCCACAACTGCCTATGAAAAATATCCTTCCGACCCATTGTTCTTCATAAGAAAGTAATGATATTTGACATCACATTTGAGATGCACTAATGTTGGGGACTCTTGGAGATGTACTGGTCGTGTGCAGAACTTCCCGCGGTTGCTTAATGGATATGGTGGGCAATTTTCACTTGCAGGGGAGCTTTCGGGGAAGATACCATGTTGTGCCATTGCAACCAAACGACATGCAAGCTGGGGGTTCGCTCCTTGTAAGTGGGGCGGTAACTTTACCAGGGAGCTTTTTTTGGATCCCTGATTCCTTGTTCACCAAAATGTGAGCAACCAATAAAGTCTGGTAGTTTTGAACCAACAAGCCTTCTACTTGCGTCCTTGATATATTTCATTTTCCCCACCTTGAAAACCCAGTTCGGAGATCTCTTTTGCGGATTCTCGGCATGTTGTAATGATTCGAGCTGATCCAAGTTCGAAACAAAGTCAACGTGTTTGCACAGAAGATGGAAAGCGTTCTGTGCAAAGAAAAAGACCTGTTTGGCCAGGCTTCTGTCATACTCCGATATATCATTTCCATCAATGCCATAATTTTCTCGTTGAGACACACCATATGGATATATGCTTGGCTCGAGCGGATGATTTGAATTATTTCTTCGATAAGAAGGGCAACTAGCATCTTTCTTTACATAATATATCTCCTGAACATAATTTCCCTCACTTTCATTTGGAGGATATTGGGAACTTGTTGAACGATTATCACTTATCTTCGTCTCCGCCACACTTTCTTCGTTCGTCATAGTTTTCTCCGGAGCGGATTTCCACTGACCGGCGTGAGGCTGCTTGCATCGGGCGACGCTGGTTGAGCAGCATTTGATGCCAGAACACAGAAAAGTTTTTTTCGTTACTTGCAATCGATTCCCAAGTAAATAAACAGAGGATTTCCTCGTAGTCTTTGACCTCATTGAGTAGGGCGAAGTCCCACAGAAGGTTTCTTCTGTTAAACCATAACCGTCCAAGTTAATAAACGAAGCATATCCATTTTCATGAGTGGGCATGTACGACGGAGGGACGGTAAATATTTTGCAGTTTCCAACAGAGATGTTCCGAGATATCTTGTACTTTCCATTGTGCTTCTCAAACAACATTCCCAGTTCTCCTTCTTCGTCCACATGATGATCGGCGGAGTAGGGCGATACAAGCAGATCAGATACGTTCATACCAAATTGTTACACGAGAATAATTAGGGATCGAAGGCGTAACTGAAATGAAAGTAAGGGTTTAAGTCTTATACAGAGCAGTAAGCAAAAAAACACTCGTTGGCTTCTACTAGGAGCCGTAGTTTCAGAGAAGATATCCCAGAGGTACTATGCACGTTTTGTCCGGGAACTTCAATGCTAATGAGTCTAACCGAATCAGTGTTGGAATACCGTGAATCGAATCGGTATCGAATGCAGTACAATTGGTTCAACAGCAACGGATATTATTTACAACACTACTGTTCGTTACGACTTGGTTTGAATGGTTTTTGATTGATACATCCGTTCGTCAGCGTATTCCGCTTTCTGATTGATATAGTGATACCGACGTACTTTACTATATTATTGTAGAAAACAAATAATGCGATGCCATGTATATTTTTGTACATGTTTGTATATGGTTCGTTCGAAATAGAGAATTAATTATATGGCTTTTATGAGATATGGAAAAAAATATGTTTCGACTGGCGTACAAGAGTTATGTATTTCAGAGTTGTTCATAAACTGAAATGTTATATCAGATAGACATGGGTTATAAAATATTGTCTCAGCCAAATATCTTTAATAAAACGCTATGTTTGGGCTAAGACATTTCTAAGGAAACCGGAAATGGTACGAAATGACATATTGAAGTCTCAATAAAAAAAGATTAAAGGAGATATGGTTTGAGGAAGCTTTTAAAGTGCGTCTGGGAGGGGGTGTTCATTATTCGTACTTTAAGAACGGCCGAGATGTTTCTGAGATACAGAAGACAAGTTGAACTGCTTTGACATGGCGGAGCCTCTGGCTCCGCCTAGGCCTACCTCTGGTAGACAGAATGTACAAAGTTGAGAAGTGTTGTTGAAATGAGAGGTGAAAAACTCAATTTTGATTTCTACGATTAGTTTTCAGTTTTTGGTGCCAATGACTTACACTGATTTTTTGGGTACCACTGAGTTTTGGTATAGGGTACATTTGATATCCTATATCGTAGAAAACACGGGAGTGGAAAGATCATGTAGATTACGGATGAGTCAGAATGTTGGCCACCTACACGTGGAATGGGTGCCACGGCGCGTAAGTAATTACAACTGGACGTGGGCCTAATCTATTTAATATATTTAATTGGTATTGGCGCGAGCTCACTACGTAGCTCGGCAGCGACCTCGCCGCCGTGCACAGTACAGTTCCCCCGAATAGGGTTGGCTCTAGACTTCTTCGCCTTGGGCGGTCTTCGACTCCATCAAGGAGAGAGGCTCCGTAGCCTACGGGTTGTCTATCCTCCCTGCCTTCTCTAAAGGAACCCAACTTTGGGATTGTTTTGCCGCTGTTTGTCGCATACGACCTTGTACAGGGATAACACCTGTGTATTTCATTGCTTTTACCCATCTTTTCTTTTCTTTCTCTCCATTTCCCGCTCTCGCGGAATCCCTTTTCCCCTTTCCAACTTCTGTAGACTACTGCCTCTTGCGAGGATACATTAACCCAAACACGTGGTGGTCTACTGATTTTCTGCTCAACTCTCTACGCTCCGTCGTGACGGCCTGGCCTCGGCTTACACCCGACTTCGTCGTGCCCTGCCAGAGAGGCTCTGTCTGCTGGGTGCCTTCCTGGTGAGGAAGATCTCGGACATCTTCATGGTGTTTTTCCGTCTCTGGCGTTGCACCACACAATTGTTGCTCTGCGTAAGGGCAGAACGATCCTAGCAGAGGGGTCAACTTGTCACTAGAGACAAGCCACCTAGCCGAGTGTCAAGAGTTCTACCCTACTCTGGGCCCTGACAATACACTGCAGAGGCAAAAAGACCATTTGTTTTTTTTTGGTTTGCCGTTTGGGTACTTCACAAGAATATACGGAGTTTATATAGTTGGTTGAGAAGTTAATTCATGCAGGAAGAGGAAGAACAGGGGGTAATGAAGAAGGTGTGGGTGATATAAAAGAAAGCTTCAATGAATCATCGACAAGACCGCAGACGAAGAAGAGAAAGAGCTCAGAATTGGAACCAAGTTTCGAGAATGTGTCGAAGCGGTTTGATAAGTTTAATGACATAATGGCGGAGCACTTGGAGATTCAGAAGGTACAGATCTCTACAACACGGAAGAAAAATATGGAGGCGCCTGTTCCTGCTCGGCAATTAAACGAGCTGTTCTCGGAAGTTATAGCAAGTGCGGATCTCTACAAGCGCGCAATGTCAAGCGACTATAACGATCTGAATAAATTCGCGAAAGGTACCTATCAGATGAACAACGACCTTTACAGAGAATTTTGCAAGAAAAATCAAGCATGAAACTCTTCACAGAATAATAGCTAACCAATTTGTTTTGTTTTCTACTTATCTCTCCTCTTCTGTCTATGTTTCGCCTTTGTAGATATTTACATTTGATCGCGGTGGTCAGGAGATCTTCTAAAGACTGGCCACCGGGTGGTGGTGAGTAAGGTCACATGCTTTGCATTATAAACTTCAACTCTTTTTCGCACAATGCGTTATTGTACAGCATCTACCATCCTCTATAGTCAATGATGTCATCCCCATACTGCGTCTTATTTCCTTTTAAAGCAGCATGCTTCTTCTGCTAGTTTATCTGCTTCGTGCTATTCTAGACATTTATAATTTGGCCGGTCTTCTCCCCGCTAGTCTTCTGAATCACCTTTTCAATTACAATCGGTGCACGCGAGTGGAGACATTGCATGTACATCTGGCTTATCGTCGTCGTGATCGAATGGGCAGTTCAGTTAGTGGCGCGGATGCTGCGGTTTCCAATGAATCTGTGTTAAATAGAGATCTACAAGCGACTGTAACCGATGCAGTTCTCGCAGCGCTTGAACCTCGCAAAGCTGTTTCTTTCGCTTTTCAGGTGTTTTCAGAGAACGGGGGAGTTGTCGCAGCTGCGATCAATGCCACTCCAATAGCTCTTTTGGAAGCAAGTTTGGGGATGAGGGCGTTACCTTTCGCGGTTTCAGTTTCCATTCACAACAACGCGCACATAGTGGATCCTGTCCTGGTGGAAATGTGGGAGGCTCATGAAGTCGTGACTATTACGATCGATACGGCGTGAGATAAAGATGACGGCTTTACGTCAATGTATACAATTGGAGACTGCGGGGGAGAGAAATATTTGCGGCCACAGTCGCAGTTTGCCGTCAGGTCGTAGTCAAGACGAGATAGTTCTTTCGGCTCAGCCAAGAGCAAAAGGCCACGATTCGACATATTTGAAACGCCTCGTAGTAGTTGTCCTCGGAAAAAAATATTAGAATGCTAAAAGTCGAATTCAGGTGGACCTGATGGAGAAGATGCAATTCTCCCGACCCCAAACAGCAGGTTCTCCATCATTTGATCTGGTGTCCCGTTCACAGGGACATTTCCCACATGAGATCCTCTCATGTCAGAGTGCGAAAAACATAGGTATTGCGTTCAAGAAAATCGGAGAAATAGCAAGTCAAGGAACGCAGGTGTTTGTGTTACTTGATGAGATCGAGAGCATCAGTTTAGCACGATCTGGCTCTTTGAGTGGATCAGACCCTGGCGACGCAATTCGTGTAGTGAATGCATTGCTGCAAGGCATCGACAGAATGGGGGAGTTCGAAAATATGGTCATGATTGCAATAACTAATCTTCTAGACGCACTGGAACCAGCGCTTATGGATCGTGCCGACATGGTCTTCAATTTCGACGAACCGCTTGGCGATGTGCGAGTTAAAGTGATAATATCATCGATAGACCGCCTGGTACGAAACGGCGTCGTGAGTGATGCAGACGACGCCTCTCGTACCAAGGCGATTAATTCTCTCGCGCTTGCATTGAAAAGGGCAGGACGGTTGAGTGGAAGAAGATTGCAGAAAATGGCTGTGGAGGCTATAGTTGCGATTCATGGTGATGGGCAAACCAGTTATGCAAGGGGCGGTAATCAACATAGTTTCGCGTTTAGGGTGGTTGTAAACGGCGTTATCCGATCTGTTGAGCGTAATGCGTCGATCGTGGAGAGGAGAAGTGCTCAGGAGGGATCGAAGGCTTGCCGTGAGGGAGGGGCTGCTGACAAGGTGGACAAATCAGAAGAGGGAGGAAGTTGTGGCGGAGAAAAGACTATACGGGAGGTTGAGATTACTGCGAAGGTTGGACATGTCGATGAGTGGGGAAGTCCTGAAGGAACGAGTATTACTGGGAAAGTCGAGAGGAAGACGGATGAGTTAAGGAAGAGCAAAAAGAGAAGAGTTTCGCCGTGCGCATATTGGAAGAACGAGCAGCTATCTTCGCATCAGCACAAACGCTAGGTTCCCCTTCGTTGGGCGTGTCTCCGGCTTCCCAAACGAGAACCTAATTGCCGTTAAGGGCAAGGGTTAAGGTAAGGTGTACGTTGTCCAGAACAGGCATTTGCCCGCTATTTGGCGATGGCCACGAGATAGGGAACCATGTGGTGGTTTACCATCATGCTTGAAGAGTATGATACTCTTTTCAGCCCTTTTCAGAAGCTCTCTCTTTTATGAGACGCGTTCGTGAATTCCTCATACGTGGGGGTATGCTAAGAACCCCCTAACCTCCATACCGTGGCCACAAACCACAAATCAGTAGCCACGCTGCACTCACCGGGCTATATGGTGCAAAGAAATTATTAGGTCCCTAAGGTGTTTCAACCGCAGAAGCGTTTCGTTTGCAACGATTCAGAAGCTGCCTTTTTGCAACCCGAATAAAGATTCTTCAAACAAGTTTGCTTGAGGTCGCTTGATGCAGTCTGGCCCCAAGCGCTTGTTTCCGTTCCACAAGAGCATCGAATACACAGCGACCTGCATTGAGGCTTGTGGTTTCCTTCCACGGGTGGGCGAAAACCGGCCCTGCGCTCCTCGTCACCTTCGGCCAAGAAGTCGAATCACACCAGATTTTCTCTTCGCAGCTTCCATGGCTCGCTTTCGCCTCCTACTTCTCCGCTAGCTTGCTCTCAGAGTGCTGAAGATGCCTCTCTGCTCCTTTCCATCAGACGGAGACTTCTTCTCAGGCGACGTATCAAGTGTTAGCTACTCGTGTGCTGCTCAGCGGTCAAGCATTTCCGCGGTGGATTTCTTTCCCCGGGACGAAGCTTAGAATTAGTTTTTGGCTCCCTTGTCCGCGCCTCGTTGACTTGGCTTTTTCGTGCGCAGTTCACATTGTATGGGTACCGAGTCATTTTAGAATTACGAGAAATGACAAAGTAGACAACTAGAAAAGGAAGCTTTAACAAAACCGCTGGAAAAACAGATACGAGTTCCGATCGACTTTGCTGAGGTGGGTAGAAGGGTGTCGATTAAGCGCAGTGTGAGACGGTTACTGTCTCATTTGCCAAAGCACTTTGAGAAAATTCTTTCTCAAAGGGAGGCAGAGACGGCGCTCGCACAGCTCGTTGTAAGGCATACTTCAAACTTGCATCCCCTGGGCTCGTACCTGTTGGGAAGGAAATGGGTATGCAGTTGTAAGCCAGGTACATTGATTGACGTAGGATGCCAAATCCTCTCCTTACCCTCTCTGGGGTGACTGAACAACATTTCACTAAACAGGTATTGTTTACAACGAGGGCGTTATTTTTCTGTGACCCTTCTGGAAGATTAGACTGCAAGGGTATCTATAATCAGATTGCTGCAGCTAACTTGTTAAAGTTCCAATCGATATATGCCAAGAACGCTCAATATTTCGCGTATGATACAACCCTGCAGCACGTACAGAATTGCAATTGCCTCCATCACTCCGAACTTTGAGTACTAACTCTCAGTGAAACGATGTCAGCACGGTCTGCGTCCAGATCATGCAAATAATCATAATCGCGAAAAACCAAGCACCAGATTCCATACAGCATGTAATGAAGAGACTGCATGTCCGACGCCAGGGCCTTCAGAAGAACACTTCGATAACTACCTTGAGACAAATGCTCAATTTGTTCTCGTACGTTCACAATGCTGTCGACGGCTGCTTCAAGGAAAATGCCATATCTGTACAGCCAGCCACCAGTCCTCCTCAGCTTTGCGTCTCTGAATGCGTTCTCGTGATGTGACGGCAACTGGCAGGGAAACGGTAGCTCTCCTTTGACGGCGGCTGGTGCTCGAAAAAACCCGATCATGTTGTTGTGGATGCGATATTGGTACCACTCTTGCGACCACATCTTTGGAGCAGACGGGGGAGCTTGAACGCAATCAGACGCGGACATTGTTTTGGAGTCGTGTGTGAACTTCTGTGGTGGTAGAGGGAAATGTAGGGGTACGACTCGTTTCAGAAGGAGAGAACGAACGAACGAGCGGCTTTATTTGTGTTTCTGAGAGAAGGAGAGAGACGTTTGTCTATTTTGGATGAGGCGCCCTTAAGTCATGGGACCAAGCGACTGTGCTGGACTTGCAAGCGGCTGACGTCTGTTAATCGCTGATGCTGTAAGCTTTTTGTAGGGTAGACTGAGGCAGACTCAGTGAGTCTACCCTACAAAAGCTTACAGCATCAGCGAATATGTGTTTCTTTTTAAAATACTTTTAAAAGCTGTGGCGGACGATTTTCGCGAGCGTTCCTGTACGGCGTTCATTTTCGTTCCACCTCCGCAGAGCGCGACAGCCCCTAAGAAGGCTACAATGGAAAGCTCACCAGAACCGCGATCTGCATCTTCGTCTGCATCTTCGTCTACGTCTTCGGCTACAGACGATTATAATACTTATCACTTCATTCTTCCAGACATCAGCAGCAAAAGAATTCTAGCTCGTCGCACTCAATCCGGGGAATATGAGCTGCCGCTAATACGGCAAAGCACGACCGTAATATTCTCATGAGAATTCGAGTGCGCCACGCTCGTAGAAGTAGTACAAGCTGAAATAGGTATTGAATGCTGTATCCTCCGCCCAGTGTGGCAAAATCCCGATTTGAAGTTTTCTGAAGAGATGGTCTTCCTTGCGGAAGTGCTTTCTTTCAAGGACGCAGGCATCCCGGCCGGGTTTCTTTGGGTTTTGGAAGAAGATTTCCGCACCTCAAGGTGGACAACGCTTGACAAACAATTCAGGCTCCCGAGCTTGCTACAATCGGTTTTCAAGCCTTCTGCCACACATGCAACGTCGCCTTGGCGGAGTTTAGGTTGGTTTCCCGCCACAAAAGAATGGATATGTGAGATACTAAGAGAAAAAGGCTACGATGTGACTGCGGTACATTACATACTCAACTCTAGCAAGTCAGTGGTTTTGAAAGTATCTTGTGAAATGCGAAAGGTCAGATGCATCGAGAGTGACAGGAAGCAACTTTTCTTCGTAAAGACCTGTTCGCCATCATCTAACGAGGCACTCATTACGGCGGAGTTAGCAGCCTTTGCAAGAGAATTTGTCCCAGAAGTGATTGCAGTCCATCGGAAGCGGAACTCGTTCATTCAGTGTGACGCAGGATATTTAGATTTTCCTATTGAAATTGCCACTCTCTTTGAAGAACTAGCTGAGCTGCACATCGCGTCTATACCACTCCTGCCCAACCTGACGAACCTGGGAATTCATGTATACGATGGTTCCTGGTTTGCGAACAATGTGCATGTCATTTTGAATAACCCGGTTATCTATGAGTATGGAGAAAAGGCTGACGTGCAGCTTCTTTTGCAAAGATCTACATATATCAAGGAAATTTATCGGGAGCTTGATGCAGCAGGTATACCTGACACGCTTGTTCACGGTGATCTACATATTGGAAACTTGTCATGTCAACCTGTATTGCGGTCAAGATACAAGTACCTTTTTTTTGACTGGGGTTCGGCATACGTAGGAAATCCATTGGAAGACATAGCAGTGCTTCTTCACAGTCTTGGAGCAGAAGAGATCCAGCTGGACAGAACTTCTGTGCTGACCATCTATATGCGTCGCTGGGGCTGGACTATGACGCAATGTGAACTAGAACGCCTCGTGAGCATTGCTGGTCTCCGTTACTGGATGCTTCACCTACATCTTATAACCAAGTCTTGTGAATCGACTTCACGTACAGGCTCAAAACAGGCCTTGTTTGCCGAAGTGAATGATATCGCTGCACAACTGGCGAGCATTGTGAGGCACGTTACAAGAATGTAGGTTTTTGCAAGAGTGATGTTGCAATTTGCGACATATTTTTGTTTTGCAACTTGCAAAACAAAAGCATGTCTGCATGTGAAAACGTGGAGATTAAAGTGAATACGGGCAGCCGAAGCAAAGGGAGTTTACTGAGCAGTTTCACGACCTGCAGATAGCGATTTCAAACTTCAACCTTTCCCCCACCCAACCCGGGAGCAGCCTTTCTTCTCAGGAAAGTACTGTTGATAGCTATGGTTCTCTACTTGCGGTGTTTCTGCTGCTAGAGACACCTCCCGCTTTCCAAGACGTGAAGATCTTCCGCAAGCTTACGAGATCTCGCGAACAATAATACTAGTTTTCAGAAAGGAAGAGTTCCCGACATTTTTCGCAACTGGATACGAACGGCGCCGACGCCCGGGCGTTAATGCCACGTGACGTCCAGAAGCTGACGTGTAGGTCCTTGAACACTTTCCCTTCATCAGTGACAATAGCACCAGCAAGAACGATAGCACACATGAGCTCAGCGGTCTCGTTCACTAGAATCTCATCATAATCGGTGGCAATCAATGCATCCCCCATCGATTCTCGGACTCGTTGAGCTTTTTGTTGGACAAACGGGAGCAACATTCTGTAAAAGTTGCACAGCGCGGACTGAAGGTCGGTGCACCTGACAAGTTCCCCACTGTCTTCATCCCGATATGCGATGAACTCGTCGACTTCATCCTGGTCACTGCCGTCCCTGACATTTGCCAGAAAGCGCTGGGAAACGTAGAATGAGCGAGCAAGATCCCGCATCCCCAAGGACCATTCCGAACGAGAGATGAGCCTCTTCGAGGCAGCCACCCACGGAGTTTTTCGAAAATCCTCGTATACTGCTGCATAATCTTCGCCGGGGATCTCGAGGCCATAGTCCCCAATCTCCTCGTCCCAAGTGTTCTAAAGACGCGCAAGATATTCGGGACGTATGACTGTACGGAAAGGGATGATCATTTCAAATGCCTCTCCCAGTTGCATTACATCGCTCACCATAGAATCCCACTGCCATTGTACACCGAGACGAGAAGCTCGAATTTTAAGTCGATCCACTGCTTTGAGGAAGATAGTTGAAGTGTCGCCGTACATGAAATGCTCGTCATCAATATCAGGATCGGGGCACGCCAGACAGACATGGAGTGCTCGGCAGAAGAAGAGTCCAATCGTTATTGTTGGATATGTGCAGAACGCCGGATGAATTAGCGAGATCGGCGAAACAAACTTCTGCAACAGTGATATCGCCGAGCCTATGGTCGCAAGAGAAGTGGCTCCGGCGTCCATGACTTCTCGCAAAGTGCTAACCGTCTTCGCATCCATCTTCAGCACGAGACCACAAACGTGCATATTCACTGCGCTCTGCTTGTTGGCGCGGATAAAGTTCTCCGACCTTTGTCTTCGAAGGTCCTGCCCGTCTTCTGCATCCCTGAGCGATGCAGACATTTCCGCTAATACCTCGATTCCGCGAACGTTATACCGTTCCTCAAGAACAAAAAAGTCCTCTAGAATTCTTCTCAAACTGCGGGGTACAACGGCAGTGATCGCTTGTTCGTATGCGAATTCGATGATGTGATTAACATGGAGGGACATGTTGACGTGAAGTGAGCTCGAGATGTGAGCTAGCGAGATATTACGAAAGTATGTGACGTCAGGTTCTCCCCGTAGAAGGGCCGTAGAGCCGTTGGCCCTTTGCGTTTCTCGTGCACAGTGCTGTTATGGGTTAATCCAAAGACTTCCAACTATAATTTAGATCACCACTCGAAAACACTGCAGAAACGCATAAAACGTAATCATGTCGGTCCTCATACGCACTGCAGAATCGCATGTATTTTTTGCAATCCAATATCATCAGCCAAAAAATGTCAGGCACCGTTCCCGGAGCACGCTCGAGCTAGTTAAGACAGGCCCCCTGGGCCGTAGGAGACGGTTACGCTGACCTGCATTTCAATACCGTTGATGCGCAGGCCCGCGCACACATTTTGATAGATTCGCATCTGCTCTTCATGATGAGTTCGCAGGAGCCGGAGAAAGGGTTTTTTTTGGGTCAAACTGTTTCCGAAGGGATGGAACTAGGGGGGAATTAGGGGGGAGTTAGGGGGGATTTTAGGGGGGAATTTAGGGGGGGAATTAGGGGGGAAATTAGGGGGGAAATTAGGGGATGATTAGGGGATGATTAGGGGATGATTTAGGGGATGATTAGGGGATGATTAGGGGATGATTAGGGGATGATTTAGGAGATGATTAGGGGATGATTAGGGGATTTGGTTGAATAACTGCGTTGAGGGTGTGCGGCGTCGCGCAGAATCAAAAGGAAGGGGGGAGAGACGGCTTAAAGACTAGAGAGTCTTCGGAAAGGGAGGGGGAAAGGGAGGGGAGGGGAGAAGGGAAGGGAGCGAGAGAAAGGTTGGCAGAGCGCTTTCGTCTTTACGACTCTTCAGTGCCCGATGGTGGGATGAGGAGGAGAGAAGGAGACCGGAGGGGAGTCCGGGGCCCCTTATATAGCCTCCAAAATACCCTAGCACTGCTGTACTCTTCTAACTTGCACGTGTATATTGCACGTGTATCGCATAATCTACTTACCGTTGTACGAAGTTAGACAACTAATCATCCTCGTCATCGTTCCAACAGTATGTCTTAGTCCTTGCACCTTGTCCGTTATGAATTTGCAACAAGTCATCACGCTGCGTGGTGCGTGTGCCACGTTTTTGATTTTTCCAGAAATCGTTCCAGTACGTGGTATAGATTTGAATCTGACGTTTTCGGCTTATGCGAGTATTGGCCCTCTTTGCGATCCGTTTTCCTAGGCGGCTGTGCGTCCTTTGATTGAAGTCTGGCTGCAAGGTTGACGGTAAGGATCCATATTTGCCCGGAGGTTTTCTTCGGTTGCTTACAGTCGGTGGCTGTAAGGACCCAAAAGTGCCCGGTGGGCACTTTTGGGTCCTTACAGTGGATTGGTGTAAGGACCCAAAAGTGCCCGGTGGGCACTTTTGGGTCCTTACAGTGGATTGGTGTAAGGACCCAAAAGTGCCCGCCGGGCACTTTTGGGTCCTTACAGTGGATTGGTGTAAGGACCCAAAAGTGCCCGCCGGGCACTTTTGGGTCCTTACAGTGGTTTGGTGAAAGGACCCAAAAGTGCCCGCCGGGCACTTTTGGGTCCTTTCAGTTGCAGCCTTATAGCAATAAGGTATTGCACTGATGACATGGCGGCTGACACTGTCGCCCCGCAAGTACAGCAGGGTACGTGGCCATTTCCCTCGGATTCCATGACGTGGCAATTGGCATTCCAGCCAGTTTTCCAGCTGGCGCCAATAAGCCTTCAGTTGCGGGTGGAATCGACACTTCACCAGATCTCCAAAAGGCGGGTCCTTCGGAGTGGCTCGTTCGAGGTATTTCGCCCTGTCACGGTAGCTGACATAGTCCAGCGCGGCACGTAGATACTTTCCAGTGTATCCTCGCTGTGCCAGCATCCGGAATAGCCGAGCCACCTTGGCCTTCCACGTACGTTCATCACTGGTGTTGCGGAGATATCGAATCATTTCTCCTTTGACTATACCGGTGAACGTATGCGTGGGATGGTTGGATTTGCCGTGGAGATACAGGAACTTGGAGATGGGCTTGGTGTACACCCGTATATCCACAATGTTGTGGAAGAAGAACCTCCGTCCTTTGTGTATCTCCAGGTCCAGGTAGACTGCCTTCTTGTTACTGATATCCCAAGTCATACGCAGGTTAGAACAAGTGTTCAGCCTTTGCATGAGGTTGTCAGCAGTCTCCCTGTCCCGAGTAATTACCAGTCCATCATCAATGTAACGACGATTTATGATAACTCCTCTGACAAATTCCTTGAAGATCCTTCGGAACTTATAGAACAAGTAAAGGTTAGCGAAGGCAGGGGCTACTGCTGTCCCTGTCGCTGTTCCAATTACCTGCCTATGTACCCCATGTCCATCAAAAACATAGTTGTGATTCATGATGAACTGTAGCACTCGACACCAAAAGCCATTGTTAGCCATGAACACTTTGGGTAGTTCACGGACCAACACTCGGATGGCGTCCTTGATGTCGATTGTGGGGGTAACACCTTTCCACGTCATATGTCAGGAAGACACAGTCCGAGGGTAGGCGTATATGTTCCAATTGCCGTACGGTCTGCCAGCTATTCACTGAAATGGCTGGTATCTTGAGCACCTCTTTGTTGAGGAGGGCACTCAATTGTCTAGACAGACCACCTGTGATATATGAATGTGAGGCGGTGATCGGTCTAGACTTGACCGTCGGCTTGTGGATCTTTGGTAGTACATAAAAGGGGGCTGGTTCCTTGGCGCTCTCGGCATACTTCATCATTTTCTTGATGTACCGAGGCTTCTGGAAGCATATGTCAAGGATCATCTTGAGGTTACTGAGGAGCCCTTCATGGGGGAAGGAACTGACCTCAGAGAATGCACCCTCGTGAATCTCCTTATGCACCAAGTCGTCATAGAACTCGCGACTCATTAGCGTGAGCCCGAGGTTCTTATCTGCTGCTTTGACGACCCAACCCATCTTCTTGATGTACTTGATTCCTCGCATCAATGTTAGATGCAAGGAGGGAGGTCGCTCAATCCCCATACGTGTGACTTGTCTCTCAATCTTTCCTTTCACACGTATGTTGGTTGGGATGTCGACTCTCCCTGGCCCCTTTCCTAAAGCCTTGAACACTTGATCCACTGTGTCTTGAAGACAAACTTTCAGCGGTGTTCTAAGAACGAAGCCACCACCGACAGACAGTACCTTCTTGACTTCATATGGTACGTCCTTGTCGTTGATTCCAACCGGTGGGTTGTACTTCATTTCTTGAGACTTGAAGGAGCGGGGCTTCCTAGGCCGTGAACGGTTTAATTTTGCTTGGCGCCCCGTCCGGCGGCGCCTTGCTTCCCGTTTTTCGGCTTCGGCTTTCCTTTGGTCTTCGCTTTCCCCTGCTTGCCCTTACCAGCTTTAGGTTTGGGCTTACCACCCTGGGGTTTGGGGGTCTTGGGGGGGATATAAGAAGTCTTAAGGGATTTGATATCCTTCTTAAGTGCCTTGATCTCCTTCCGCAGCCGATCGACCCCTTGCGGGGCCTCCTCTTCATCGGCCTCGGCGGCGGATCTCTTCAGGAGACCGGCATTCTTCTTCTCATTATCCACGAAGTTACCAAAGGAGCTCTTCAGTTCGGTCTGAAACCGGGCCTTCTCAAGTGATGTCAAGAGAAATTCCTTATAACGTTCAAGAAGTGGAGGTACCTGCGACTCTGTCATTTGGCGAACGACATTGTACGCTTCCATGAGGGATTCCTCCAGCTTCTCGACGGCTTCAGCAAAAAGATCTTTCCTCTCGCCTGCCATGGACTTCAAGTCCTGTGCTCTGGCATTGACGACGAGGTCGAGTGTCTGTGTGGCGAACGACTCGGCTAGATCCTTGAACTTGGAGCTAAATTCATCAACCTGGGAGCTGGGCAATTGTGGCATACGAGGTATGACAATAGACTTGGGGAGCGTCTGGTTGTCTTGATGCTTCATCAGCTCATCCAGGATGATGCTTCTGCGGGCGATCTTCTCATTCATCACTTGAATCTTCTTGCGATAAGGAGCGAAGACTTGATTCAAGTGAGGCTTCACAAGGTCGAAGAGCTCATCGTCGGTATACTCCGGCTGTTCAGCCTCGGGTGGAGTTTCCTCGACTTGTTCGATGGCTTCCACTTCTTCGACCTGTTCCTCTGGCGTCTGACGAGTACGACGAGGCATGATGAAGAGAGATATGATCGGCGACGGCAACTACCCCGCGAAGGTTTAGGGGTTTTGGTTGAATAACTGCGTTGAGGGTGTGCGGCGTCGCGCAGAATCAAAAGGAAGGGGGGAGAGACGGCTTAAAGACTAGAGAGTCTTCGGAAAGGGAGGGGGAAAGGGAGGGGAGGGGAGAAGGGAAGGGAGCGAGAGAAAGGTTGGCAGAGCGCTTTCGTCTTTACGACTCTTCAGTGCCCGATGGTGGGATGAGGAGGAGAGAAGGAGACCGGAGGGGAGTCCGGGGCCCCTTATATAGCCTCCAAAATACCCTAGCACTGCTGTACTCTTCTAACTTGCACGTGTATATTGCACGTGTATCGCATAATCTACTTACCGTTGTACGAAGTTAGACAACTAATCATCCTCGTCATCGTTCCAACAGTATGTCTTAGTCCTTGCACCTTGTCCGTTATGAATTTGCAACAAGTCATCACGCTGCGTGGTGCGTGTGCCACGTTTTTGATTTTTCCAGAAATCGTTCCAGTACGTGGTATAGATTTGAATCTGACGTTTTCGGCTTATGCGAGTATTGGCCCTCTTTGCGATCCGTTTTCCTAGGCGGCTGTGCGTCCTTTGATTGAAGTCTGGCTGCAAGGTTGACGGTAAGGATCCATATTTGCCCGGAGGTTTTCTTCGGTTGCTTACAGTCGGTGGCTGTAAGGACCCAAAAGTGCCCGGTGGGCACTTTTGGGTCCTTACAGTGGATTGGTGTAAGGACCCAAAAGTGCCCGGTGGGCACTTTTGGGTCCTTACAGTGGATTGGTGTAAGGACCCAAAAGTGCCCGCCGGGCACTTTTGGGTCCTTACAGTGGATTGGTGTAAGGACCCAAAAGTGCCCGCCGGGCACTTTTGGGTCCTTACAGTGGTTTGGTGAAAGGACCCAAAAGTGCCCGCCGGGCACTTTTGGGTCCTTTCAGTTGCAGCCTTATAGCAATAAGGTATTGCACTGATGACATGGCGGCTGACACTGTCGCCCCGCAAGTACAGCAGGGTACGTGGCCATTTCCCTCGGATTCCATGACGTGGCAATTGGCATTCCAGCCAGTTTTCCAGCTGGCGCCAATAAGCCTTCAGTTGCGGGTGGAATCGACACTTCACCAGATCTCCAAAAGGCGGGTCCTTCGGAGTGGCTCGTTCGAGGTATTTCGCCCTGTCACGGTAGCTGACATAGTCCAGCGCGGCACGTAGATACTTTCCAGTGTATCCTCGCTGTGCCAGCATCCGGAATAGCCGAGCCACCTTGGCCTTCCACGTACGTTCATCACTGGTGTTGCGGAGATATCGAATCATTTCTCCTTTGACTATACCGGTGAACGTATGCGTGGGATGGTTGGATTTGCCGTGGAGATACAGGAACTTGGAGATGGGCTTGGTGTACACCCGTATATCCACAATGTTGTGGAAGAAGAACCTCCGTCCTTTGTGTATCTCCAGGTCCAGGTAGACTGCCTTCTTGTTACTGATATCCCAAGTCATACGCAGGTTAGAACAAGTGTTCAGCCTTTGCATGAGGTTGTCAGCAGTCTCCCTGTCCCGAGTAATTACCAGTCCATCATCAATGTAACGACGATTTATGATAACTCCTCTGACAAATTCCTTGAAGATCCTTCGGAACTTATAGAACAAGTAAAGGTTAGCGAAGGCAGGGGCTACTGCTGTCCCTGTCGCTGTTCCAATTACCTGCCTATGTACCCCATGTCCATCAAAAACATAGTTGTGATTCATGATGAACTGTAGCACTCGACACCAAAAGCCATTGTTAGCCATGAACACTTTGGGTAGTTCACGGACCAACACTCGGATGGCGTCCTTGATGTCGATTGTGGGGTAACACCTTTCCACGTCATATGTCAGGAAGACACAGTCCGAGGGTAGGCGTATATGTTCCAATTGCCGTACGGTCTGCCAGCTATTCACTGAAATGGCTGGTATCTTGAGCACCTCTTTGTTGAGGAGGGCACTCAATTGTCTAGACAGACCACCTGTGATATATGAATGTGAGGCGGTGATCGGTCTAGACTTGACCGTCGGCTTGTGGATCTTTGGTAGTACATAAAAGGGGGCTGGTTTTAGGGGTTTAGGGTTTAGGGGTTTAGGGTTTAGGGGTTTAGGGGTTTTAGGTTTAGGGGTTTAGGGTTTTAGGGTTTAGGGGTTTAGGGGTTTAGGGGTTTAGGGGTTTAGGGGTTTAGGGGTTTAGTTAAGGAAGAAGAGGGGCTTTGGGGAAAGTTCGTATTGGGGGTTGGAGTTACAAATTTCTTTTTGTAAAGTGGTTATGGTACGTTCAGATTCTTGTCTTACATCAGTATTACAGCTTCTATTTGTTTGTACTGCTCAAGTAAAGGATGCATCTTGATCTACCAATGGGCAGAAATGTAAGCCAACCGTTGGCTGTTGGCAATGATGCCATGTCTGGGCCAACTCTCTAGATATGAGACATTGTTTCCGTCTTCCAATTCCTAGTGTAGTGAGACAAGCCGTGTATATGAAGAGTGCGTTTGGAAATATGCACTGGCACTGTTGGTATTCATCCCATGTCTGATCCAACTCTCTAGATATGGGACAATGGTATTCATGCCATGTCTGGTCCAACTCTCTGGATAATATACAATGTTTTCCTCTTCTCATTCCTATTGTAGTGAGACGGTCCGTGTATATGAGAAGTGCGTCTGGACATATACACGGGCATGGGGAGGGATCTCGTTCTTAATAGTTTTGTAGTGACCTCAACGGAACAGGAGTTGTGCAACACGTGGATCGCCCATTTCTTCCGATCCATGTGTAATTCTTCTGGAGAGGGTGTAGATGACTTTTGAAGAAAAAGAATATTCTCATCAAGACCTTTACTATTGAAAGGTAGTAATACAATCTTTTTCTCTACCTATTTGTAGTGTAGCCAGAACCAGGATTTGTAACTCGTGGATAGCCAAATTGTCCCGATCCACATATGACACAGACGACAACCATAGTAAGATTATACTCGGACAAAGACCCGTACCTTTGCACGGATCTTAGATTCGCCCAATGTAGAGAATGTAGTATGGTAGTGGGTGACCGTCCACATTGCAGAGAATGTTCCAGGATTGGATCTCTCATGATGATTTTGACCTAAAGTTTTGCAAACAGAGTATCTCTGAAGCTCATATCGTCATCCTTACTGAGAGTTTCGCTGCCAAGATATAGATGATCAGACATAGGTTAGGAGCCACCAATATCCATATGGGAGCAGACCATATCGCAGCACAAATGACATTCACCGTATGGTACAAGGAGAGAACCCCTAAAACCAAAACATCCCGCCGACCTCCCCCAAAAAGGCAGTACCTACAGGGCTGCATCGCACTCACATATATCTCAACAGCCAGTGCATCTCATCTAAACTTCAAGTGTACCTGTCCTTGTCCGAATGTGTTCCCAATATCTCTTAATTTTGGTTTCGTCTGCGTTACATGTGGATGGGAACAATGGGTGGATCTACGTACAACAACCCGGAGTATCACTACAGTACGAATTGATCGAGAGGAGTTCATACTCGACTGCTAGAATGAACTTGGCATATATGGGACCATACTCCTTCTTCCAAGCCATGCACATAATCTCTAGACGTTTTACACGTGGATGGGGAAGTTTGGGCGATCCACGTGTAAAACACTTCACACTTCAGGCTGAAGTCCGCACATAAAGATTAAGGACAACGCTCTATCTACCATCGCTTCAAGTCTACTTTTCCTTGTCCGAGTGGGGTGCCAATATGTCCTAACAATGGTTTCGTCTGCGTTGCATATGGATCGGAACCTTCAGGGGATTCTCGTACCACAGACCAGAGTATCACTACAGTACGAATTGATCGAAAAGAGTTTGCAATAGACTTCTTTTCTGAACGTGATGTTTATGAGACCATACTTCTTCTTCCGATCCATGCAGATACTCTCCAAGTGTTTTACACGTGGATGGGAAAGTTTGGGTGATCCACGTGTAAAACACTTTACACTTCAGGCTGAAGTGAGCACATAAAGATTAAGAACGACGCTCTATCTACCATCCCTTCAAGTGTACCTGTCCTTGTCCGAATGTGTTCCACCTATCTCTTAATGTTGGTTTCGTCTGCGTTACATGTCGATGGGAACAATGGGTGGATCTACGTACAACAACCCGGAGTATCACTACAGTACGAATTGATCGAGAGGAGTTCATACTCGACCGCTAGAATGAACATGGCATATATGGGACCATACTCCTTCTTCCAAGCCATGCACATAATCTCTAGACGTTTTACACGTGGATGGGGAAGTTTGGGCGATCCACGTGTAAAACACTTCACACTTCAGGCTGATTAGGGGTGATTAGGGGTGATGAGGGGCACCTAAGGGGCGATTAGGGGCGCTTTAGGGGCGACTAGGGGACGATGACTGGCGTACCACAAACCTGAGTATCACTACCTTACGAATATTTCGAGAGGAGTTCGTACTAGGCAGTCCGACTGCGTTCCGAATATCTCTTAATTTTTGTTTCGTCTGCGTTACATGTGGTTGGGAACAATGGGTGGATCTACGTACAACAACCCGGAGTATCACTACAGTACGAATTGATCGAGAGGAGTTCGTACCCGACCGCTAGAATGAACATGGCATATATGGGACCATACTCCTTCTTCCAAGCCATGCACATAATCTCTAGACGGTTTACACGTGGATAGGGAAGTTTGGGCGATCCACGTGTAAAACACTTCACACTTCAGGCTGAAGTCCGCACATAAAGATTAAGGACGACGCTCTATCTACCATCGCTTCAAGTGTACTTTTCCTTGTCCGAGTGGGTTGCCAATATCTCTTAACAATGGTTTCGTCTGCGTTGCATATGGATCGGAACCTTCAGGGGATTCTCGTTGCACAAACCAGAGTATCACTACAGTACGAATTGATCGAAAAGAGTTTGCAATAGACTTCTTTTCTGAACGTGATGTTTATGAGACCATACTCCTTCCAATCCATGCACATACTCTCCAAGTGTTTTACACGTGGATGGGGAAGTTTGGGCGATCCACGTGTAAAACACTTCACACTTCAGGCTGAAGTCAGCACATAAAGATTAAGAACGACGCTCTACCTACCATCCCTTTAAGTGTACATACTCTCTAAGTGTTTTACACGTGGATGTGGAAGTTTGGGCGATCCACGTGTAAAACACTTTACACTTCAGGCTGAAGTGAGCACATAAACATTAAGAACGACGCTCTATCTACCATCCCTTCAAGTGTACCTGTCCTTGTCCGAATGTGTTCCACATATCTCTTAATGTTGGTTTCGTCTGCGTTACATGTCGATGGGAACAATGGGTGGATCTACGTACAACAACCCGGAGTATCACTACAGTACGAATTGATCGAGAGGAGTTCATACTCGACCGCTAGAATGAACATGGCATATATGGGACCATACTCCTTCTTCCAAGCCATGCACATAATCTCTAGACGTTTTACACGTGGATGGGGAAGTTTGGGCGATCCACGTGTAAAACACTTCACACTTCAGGCTGATTAGGGGTGATTCAGGGGTGATGAGGGGCACCTAAGGGGCGATTAGGGGCGCTTTAGGGGCGACTAGGGGACGATGACTGGCGTACCACAAACCTGAGTATCACTACCTTACGAATATTTCGAGAGGAGTTCGTACTAGGCAGTCCGACTGCGTTCCGAATATCTCTTAATTTTTGTTTCGTCTGCGTTACATGTGGTTGGGAACAATGGGTGGATCTACGTACAACAACCCGGAGTATCACTACAGTACGAATTGATCGAGAGGAGTTCGTACCCCGACCGCTAGAATGAACATGGCATATATGGGACCATACTCCTTCTTCCAAGCCATGCACATAATCTCTAGACGGTTTACACGTGGATGGGGAAGTTTGGGCGATCCACGTGTAAAACACTTCACACTTCAGGCTGAAGTCCGCACATAAAGATTAAGGACGACGCTCTATCTACCATCGCTTCAAGTGTACTTTTCCTTGTCCGAGTGGGTTGCCAATATCTCTTAACAATGGTTTCGTCTGCGTTGCATATGGATCGGAACCTTCAGGGGATTCTCGTTGCACAAACCAGAGTATCACTACAGTACGAATTGATCGAAAAGAGTTTGCAATAGACTTCTTTTCTGAACGTGATGTTTATGAGACCATACTCCTTCCAATCCATGCACATACTCTCCAAGTGTTTTACACGTGGATGGGGAAGTTTGGGCGATCCACGTGTAAAACACTTCACACTTCAGGCTGAAGTCAGCACATAAAGATTAAGAACGACGCTCTATCTACCATCCCTTCAAGTGTACCTGTCCTTGTCCGAATGTGTTCCACATATCTCTTAATGTTGGTTTCGTCTGCGTTACATGTCGATGGGAACAATGGGTGGATCTACGTACAACAACCCGGAGTATCACTACAGTACGAATTGATCGAGAGGAGTTCATACTCGACCGCTAGAATGAACATGGCATATATGGGACCATACTCCTTCTTCAAGCCATGCACATAATCTCTAGACGTTTTACACGTGGATGGGGAAGTTTGGGCGATCCACGTGTAAAACACTTCACACTTCAGGCTGATTAGGGGTGATTAGGGGTGATTAGGGGCACCTAAGGGGCGATTAGGGGCGCTTTAGGGGCGACTAGGGGACGATGACTGGCGTACCACAAACCTGAGTATCACTACCTTACGAATATTTCGAGAGGAGTTCGTACTAGGCAGTCCGACTGCGTTCCGAATATCTCTTAATTTTTGTTTCGTCTGCGTTACATGTGGTTGGGAACAATGGGTGGATCTACGTACGACAACCCGGAGTATCACTACAGTACGAATTGATCGAGAGGAGTTCGTACCCGACCGCTAGAATGAACATGGCATATATGGGACCATACTCCTTCTTCCAAGCCATGCACATAATCTCTAGACGTTTTACACATGGATGGGGAAGTTTGGGCGATCCACGTGTAAAACACTTCACACTTCAGGCTGAAGTCCGCACATGAAGATTAAGGACGACGCTCTATCTACCATCGCTTCAAGTGCACTTTTCCTTGTCCGAGTGGGTTGCCAATATCTCTTAACAATGGTTTCGTCTGCGTTGCATATGGATCGGAACCTTCAGGGGATTCTCGTACCACAAACCAGAGTATCACTACAGTACGAATTGATCGAAAAGAGTTTGCAATAGACTTCTTTTCTGAACGTGATGTTTATGAGACCATACTCCTTCCAATCCATGCACATACTCTCCAAGTGTTTTACACGTGGATGGGGAAGTTTGGGCGATCCACGTGTAAAACACTTCACACTTCAGGCTGAAGTCAGCACATAAAGATTAAGAACGACGCTCTATCTACCATCCCTTTAAGTGTACATACTCTCTAAGTGTTTTACACGTGGATGTGGAAGTTTGGGCGATCCACGTGTAAAACACTTTACACTTCAGGCTGAAGTGAGCACATAAAGATTAAGAACGACGCTCTATCTACCATCCCTTCAAGTGTACCTGTCCTTGTCCGAATGTGTTCCAAGTATCTCTTAGTATTGATTTCATATGCGTTACATGTGGATGAGAACAATCGGGGGATCCCCGTACCACAACCCACCTAAATGGCGATTAGGGGCGCTTTAGGGGCGACTAGGGGACGATGACTGGCGTACCACAAACCTGAGTATCACTACCTTACGAATATTTCGAGAGGAGTTCGTACTAGGCATCTTTAATGAACGTGGTGTCTATGAGACCATACTGCTTCTTTCAATCCATGCACATGCTCCCTACGTGGTTTACACGTGAATGGGAAGAATGGGGCGATCCAGGTGTTACACTCTTCACACTTCACTCTGCCTTCAGCACACAAAGATTGCGGACGACGCTCTGTCTACTATCCCTTCAAGTGTGCCTATCCTTGTCCAACTGGGTTCTGAATATCTCTTAATATTGGTTTCGTCTACGTTATATGTGGATGGGAACAATCGGGGGATCCACGTACCACAACCCTGAGTACCACTACAGTACGAATTGATATAGAGGAGTTTCTAGTAAACCTTTTCAATGAACGTGGTGTCTTTGAGACCATACTGCTTCTTCCAAGCCATGCACATACTCTCTAGACATTTTACACGTGGATGGGAAGATTTGGGCCATCCATGTATTACACGTTTCAGGCTGAAGTCAGCACAAAAAGATTGAGGACGACGCTCTATCTACCATCCCTTCCAGTGTACCTGTCCTTGTCCGAATGAGGTCCCAATATCTCTCAATGTTGGTTTCGTCTGCGTTATGTGGGGATCGGAAAAATCGGGGGATCCACGTACCAAACCAAAAATATGGAGACCCATCCACAGATATTATTTACTGCTTCTTGGATGTTGTTTCATTCGTATTCATAGATCATTACTTGAACTGACGATTCATTTATCCAATCTTCTATATTCATACAATATGTACAGTATAGTGCAATATTGCAGTTTGGCACATTTGCCACTCGCCATCGTCACAACGTTGATTGTACAGGATGAAGGCAACGCGTCAGTATTTAAGGCCATTTTTATTTTAGTCAAGAGTAAAAATTGTACGTCCTTGATTGATGAATCAAACGTACCGTTCACTGTCAAGCCTATGTCTTGCTAAAACTTAAAATTACTTATCGTTAATGATTTCTGTTACATATTTTACGTTCTTGGAGGTCTCATATGTCTAATATGGGCATGAGAAACTCCTTGCCAGTCGTAAATTATCAGCTTAGAAACTATCTGATACAAAATCTCACTGATCTTGTTACTCGAGAGAACACTGTCGTGCTTTGCAAGAATATTCTCTGCCACCTCAAAAAGCTCAATTGGCAAAGGGTCTGATATTTCATCACGGAAAGCGTCTGCTTCTTCCAAGTTTTCCTTGATTTTCTGACGAATTTCTTCTGAATCATCATTCATGTTTAGCACGGAAACATAAAACGTTTTCTTATTACACGCATTAAATTTTGCAGCCGTTCTCCCTCGCAGGTCTGTTCGTAACAGTCGAATAATCATCTGAACCCAGTCCACAAGATCTCTCTGCCTTTCATACACGTCAAATTCTACAGCTTGCTCAAAATCAATGAGATATAGTTCATGATCCAGTCCGTTCGTCATAAAGTTCTCTTCCATAATCTTGCCATGGGCATAATGATTTTCATGGAAGGAATCGATTACTTTAAACGTTTCCAGTGCTATTTTTATGACTGTGTCAGTCGAAAAAAACCGTATGGCCTCTAGTTTTTGAAGCAAGGAATGATCATATTTTGTCATCACGATATATTGAAACGACTCATACTTGCCATTGTCGAGCAAAAATGGAATATTCAGTCCATCTCTTCCAGCAGAAAATTTTAGATCGTTTAAACAGCAAAACTCTGGTTCAATTTTAAACCTAATTCGTTGTTGAGCTTGTTCGTCTCCGCCATGGCTTATTCCCATTTTCACCGCTGCTACATAGTAAGGGTCGGAAACATTTGTTGCTTCGAAAACAACCTTCTCATTTGAAAAATAGAGCTTCTTCCCAAGAATCCATCTTGCATTTAAAATCACGCCCTCAAAATTCATTATGATCAAATTTGTGGTTTGTAGTGCGTCTACTGTAACGTACTAGTTAGATGGAAGAGTTTTTTTAATAAGGGTTGAAAGTGCATCTTAGGTAGAGAATTGTGTTTCTTTCCTCCCGCACTGTAAGTTTCAAATTTCTCCCCCTTCTATTTAAAAAAAACATTAGCGGAGCTTCATACATTTGTTCTGTGTTTTGATTTTCTCATCTACTGTTCATGAACCTTATTTGGAATGAAGCAAAATAAATAGCCATTTACTTTTTCTTCTTTTGACGTCGGGCAATAATCTCATAAAAGTGACATTCCACTGCTGTTCAACATATTTACTACTTCCAAGAAAGCTTTTTTAATCCCAAAGAGGTACCTTTCGAGAGTGGGAATAAGAAGGGATGAAAAGTAAAGTACAATGGTTTTCGGCATGATATATATGGTGGTGGGTGCTTAAAGGATTTTGGATGAGATACCCCTGAAGCGCTTCGAGAATAAAATCTTACGTACTGGAGAACCCCCTGTTGGTTACTATCATTTTAAAATTTATTTGAATTCAAATTCTCAAATATCACGATTCTGTAAGAATGGGAATCTTCTAAATAGACTAACTGCCGACTCCTTCTTTCTCCAATTGTATCCGTGTTTACCATCTTTTCTGCTTTTTGTGGTAGAAGAGAAGCTTCGGCAGCTAGTACGACTTTAGATGTGCCACAGGTATTCCTAAGGAATACTAATCAAAGCCATGTAGCTCTTCAAATGAGTCATCGGATTCAAAAAACCTTATTTTCTTGGGTTTTTGACGTCTTGGAGCAGTTGGGGCCCTTTTGCGCTTCTTATCAGAACTCATTCCAAGAGAACGAGCTCTATCCTTAATACTCATTGGTTGGCGGAGAATGCCATGTTTTTCAAAAAGCTTAGATATCGGAATCCATTTCCCAAAGCCAAACTTCGCAATTCCGTCTCGTATCAATGCATCTTCCTTCGGGGAATAGTGCCCAGTTCTTGCAAACTCTTCACCTTTTTTCGTTGTTGGAAGCTTCACACTATCTGGACGTGCCCCAGGATGTTCCCTCGTACTCTTCAACGGCGTTTTACGATCTGCATATGTTTCCTTTCCATCCAACTCTCCAGCTTCGTCCTTATCAGAAAAGAAGTCAGGGACCTCCATTACAGTCGCTCGAGAGAGATTTTCATTTGCCTGGCCACGTTGGGGATTTTGAGGAGAAGTGGTTTGTTGAGCAAAATACCTTTGGCACCTCTTTCGCGTCGTGCAAGATATGCCTGCCAATTCCGACAGTTTTCCTCGAATCTCCTTTTCTGCAGGTACCATTGTTTGAAGCATACCATTGTGTTTGTTCAGGATAAATTGCTTCAATTCTTTGATCTGATCTGAAACAATGGTTTCTCCCGAACGTCCAGCGAAAAACTCCAAACATCCCCATTCACGAAATCGGGATACACAGCCACGATACAATTCCGTCACCTCTCCACTTCGATCAGGACGTTGGCTGACCATAACCTTCACAACGTCCAGCAATATCTTCAGCAGAGAGTAACCACAGTTTTTCAGCGCCTTCGATAAGGACTCTTGCTCAAAAAAGGTATGTGAACTCTCTAAAAGGTCGGACAAATCACATTGGGTGATAATATTCAGACTTAGAATGGTTCTAATTTTCCCCATGATGCCGTCAAGGTGAACACAAGCCGAGTTCTCATTCAAATGAACAATCACTTCCACACTTTTTGGAGATCCAAACACTTTCCTTAACCGTTTGTATAAGTTCTCCTTAACTTCCGTCGTGTTCAGCACCATTCCAACCTCTGGAATGTTAGAAAGTGAGAATAGAGTCCGAGCACAGTATCCAAGATCCCCGCCAGCCTCAAACTCTAACTGATTCTCGAGCTCTAATTTGGAAGCTCTATATTCCTGATTTCCCCTCAGAACTTCTTTCTCGTCGGCCGAGTTATCCAAAAGGTTCACAACCAAGCCTTTCGGATCCACTTTAGATTCAGAAGCCATGTTGCTTATTATTGAAGCGCGTTCCACCGCATGACTGGGAGCATTGTTGGAAGGTGAGACCTTAGTGACGATCTTATCCTGTGGGCTTCGATGAGGAGGCTTTTCGGATTGAAGAAGATGCTGGCTTCGCGCCAGACATTCATCTGCACTTTGTCCATCCGGTAGAAGTTTATGGGATTCCATGCGTTTCCAGAATGACAATTGTGCATAGTCCTCGATTCCTTCGCACCGCGCTTCCTGAAGTGCGTCCCTTAGAATACAATCTTGTTCCCAGCTCCAAGAATTCGTCTTCGTTTCTCGATCTTGATTGACAGCCATAGTATCGAAAACAAGCACAGGATGAATGAAAATTCCGACGATGTCACGGGGTGAGCTACAGTCTGTTCAAAACAGATTAGCTAGAAGAGTTTCTGTACAAGATCGACATGTACAACGGCGATGAAATCGGCGCACAAGAGGGTATAATCGGAACAGTGAACTGAGCGCGAAGGAAATTGGAGGGACGGCGTATACCATTTGGCAGGCAACATTACAGAACAATATGTTTTATTTCATTGGCTGACTTGGCCAACTACTTTTGTAATTTGAATGATGTCCCAGAGAAACGTGGTTGTGTAATACGTGGCTTGGAAGAAATGGGCAATCCACGTGGCAATAGTTTTTAGACAGTGACTGGACTGAATGCCGCTCTGCTACCTTTCCCAGTATCCCTCATATCATAGTGTAGTGGGGCTACATCAGCCGCCAAGCTTCACCGTTTCGGTTTCCATTACTGCAGGCCACTGCGGCAAACGAAACACGGCATTTGTGGATCCACGCGCGTACCTCTACTCCGCCTTACCCATCATTCTACTTCACAATAGCTATCTCAACTTTTTCCTCCTCGTTTCGTAGTACACGCTAACAGTTCTATACGAAAAGCAGGATACCTTCCAGGACCGTAGTGGTGTCGGAGCGCACTGCCGATCAGCCACGGGAAACTCGCATGACTCTTCAATTTTCATGGATACGCCTGTCTCACGTATGAAAATTGACTCGCACGAATCGCCATGCTCGCCCGAATCTACTCTTCGAGAGGAGAGTTCTTACCTGTCTTGCTGATCTCCTACAACAATCCTTTAAGTGCAATTGAAGAAGCTATACCTCCGGACATGAAAATGGCTCAAATAGTAAGACAAGTGGAATCCAATAACATCAAACCTCATATGCTACTGGTCAATGCTGAACTTCGCTACCATAAATTAGGCGTTCTGGTCAATGATCGGGGAACACAGAGATTTCAATTTGATCGCTCTGTGGAGGTGAGACGCATTTCGGACGAAGATCTGCATCGCACTGAGAACGAAAGGCTTAGGAACTCACACACCTCACAAAATGAGGTTTTCACATTTCGGAAAGGAACTCTATTAAACTTGGAAAGGAAGGAAACGTCTTCATACGAGCAATGGGTGAGTGATTTGGCTACGGCCTATGCAAATGAAACTAGAATTCTCTGGAATACTGTAGCGTGTAAGGTGTGGCTCCGGAAAAACTCAGCTCCCGCCGATGACAGAGGACTTATAACATGCCAGAGTGAAACGAAACTCTGCTCCTGGGTACCAATTCCAAGACCACGATGCATCCTATCATGGCTGACCTACCTCGCGAGCTTTAGAAATGGGAATGAGCCACCATCGCTAAAGGAATTTGTTTCCAGGTTTCATCCATCACGATATGGTTGGAGGCTTATCGCATTGCAAGAAGATAAAACCCGCCCCCAGCTACAGAATTCATCTCAATCTGTGATGATTTTCATAGGCCATCGAGACCATCGATGCTACCGAGGCGAGTTACTTCAACGCCAGTCAGTGAACCCAAATGATATCAGCGATTCGCCAGAACATAAGTCCTACAAGCTTTATATACATTTTCCGTTGTTTTTTGATGTGGGGACGTACAACAGCCATCTTGAGGCACTGGCAAACAAAGACGTCGAAGACCTGTGTGAGTTTTTTCACTTATTTGTATCAACTCCCGAAACTGTTTCACGATCGCACTATGCTGGAGTGATGCGCAATCGAGTGCTTCCCTTTCACCAACTACCTAATACTGAATCTCGCATCATTCAGGCTCTGGCAAACGATATTAATGAAACAGCCAAATATCTAGTCCCCTTTCAACGTGCAACATGAAACGGCGTATTTTGGAACTGCTCTGAATGTTTCTCTGGGGATAAAAGGCCTTGGACGTAGTTTTGAGAAGAAAGCCAACAAACGTTCTGGGTTTGAAACGGAAATGCTTTCACCCCTTCATGCTAATAAATCAACCACTTCCGCTCTTTCGCCGCCGGGCCTGCCCGCCGTGGTCGATTTCGGTTGCCAGCTTGCTGCCGCCGGAGCGGGAAAAGAGCGCAAAGCCTCGCCTGAAACCAACGTTTCTTTCCCAACCCTGCCCAACCCTGCTAACGTTTGCCACTGGGCCCATCTTCTGCGTGCGAAGGCAAGAGTCCTTTTTCAGGAGCATGAGCTCCTTGCCCACAAGAAAGCTTTAGTGGGCACCCACGACGCAAGGAAGCTCTTCCTGCCTAAACCAACCAACCACGACACTAAAATTAATTAATTATTTTTATGTTCAACTTCCTACACGTGGTAAGGTACAACTGGGCAATCCACGTCCCACACGTTGTGATGGGTGCGGTGTTTGTTTTGCAACATAACAGTCTCTGAAACAACCTGCACAACACAATCCCGAATGAATAGGAGAGATTCGTTATTGCAGTTGACGATTCCAATGTTTTGCTGCTTTCGTTTGTGATTCGCTCTGCTCGATCAAGAAAATCTATATATTGCTAGAATCACGCCCAACTATACAGATTGATGGGCTCACTATCAACATTTATTCAGGAGACGATTCCGCGCTTTCCTGGAAAATAATCCAGGGGATCAGTGTACCGAACCCTTCTAATTCGTTAACTACTTGAGAACGACTCCGACATAAACAGAACGCATGGTCTGGAATTGTTTCTTTGCCATGATTTGTCATCTTATCAGACTGGGAGAAGACGGAAGTCTAGGAACCTCTTCACAAATAGGGTTTCTCGTAGACTACAAGGACCCAACTGACCTGCCGAATTTTGCTCAACCCCCAGTATGCCGACTTCGAGAAGCCCTCGTTAACCTTTATTGCAGGGTTTCTAACTTTAGAATGTGCTTCCTCTCATTCGAAACGGAAACCGCCCTCGTTCTCTGGGGCTATGTGAAATCTTCCGCTACTGGTAGTCGTGTGATTTTCACATCTGATGTTGGGAATTCATTTTTGGTTGTGTCACATATCTACGAATCGTGTAATTCGTATCTTCTTGAGCAGTCAAGACTGTCTCTTGTGCCATGGAGCATTCCTTTGCTTCCTTTCAGGCGACATGGACGACTAGTTTGGGGGTCATCGATACTGGTGTCTGAGATGGGATCTCCCATGAAACCAAGAAAAGTGATTCAGGAGTGGTTTGGTTTCTTGGCTCTCATTCATGCTCAGACAAGCATGAAAGTATTAGGTATAATGCGAGAAAGAGAATCCCTGCCGAGAGAACAAATTGCTTCAATTATGCGAAAAGAAACGTTTGAGATGCAGAAGAACAGCTTTCATGCAAAACCTCCTTGTGTATTCTGGACTTATTATTCATCTCCCAAACCAGCGTCCTTAAAGTTTTGGATAGAAGGTCTTTCAAAAGTCTCTGTGGTTCCAAGAAGATTTACCAGATATCTTGAAGGATTATCTCCAAGACATGAAGGGTTCTATCGAGTTGCACTCCTGCAACAGGAATCAGGAGTTTACATTCAGTTTGATGATGGGGTGGAGGAGCTTCTCCCCATTAGTATAGCATTCCAATCGATATTAGGTGCAAATGAAGTATCCGTGTTATTCCATCAGCCAGTGTCCGTTGGACTACCTACATTCAGTGGAGACGTGTGCGACAATATGATGTGCTGGGGCTACCAAGGGGAAAACCAAGATGTCCCTCTAGAACTTATTCCAGGATACTTCGGGATTGATGATATCCTTTCGTTTGGTGTTATTCGATCTGAACTGAGTGAAACTCACAGTTTCGAGTGGTTAAAACGACATGAAAGCGGCATGGAAACCCATGTAACTCTAAACTATCTGTTACGAGCAAGAGAAAACTCTGAGAGAAATATATCAAAATATATACGGCTTTAGATAATGGTTCTTTTCTTAATAAACTCTATCCAATTGGCGAACATGGCTGTGTGGGTTCAGAGAGAGAAAGCCATTTCCATGCCTGATGCCGCCCTCGTTCAGTGCCCCATTCCTGTAAAAGAAGACAGAATAAAGCGAAGTCGTGTACTACGTGGATTGGAAATTTTGGGCAATCCACGTGGCAAACATATTGCTGGAAGAATACTTGGCCGCAGTTGGGAAGCGGAGAATCAAATCAAGATAGATTGATTTGTTTGCTCTCAGCAGATATCAAGGGGAAGATAACTGCTCGTGCCCCGGCTCTCTCCTGGGTTGTCTTAGACTGCGAACACCAAAATCAAACCCTCCCAGCTTTCATTATCTGTCATGGAGTAGAACTGCGTTCCCCTGCTTTCGCCTGTGTCTTTCTTGATCGCGTTCATCACAACAAACCGCTTCCAACGTACCTCTGTTTCGTCTTATTATTTGAACACAAATGTCGGGAGAACAATATGTGCTCGTTAGAACCAAGGACTTGCATATTATTGAAGAAAGGTCAAGAAGCTCTGCCCTAAGATCTGAAAATGAAGTAGTGGTGGATACTCTACTGAAAGAGTTTAATGAATTTGGAATTGACAGTAATCGTCTCGGAATTATCACCATTACCCTACATGATCACCCAAGCGGCATACCGGAGTTGTTCGAAACATTTTCAAGAGAGCAACTGCGTAAGATTCGCGTGTGGAACATGCTAGAAGAGGTGAAGCTCAGCTTAGCCTCGTTTCCTGTCCTGCGAACTTCGTTTCCCAAAGACTTGGGTTTCGTTTTTTCAGATGGGAGACATCGCCTTGCGGCTGTAAGCCGATACCGTTCTCAAGTGAAGAAGACTGGAAAGGAAGACGTGGAAACCTACTTTCATGTGAGAATGCTTTTTGATTGCGGGGAGGTAAAATCGCGCCGAGTATCTCTTCATGAATCGAGACCTATTATTACCAACGCCACATGCGTCACTGATGTAATGAAATGCCTGCCGTCACCCGGATCCGCGTTCGCCGGTGTAAAGGAAGTCCTCAATGACAAAAACTTTCATAAAAAACTGATGCTCCCTGACACGGATACGTTGAGAAAGGTTATCGTGTTGTCTTATGCATTGTTTCCGGAGGCAAAGGTGCTCATGGAGAAGAATCGGGAATCTAAACTCTTCGAAACATTGGCTATCATCCAACCAAAGAAATCAGTTATGAATTTCTTGAGTGGAATTGAGAATGTTTGTGTGTTCACTCCAAAGCGGTCGCTAGGTAGGGATTTGTTTAGAGGTTGTTCAATGCGTTTCAAGAAAAAGGCTCAGATGTCTGTTTTTGGAACGGTAATTGGTACTCACTCCGCGAATTCAACGTATCGGGCTTCGGGTTTGCTGAACCGGATTGCTCTCTCCTTTCTCATTGAGTTTCCGAGAAATTTGCCCTACGCAGAGATGGATGAGAACGAAGAAGAAACAGTTATCTGGAAAACAATTGCAACTCTACTAAGAAGTAGGATTCTAAGAGACAAAAGCCAAGCGAAGTTATCAGATATTCTACGCTTTGCTTCCTCTGCTATATGCTCGGTGTCGAGAAATATGTTTCAACTCTTGCCGAACAACTCCCAAGCAATGGACACTATTCTGAGTCGGAAAGTTCCGGGAGCTTCTTCGGCAGGGACACGTGCGCAGATCCCTGCAGTTGTTCCCAATGCATCTTTGTCTGCGAATGGCTCAGTTTCGGATTTTGTGGATTCGAGTGGCGGACATATCTCTTCCGAACGTAGAAGAGAACCGCCTAGTGCTGAACATCAGTCTCCTGAAACCGAGGAAAAAATAAAAGGCGGACGGAAGTCCAGAATAGAGAATTTGAAAGAGCCTTTCGCTGAAAATGAGTCGAACAAGATAATCGACGAACGTGAGAAAGGAAAAAAAGACAATCGCAAGGGCGGAACAGGAACATTGGAAGGCTCTTTCGCTGATGACCAGTTGCAGAAGAATACGGCCGTTGAACGCGATAAGGTGGTAAAAGACGGACGGGGGCCTGGAATACAAATGAAGAAAGACTCTTTCGCTTGCCAATCGAAAAAAATCGTTGATGAAGTAGCGGTGCAAAGCAATGGAACAGCTGGAAGTAGAAAAGGTGGCGAAAAGCTATCCACCGATCGCATAGAAAAACCGAATGAAGAAGAGGAGCTTGGAGTTGAAGAATTGGAGGAATCTGTCGAAGATGTTCAGGCGAAGAAACCCGTTGCTGGAGGAGCCATGCGAAGCGAAAGCTACACCGAAAGCAAAAGATTTTCTCAAGGTGGCGAACACCTATCTTCTGATCGCATGAAGGAAACGACTGGGGAAGAGCAGAATGGAATTGCGGCATGTAAAGGCACTACAGAGGATACTCAGTCGAATTCGATTGAAATCGTTGATGAAGAACTAGAGCAAACGAAGGAGACCGTAGAAAGTGGAGATGAAGCAGAAAGTGTCAATAGTACAGTCGAGCGTCTAGAAGAAGAGAAAGTGGAAGGGCAGCCTGGAATAGATGTACTTAACGATTCTGTCGATGAGGATCTTTCGAGTAGCATACAAATCGTTGATGAGGGGGCAACGCATAAGAAGCAGGCCTTGCAGAGGAGAAGAGGAACGAAGAGGCGTCTCTCGAATTCAAGTGGGGGTAGAAGAGCAACCAAGCAGAAGCTTTTCTCCATTAATACGAATGATAAGGAGAGATGCTTGTATGAATGTGTGCAGTTCGCGATGGCTTTAGATGAATGGTTTCAAGTTCTCTCTATACGGTTTGGAGGCAAGGAGCGTTTGTTGGCTCATGTACCAAAGGTATTGGCACACCAGAAGGTTGCCTTCTTCGATACGAATGAGTTTTGGAGGAAAGGCCTACAGGCAGAGGATGCTCTGGCAGAGTGCGTTGACGATGGTCTTATATTCGACTATCTTGTTGATATACGCCGTTCTGCGAGTGAATGCATACCAGAAACCATTTCTATTTCTGGTATCGTTTATACAAAACGGCGGCTCTTTCTTGTCGCGGAAAAGGATTGGAACCTTTTCAGCAATCCAAAAAATATTGGTATGCTTGCCATTGTGTATGACCTACATCAAGCCGAAGCTTCGGGGCCGCACACTGATATATGTGTCTGGTCGGGGAAAGAAGATGAAAGTTTTCTCTGTGAGGTTTTCAGAAATCTAACGAAAGCACCATGCGCAGTGTTCGATTTCACGTGTTCCGATTTGTTTCTCATGAAATCTCTCTGCCAGGATCGGGACTTAATACCACTTATATCCAAGATGTATCGTGCTATGCCCTACAGTTATGGAGCGGAGTATCGAAGATGTTATGACTTTCTACGGGATCGATGCTTGGAAGGATGCGACTGTGGTGGTCATGATGTTCTTCGTGACCTCCCCAATGATGCAGAAACTGTACAAAACGAAGGCCCTTGGAAACCTTTTCATAGCTTGGTGGGAGAAAGTGACAAACATGTAGATTTTCGAGTAATTCCGCATGCAAGTCTACTTCTACGGAAGGTGAAAAACGGGAAAACCCCTTCCATTGGTGACAGCGATTCTGCTCTTTGCGGCGTTCAAAATGATTCAAACGGGGCTCCTCTCGAGCTTGGGGCTTTCCTTTCTGCAAAAGATGTCGCACGAATCACTGAGATGAATGTAAGAGCGCGTCCTGTGCTACTGTTCCCTAAGGCACAACTCGTTGATGCGCGAACGGCAATGACAGACTTCTCGAATTTCACGTCCCCTTTCGATTTGAGGGTGCTACATATAAGTGGAGTTACGAATGAACATCTCTGGTACTTCATGAACAACGACAGTGTGGGGTCGCTACTCAATACAAGCCATCATGATGAAGATATATGCGTTTATCTACAAGAGAACTACAAATCAAGGAAAGATTTCGAGATGCTGGCCAAACAAGGAGTTGAAGCGTTTATGAAGCCTGAAACGGCATATCTTCGTATTGTTCTTAGTGTTTCACGGCTGAATCGACGTCTTCGACGTAGTTCTGATAGGGATGCATATAAGTGTTCTGTTTGTGGCGCAGTGGAGCTGTTTGTCTCGTATGGTGATGAATATGTGGTTCCAAAATGATGAATCGGATGACAGAGTTATTCAACTATCGTGTGATACGTGGATTGGGTGAATTGGGCAATCCACGTGGCAACTTGTTGCTTCAATTCCAAAATTAAAATGATTCAAAAAATATTCTGTGGAAGGTCACCATAGATACCCTGTACAGAGGTTTCCTGGTTGATTTACTTTCTTGGTAGGTGATTTGTGGCGCAGCGGTCCCACATGTTATCTTCCCGCACGTCTGACGCTGTGTTCACAAGATTGAAAATATATATACGCTACTTTTTCACCTTTTATCGAGCTTGAAGATTCACAGAAAGAAGTTTCACATATTTGTTGTATCTACTTCGACTAGTTTCGATCTGGTGTATCGTTGGACAGGGTTTCGTTCTCGATGGAACCACTGAAGATGGATGAACCCAAAATTGACGAAACCATCACCCAGTTTCACCGTTCGTTGGCCTCTGATGACGCTCATGATCCTAATATTCGAAAAGAGGTCATTCAGTTTTGCAGCTTGTTGGCCTTTGATGGAACCGAGCCTAACGCAGTAGAAGGCAATTTTAATACAATTCGGACCTCAGACTTGGATGAATGCTTCAGTGACATGGATATCTCAATCCATTCGGAGAGCTTAGCGTCAGACTCAAGTACCCCTTGGGATTTTGAACTGAACGATGAAGTTTTGGAACAGGCTGCACCTGTGAGTGAAACCACTCAGGAAGTAGGAGAACACCCATCCGGCATCATTCATAGTCGGAGCAATACGGAAATGGAGAGTGGTACTGACGAAACGAATACTCACAAGAAAGTCAAATTTAGAGAAGATACCTTAGGCAAAGTTTCGACCGCGAAGGGCTCTTCGTCTTTAAGTGGAAATCACGATCCTGTGGATTTCTTTCGTGAATTCGTTCTTAATCACAATGATGACCTTGGTATGGCCCCCATGTGGACAGAGGATAGTAGTCATAATGCATCGCTTCAATGCAAATCAACCGTTCTACCACGCAACCCCATGCATGCAAATTTGTTCATTTTACTAGCGAGATATGGAAATTTTCTTCTTCCTCCGTCGGTCAGAAAGGATGGCGTATCATGGTCAAATGAGAGGCAATGGGTTTTATGTTCAATCGACCAAGATGGAAGTCCTTGGGATCTTACCAATCCAAGAATGGTCTATGGCCGTCTTATGCAACACACGGGTTTAAATCTACCTGTTGCGTTGACAACTTCAGCAAGATTGAATGACCCGGAGACCAAGGATTCAGAAATCAAAAGCCAATGGTTCGCTTACAACAAAACACGAATGGCCATTCTTCAGAACATAGGAAGCCACTTTGTCGGAAGTCTTCTCTCTGTGGAGGACAGAAGTGAAAGAACGATATCAATGAAAGGAATGAGAGGTGTAATTCACCGAAATAATTCGTGTGTATTGGACTCCGTACTCTTCATACTTCCACATCTGTTCTGGTATATTGTACAGAAAGAGCTTCATGGCAGGGCCTCAACCACATTAAGGGTACCCTGCTGTGTACTGCTACACTTCATAATGAACGAATTGTTTCCCATTAGCAAGGGTTCGGTTTATCGAGAAAGACGACACCGAGCTATATCGGATTACATTCGTGTTCTAGTCCAGGACTTGGCTAGCTATTTCCGAAAGACAAGGGGCCCCCTCCCGAGATACTGGTGTCCGTTCTCTTCAAACGAGTTTCAGAACATACATGAAGTTCTGTGGTACATTCTACCTCGAATTTTGGGGGCAAAAGATCATACTCCTTTCGAATCTGAGCTCTACTATGGAAGGCTGTATTGCACAAGCGGTGTGATGTCCAAATGCAATACGATTAAAGGTTTCTCTCAGTTGGTTATGTCACTTATAAAGGAAAAGCGCGGGGATAGTTGTGAAGGAATTTATACTGTCAACCTCGACAGGTCTTTAAGCAAGGACGACATGGAGGTTTTGAAAAGTTTACTTCTCGGGCCACGGACTTTCCGATCAGGATTGTTTGAAGTACGGTTAATTGGTGTCATTGGGTATGCCTTCGAATCGAAGGGGACACATTTCATATCAGGCTTGATATATGAGACGTCGAAGAAAAACCTACACGTCTATGCGTATGATGGCCTACAAAATGGTGGAATGCCGAAGGCTGTGACTGCTTCAACGGCGTTCAAGAAAAAGAATCCAATCTTTTCACTCGATTCTTTGTTTGTTTTGGCAGTTTGTTCGAAGGTAATGAAGGAATGAAGGTTAGTGTTTTCGATATGTACATTCTGCTGGGTAATATCCTTGAGGAAATTTTTCTGTATGTGGTTTGATAGATTCAAGTAGCAGAAGATTCCGCGATACTAAATGGTTTCAATTTTTCATGAATATCATATGCCAGAGACTTAATGATTCGAGATTCAGTTTTAGGTAGTTGGTGAAAGTGAAGCACTCGATTACGCATCAATCCAGCATAGTGCGATCGTGAAACAGTCTCAGGAGTTGACAAAAATAAAAGAGAACTCACAGACGTCTTCGGCGTCCTTGTTCGTCCGTGCCTGAAGATGGCTGTTGTAAGTCCCCACATAAAAAAGAAAATACAAAACGTGTATGACGCTTGTAGGACTTATGTTCTGGTGTATCGCTGATATCATTTGGGTTCACTGACTGGCGTTGAAGTGACTCGCCTCGGTAGCATCGATGGTCTATGAAGATCACCACGCATTGAGATGAATTCTGTAGTTGGGAGCCGGTTTTATCTGTAGTGACTTGAATCAGCAATATTACGTCGTGTACTACGTGGATGGGGAAAAATGGGCAAACCACGTGGCACACACCCTGCAAAGAAATTGGTGTACTACGTGGATGGGGAAAAATGGGCAAACCACGTGGCACACACCCTGCAAAGAAAATGGCTTACAGAAAAATTTGAAACGTCGTACGTCTACCGCTTCTGTTTAGATGTGACCGTGTACAACGTGGAACAGAAGAATTGGGCAATCCACGTGGCATTTTTAAACACTCGGCTATGGTTTTAGGCAAAAAACAGTAGCGCGCAGCGCTGGATTCGAATTTTGCGCATAAAGCATTGTGCGGCCTCCGACTGCACCAGGCCCATCGCTGTTGGCGATGCACCCACTTTTTGAATTGCCTCCCTAATTCTGCTGCCATTTTCTGCAGGGTTCCGACACTTTGTCCGGGAAAGTTTAAAGTTTTTACTAGGAAACTTTTAACTATGCTAGATTCATTCTGACTGCAGTTGAAAGAGATGACTGTTAATTAGAATCATCACCTGTTCCGTCGGACATAATCTCCACTGCGCATGGGACCTGGTCATGACATCCAGGTCAGTAAATGATGCTCGATGCTTTTTGAATACCTCAGAAACAGTCATCTCACGAAACTTGAACAAATGATCCCCGTCGTTGGTTGGGTTTTCAATTCTGGATCTCTTTGCGCTGTTCTGTGGATTAGTCTTGAAAACAAAACCCGCTTTGCACAACAAATAACCGGATCTTCGAACTTTGGTCTTCTTTGTAATCCTTCCACCTAGTTCGTTCGAATTCTGGTAGTATTCGGGAGGGAATGGTCTTTTGAACACATTGGTAAGCATTTCAAAGGCCTCTCTCTCAGAAACTTGACATTCCAACTCCGTTGGTCTTCTTCGGATCGTATGTAAACATGCCGCTCTGGTTGTAGATGATTCATGTATAAAAACGGCCATTCCTTCGTCTCCTAGGTCTTTGCGAAGAGCAAACAATCTCATAATTAGATCAAAAGCCCACTGTACAACTGCTCCATTTTCGTCATCCAAATCACCAATTTCTTGCAAAACTTTCCGAATTACGCTCTTTGTGACTTCAACTAATGCTGGATGGCTGAAGTAAGTTTTACACAGCTCAATGTAGTTGGACGAAGCAGACTCCAATAGCCAATTATTTCCTGCTCTGAAGGCTGATTTCATTCTTCCCAGTATCTCATTCACTTCTCGAAGTTTGCTTTGTGTGAAGGACAGAAAGGAGCTAAGTCGGCGAGCATATGCCCAGGACCTTCGCAAAAATCCAGCTTGAGTTCCTTCAAACGTAATACTACCATTAACGGGAGTGCGGGTCATAATCACTGGCTCTGTTGTTCCATAACGTAAAGCAGTAAATGGGCAACTAACACCCCAAAGGACGCAATTCCCATCTTGCATATTGGGTTCCGGTTCTTCTATGAGAGGGCATATCAAATGAAATCCACTTGCTCTCAAGACTCGAATAAGGTAGCCACCGAAACAATTTGCGAAGCTACTCATGAGCCTTTTCTTCTTCTCGTTCTCCAGACCTTCCATTTCTTGAAAAAGAGATCCTTCAATTATTCGGAAAACTATCGGAGAGAGCCAAACGTTTGATTCTTGTTCATGAGAGAATCTCTGATATACTGCGGAGCGTTCGTCGACAATATCTGTAAAGTGGTCCAATGCCTCAGAGCTGCGATAAAATCTTCTTATAAATTCCGAGAACGCCATTGTTCCATCTTCATTCAATACTTTGTATTGTTTAGTGTATATATGGGGGTAAAGTATCGATGAATTTAGGTTTGTCACACCAGGATAGAACGAAAGCAGATCTTTTAAGACCCCCAGATGTGATTCTTGTAGTGAGAGATTGGATTCACCTCCTTCCGAGAGCCCATCAAGTTTCCAGGATTTTTGGTGAGACCCTTGTGCTTGAATATGTTCCGCTGCTCGCGCAATTTCACTGAAATTCATTGTCGCCCGAAGACGTTCAGCATGAATTGCTGCACGGTGATGGGATTGACGCGGTGGATTTCCATGTTTCACATTTCTCTTCAATGTATTACATACATCTGATAAAAGTACGCGAATTAGAAGAACGGCTAATCTCAGCAATCCCCCATCTTCGGCATCATTGGAATCACTGGCCCGAACCGTCGTTATCATATCAGTAATAATTTTGGTGACCACTGTCAAAAGTTTGTGCAATGGACTGACAGCCAATCGACTCTGCTGTCCTTGGAGCTGGACGGACTTCTCAAGCAATCCAATATGTTCCAGTAGATTTTTGTTATTTGTAGACCATGATATTGTGAATTTCGACGGTAAGGGTTCATAAACTCCATTCAGATTAATACAAAGACTGCTTTCAATCCTTTTGATTGACCTGTACCCACCAGAGAAAAAGAGTAGTTCACGGGGAAAGGGTTGGTTTGCAAATGGTTTCCTGAACTTTTCATCTAGTCCTAGCAAACGTGACGTGAGAATACTGGGATACCCAAAGACTAGCCACGATTCTGGAACACCTGCAGCTTGCATGATGTATGGTGGATCTAACATTAGCCCAGTTTTGATGTTGCAAAGAACTGTTTCGACCATACACCTTGCCGTTTCCAATGAAGCCCAGCTGATGAGCAGGCACATCTCTGTGAACAGGGAAGGGTTGTATGATCTCTTAAACAGATCTAAAGCCTGGTTCGCTTCTTCAGGCCTCAGTCTTTGATCTGAGAGCAAAACAGATTTTGCTTCCATGTACGTGGACTGCGCTTGTTGCAAAAGCTTAGCCTCAATATCCAGTTCTAGTTCATATCCTTGTTCCATCACCCATATGGGGTTGAAAGGATGAATACCACTCTCTGGAGAGGGAAATGTCTGATACGACCACCACCATGGCACCCCGCCCACTTCTTGGAGATCTCTGTCAGATATGGCAACCATAATATCAGCATCCGAAAGTTGATCACGGTACTTTTGTGATTCTAACAGTAGTTCCGCCTCCTCCAAACATTTGAAATTATCAATGTAATATGATATCTCTATGCGGAGCCCTTTTGGAAATGTTTTTGAAACGGTTCTCCTCCGCTCCAAGTCATGTAGAAGTTGTTTGAAGTGATTATGCACAGACGTCTCTCTAAAGATAGCGCTCGCATTCTTCTTGCCACGATTTGGTAAACTGAGTTCTTTTTGAGCCAGGACATTGCAATACGTAACCCTCCATGCCCTCAACATCTTTTTGAGTTCGTAGAACGATGGTTGACAATAAACTGAGTTTCCTCTGGTTGACGCGAGATGCCTAGTGGTTTTGTACAGCTTAACCTTCTTGATGCTGTCACTCAGACGCTTTCGGCGCTCTCCAGGATTCAAAGTAGCAGTTTGATACCCGGTTACAACTGGGTATAGGGCGGTGCTGAACATTGACGCCCCTAACGACCTGTTTGTTCTCATGGAGGCAGTGGTTGGAACGAAAGGAGAGGCCATCTGCGAGGAGAATATGGCCCTCGGAAGCTCAATACTAGCTGTGTTGAGATCACTGTTCGGTGGGTATAGGGTGTACGCTACGTCCAAAACAGAATCTTGAAGAGCAGCGCCAATAATTTGCTTCTGTAAATACTCCTTGACTTCTTGCACTTCCTCTGCACTCACAAGCTCCTTCCGAAGACCATGACGTGTCACCCGCAACACAATTGGTCCGAGAAGCAACAGGTCCTGTAAAACTAAATGACCTCTTCTCAAGGCTTCAATATTGGACGAAGAACTAGGGAATGCATTTTCGCAAATTCGTCCTCCATCTGGTTTGAGGCGTACGAGCCCATTCCCTAAACTTCCATGCCATTCATGTTTCTCAAAGTACTCAATATTCCTTGCGTCGTCTATTGGTCTTTTTAGTACCTCGAGAGTCTCCTTGCTTCCCTTAAAATATTTCAGAAGATCAAACGGCGCGTCATACTTTTGGGTATTGGAAAAGTAAGCCACTGTTAGATGTGATGGCACTTCGCAGTACGTTTCAATGGCTTTCAGCTCTCTCGCCAGATAGCAGAGAGCTAATGTGAGCCTTCCTGTTCCAAGAACATCTCCAACTGAGCTGGCACTCATTGGTCCCTTACGTCTCAAGTGATGATCTGCGTTACAATCTTTAGGAACAGCGCAACATGGGAGACGACTCTGAAATTTAGACGAATCAACTTTCCCACATACTCGCCGAAGTGCTCTCAATAAAAGCTCTGTAAGCAAATACCAAAAAAACCTGTGAGCCAGTGACCTTCTTTCACCATTATGCATCACCGAATTGTCTCCATCGGTATCAAGAAAAGTGAGAAAGATTTGTAAAAGAGCGCAATTCCCAGCAGTGGTTCTTTCTATAATGAAGGAAGGAACAATGGCATGTACTGGCAATGGTTCAAAAGATAGAGCCGTTTGAATATCAAACGCTTTGAAGGCAATAGCATCGTTCGCTTGCACGCTGTAGTTGGAAATGCGATGCCTGCTATGGTTTTCGTTGATAAAATAGTCTCCAGGAAAGATTTCGCCAAAGTTCTGAGATATATTGCAAAAGTTATTATTCTTCTTCAAATACTTCCAAGGACATATGTTGTAAATCTGAAACACTTTGGGTATCCTCGTTTCACAATTTCCGAATGCAATTCCACCAAGCGGAACCGTAATGGAATCAATGGAATCAATATCAACCGTCCAAGCTAGTCGGATACACCGAGAAGCTTCTTCAGCATTCGGTGCAAATGGTAAACAAAGTGGATGACTGTTCTCTAACACATTTCCGAGATCCCCAGCGATGAGGAAAAAATCGTTCCGTCGAACTCGACTCCTTAGTTCCGGGATTGAAATTGCTGAATGTACGCCCATAACATGGCAACTCGAAGAGAGCTGTTCTCGAAGACTTTCCGCGTGCGGAAGTGAAAGCATTTGTCGTTGAGAAAAGAACATAATGGGAAGGGACTGCTTACAGCGTTTCAGAGTTCGATGAAGCAGTGTGTGAATGTCTTCAAAAGACTCCCCAAACGGTAAAATCTGAGCTGAGGGGAACGCTTCTATTGAACGGGTGTCTTCATCTTCACTGGAACAAAAAATGCCAGCAGTGGCCACCTGGAAATCATTTTCGATTGGGAGTTCAACTTCCTCTTCTGTTTCCTCTGAGGGCGAGGGCATTTCTTCCTCCCCTTCGATCGGAAAGTGAGGGATCTTCTTTTCGTGGGAGCCTCTTGACTTTGACACAGTAATTGGGGGAAATTGAAAGCTTCCTCTGATATCGGGGTCAAGGAAAAGGCTTCTGATAACTGGTTCTTTTCCACACATGTTTCCGAAGGGACGTCCCTCAACCACTTCATCAAGAGTAAACATATTAGGAGAAAGAGAGAATTTTCGTTCCGTCGTAACTACCGTCATTCCCCCTCGCCCTCGATGCGCAATATAAACAGTATATGTCTCTCGCAAATGAGGATAACATGGATTGGGAACATAGAAACCAATATCATTAAAAGCTTCGTGAACATCACCGACGACTTTCCATTTGTTGAAGAAGTGCTCATGTACACTGAACGGGAAAATAAAGTACTTTCCATTCATTTCGGATTCCGGAACAATAAAGAACTCGGGAACTTCCCCAAAACAGGTGACTGAAGTGTATCGATGTCCCTTCTGGCATATTTTAAGCTGCCGATTTGCCCCAGGGAGAACAAAATTTGTTTTCGAGATGAGATAGGGAGATTTTCGCACGGTGACCTTCGGTTCCACGGACATTAGTGGACTGGAGGCGCAGCTCCAGCAACAATCAAGTGTCACAATCGAACCACTGGTCATATCCAGAAAACGCTTCCCAGAAGGACAAGTGGAATTTTCATACACGGACGCAATTTCCTTGAATAGGTTCACAAGTCCTCCTTTCACACTTGGTGATCTCGAAATGACTTCGAAACAGGCGTCACAAGAGGATGCCTGAGGAGTGCATGGGATTCGAATTTGCATATTTTCCAGTATAGTCTGCATCGTAGCTTTTGACAATATGCCTATTTCGAAAACCTTTCTGGAGGGGTGTATGTCTTGATCTTGGTGGTAAGGTTTCGGAAACTAAAGACGCAAAGGCATAGCTCTGCGGCACGCAGCTCTACGGCGCCGTCTAAAGCAGTTATAATTGTAGAGCTGAAGACATTCTCGACCGAGCTTGATTATGCCACGTGGATCGCCCATTTCTTCCCATCCACGTAGTACACGACAATTTCTGTTTGGTTGAAATGACCACGTGTACCGCTCATGTATGGCGAAGGACCACTGCTCGGTGAGGTTCCGTTGGTAGCTGTAGTCGCTGTGTGGCTAGCTGTGATCTTCGCTGTCGCCACAAGGACAACTGTCACTCTTGAGTCCACGATTGTCCCCGTCGCTGCCACGATTGGCGAGACCATCGACCTTCGTTATAGTGCAGTCTCCATTGGCTGCGGTGGTTATTTTTTCCATCGTCGTCCCCACGCTGTTTTAGGTGTCATCGTGGCCGCTGTCACTGTGCAAAAATAGAACCGTGTTTTCGTGCCTGCGTGTCTCGAACAGGTCCGGTCAGTGGTTACAAGGTTTGTGGTCGCCGGTTGAGTGCCTTTTATTCTCTTTGCCTAAACCTAAACTTCCATCCGCACATTATGTCCGATGCAAAACGTTCCGGCAACTGCTACTATGTCCTTATTGTGCATCCTGGCAATCAAAGCGTTCTCACATGGAAAGGCAGCCCATCACAACTTCCTTCCATTGTGTATCATGATGCAATAGACATTGAACTAGACAAACTTGGAATCTACGTTCGAAAGCAGTTATGCTTGCCGTTTGATATAGTCTTGTTGCGATCGGAGTGTGAAGTACTAAATGGGCCATTCTACAAAGTTCAATTGCTGGTGTTTGATATCCCTCGCTACGCACTGTCAGATAAAATGAATGAATTGGGCTGGGTCCGGAAAAGCGAAACTGGCGAAATCTGCATTGATCCGCGCACACCTGCTGTTGCACGATATCTGAAACAGTATGCGACCGATGGTCTTGACATTCATTTAAACCGCCTCTATCCATACTCAAAAGCAGGATGGTTTGATGGCGCTGCTGCGTGGATCACAGGAGTTCTTCTAGAGCATGGATACGAAATTGGACCGGAATATATCCTCCAAAAAAGGAACGGTTCGCAAAGCTGCCTTCTAGTGGCACACACTCGATGTGGATCAAAGTTTTTTATGAAGGCTATGCTACCACAAGCTTTTAATCATGAAACAAGCACGACGTTAGGTCTGAGTCAAGTAATGCCTGAGACCTTTCCGAAACCTTTAGCCTTTGATGTTGCGAACAATATTCTGTTGATGAGAGATTATGGACGTACCTTGTCGGATATGGATGATCTTGCAAAGTTGGACGTGCAGTTGTTTCGAAACATCCTATTGACATGGGGCAAAGTCCAGATACAGTCTTTGTCGAAAAAAGATGAAATTCTGGAGACTGGGCTTCCATTAATGAACAGAGAAAAATGGATCTCTCGCGTGAAGGAAATGGTTGAAGATCCCGACTGGCAGTGTGCTCAGGAGCGTGGTATGGAAAATGTAGGCAACTCTGAATATAAAGGCTGTTACAAAGAAATGTACTTGAGCCATGTGCACAATGTACTGAACAACATTGCCGAATACAAAGTGCCATTAGCCTTGGTTCATGGTGATTTGTGTCCTGTGAACATTATTCCAGCTGAACAATCTAAGCTGATATTCATTGACTTTGCGTACACCCGGTGGGATGTTCCCTTTCTAGACGCGCTTGACTTTTCTGAGAGGTGTGGTGGCAAAACGGAGGATCTTGACTTGTACCTAGAGCTGTGGTCAGAATTCGAGAGCATGGAACGACTTAGAGAACTAGTCAATTTTGTGGATGGGTTACTAGCCATCCAACTACGGTTAGTGATGTACGACCTCTTCCGCCATTCTGAGGATTGTGGCCGTCGCAATTTTCGGAAGGAGCTAGAGTTCCCCGTCTACCGGGACTGTGAACACTGAACGCTGCCGTACAAACACATTGCTTGAAGGTACGCTGTAAAGTTTCAGTATTAACAATACGAATACGAACTTTAGTCGTAGCCTCCCACCACGGAATACTGCATTGACCTCAAACACAGTAAATTCAATCAGACCCTAACGTCTCCACAATCTACGACCAAATTTATGCATCGTATTGCAAACCTGTTGTGTTGCCGCTCTTGATTTAACGCAGAAGAGGTCAACAATATTAACAACATATGCCTAACCCAATTTAATTCCACTACCATCTTTAAAAGTCTAACACATTCGCGAAATCGTTAAATGAGAATCTATTTCAGATACCAGGAGTAACAAAGCCAAGCAGATGCAAAATATAGTGATGAATTGATTCACTTGTCAGTAAAGCACGAATGGTTTCCTTGTGCCATCGAAACTTTCGTTCGTTACTTTTGCGAAGATGACACGGTTGTCGTCGAAGTAGGTTTCGTTTTCTTGGGGGTATTGCTCTTGCAGGTACGCGTGTGGGCTCGGTAAGCTGCTGCATACAAAACGAGGTAATGTCAGTCATTATGTCTCCAAAAAAGACTCCGAATGAAATGGGGACCTTCTCATCCGATGAACTTACGGGTCTTTCCGGATAGAAACTCTCTGAAGACGGGTCAGAACATATTTAACGGTAGAAGACCGCAAGATACTTGGAACTTACTGTCCACAACTTGGGCAGTACCTAGGTTGCTTTTTCTGTTCTCCCTCCATGACGCTGGTTGATAGTTTCGGTTGTGTAAAGTATTACCGGTGTGATAGCTGAAGTGCCTGAACTGGAATAGCGGTGAGGGAGTCGGGGAGTGTTACACTTTGGAGCCTGAGTCGCGAGGAAGAGCTCGTTGTGCTATCGTATTCGGCATTGGCATGGTGAAATCCCTTAAATATTTCTGCTATCTGGCCGGCTTGCCTGACGACTTGTACAGTTCGTTTTGTGTGGCTCTCGATAACATTTTCCAACCATACGCGCGCGCATTGGCTAAAATTGTGGGTACTCATTCGGAACTCATTAATGAGGCCAGAACAAGAGAGTTTATTATTAAGGAGTAAAAATTTGCTCCAAAGAACCAGAACAAACGAAAAGTGTTCTTATTCTAGTTTACTGTTATACAACCACTTCCGTCGTGCAGATAGAACAACCACAACTGCAGTCAAAAACATAAAGTATGTACATAAAATAGTACAAATTAGAGTCTCACGACACTATAAATAGATACTGAAATGAAAGCCAAAAGCATGGAAAAAGAACAGTGAAGTCCAATATCTTCGTCTCTTGGATGACAGTCAGCGAACACGGCGTGTCTGGCAGGACACCATTAAGTCGGGAGAAAACCCAACGTCCAGCCATCACTACGTAGCGTAGAGAGGGGACGGGTGGTCCTAACGTTACCACGTATTTAGGTGATGAATCCTAGAGAACGGTGACGAGTACACGATAGTAAGGCAAGAAAGAAAAGAATTCCGCGAAAAGTGGGAATCAGAAAGGGAAAAAGGAGAAAGTGTCGGAAAATACGCCATACGTCAGCGTCTCATTGAACAAGGTCAAACGCTACGAAAAGCCTGTACACAATTTCTGAATTGGGTTCTTTTGTGTGAAGCTGGATGGATGGTAGCCACGTTGGCCACGGCTTATCACTCCAAGAAAGACTGTAGTACAATGAGACCTCAGTTGGTTGGTGCCACGTGGGCCTACGTACTCGCCTTGCTGGCTCCACGGCACCCAATTGGTATTCTGTATTTTATAGTTTATAATTTATAATTTATAATTTCAATTTTATTTTAGCTTAACCTTGCTGGCCCATGACAGTAGGTCATGGGCGCAGACGATGACGTCATGCCTGCATGAGAAAACGGCGTTGGTGCACATTGTATATATTGCGGTGCACCTTGCCTTCCCCCTCGGGTATTGTAAAGTCAGGCACCATTAGGGCAGTAACTATACCGTCTTGGTCACTTGCTACTCTATTACTATTCAGGTTTTACCGCGCATCAACGTCTACTACCATACACCTACACGGTCTAGACTAGTTGCCCCGTCGTTTGCCTCTGCGGGTTTCAGGTGCCCTACTACCATATTGGTTGTGTGTTTTTCCCGCTTACGTTGAGCCCTCGCGCGCTCCCTCTACCAGGCGGACCCCACACATCGGTATTTGTACGACATTTTTGTCTCCCGACCTAGAAGCTTCTTGGTTCTTGCCGTACCTTTACTGGCGAAGAAAAGGCTTTCGAAAGGATTCTGGAAGTTCACACCCGCGTTCTTCAACAACAAAAAGTTTATTTGGGGCCGAAAACATTTTTATCATTATCTCGTGACATGCTCACTTCCCGCGTCACACGTTACCTATTGCCTTTTGGGTTGAATACTGTGCAAGGTGGCAAGCTTGGACAACTGTCAAGCCTAAACCTGATTGCATTCATGCATAACGCCGGTCTTACTCCCCTCGAAAGTCACTGGACTCTCTTACGCGCCCCGCTGCTACTAAATCATGTCAGACAGTCTCACTGAGACCTCAGCAAAGTACGTGTACACGTATAAAGTTGCTACAAGAAACATGCAACTGAGCGTAGCACTGAGTTAGGTCTTCCCAGTAGACTCTACGCTTCTATAGCTATAGGCACAAGGTTTTGCGTGTTTTTTGCGCAGAGGCGTTGTGCTGGTGCACAACGTTTTGCGGCGTTGTATGTTTTGTATGTTTTTGTATGCATAGCTGTGCATGTGTTGTGTTGTTCTAAAGTGATACAGATTTTGAAGTTGTTCGTCACTAAAGGTTGTGTTTTTGGCGGACCAGACTCTGTCTGAGTAGGACGAGCGGTACCGAGGACGAAATTACTCCAGTTGAAATCGGCTCTGGACGCAGAGCGGCACTCGGAAATGAGAAGCGCAGTCATTCGCTCCAAAGATATATCCAAAGACGACCCTGACGGAAGCTTTTCCAATTCACTCTTTATAATGGGAGAGTCGAGAATCTTGTTGGCGAATTCATGTTTCTCCGTGTCTGCGTGGGTTGTGGTGTCCAATGAGAGAAACCCATGTAGGACGCCAATGAGAGCGGGTCCTTCGGAGTGGCTCGTTCGAGGTATTTCGCCCTGTCACGGTAGCTGACATAGTCCAGCGCGGCACGTAGATACTTTCCAGTGTATCCTCGCTGTGCCAGCATCCGGAATAGCCGAGCCACCTTGGCCTTCCACGTACGTTCATCACTGGTGTTGCGGAGATATCGAATCATTTCTCCTTTGACTATACCGGTGAACGTATGCGTGGGATGGTTGGATTTGCCGTGGAGATACAGGAACTTGGAGATGGGCTTGGTGTACACCCGTATATCCACAATGTTGTGGAAGAAGAACCTCCGTCCTTTGTGTATCTCCAGGTCCAGGTAGACTGCCTTCTTGTTACTGATATCCCAAGTCATACGCAGGTTAGAACAAGTGTTCAGCCTTTGCATGAGGTTGTCAGCAGTCTCCCTGTCCCGAGTAATTACCAGTCCATCATCAATGTAACGACGATTTATGATAACTCCTCTGACAAATTCCTTGAAGATCCTTCGGAACTTATAGAACAAGTAAAGGTTAGCGAAGGCAGGGGCTACTGCTGTCCCTGTCGCTGTTCCAATTACCTGCCTATGTACCCCATGTCCATCAAAAACATAGTTGTGATTCATGATGAACTGTAGCACTCGACACCAAAAGCCATTGTTAGCCATGAACACTTTGGGTAGTTCACGGACCAACACTCGAATGGCGTCCTTGATGTCGATTGTGGGGTAACACCTTTCCACGTCATATGTCAGGAAGACACAGTCCGAGGGTAGGCGTATATGTTCCAATTGCCGTACGGTCTGCCAGCTATTCACTGAAATGGCTGGTATCTTGAGCACCTCTTTGTTGAGGAGGGCACTCAATTGTCTAGACAGACCACCTGTGATATATGAATGTGAGGCGGTGATCGGTCTAGACTTGACCGTCGGCTTGTGGATCTTCGGTAGTACATAGAAGGGGGCTGGTTCCTTGGCGCTCTCGGCATACTTCATCATTTTCTTGATGTACCGAGGCTTCTGGAAGCATATGTCAAGGATCATCTTGAGGTTACTGAGGAGCCCTTCATGGGGGAAGGAACTGACCTCAGAGAATGCACCCTCGTGAATCTCCTTATGCACCAAGTCGTCATAGAACTCGCGACTCATTAGCGTGAGCCCGAGGTTCTTATCTGCTGCTTTGACGACCCAACCCATCTTCTTGATGTACTTGATTCCTCGCATCAATGTTAGATGCAAGGAGGGAGGTCGCTCAATCCCCATACGTGTGACTTGTCTCTCAATCTTTCCTTTCACACGTATGTTGGTTGGGATGTCGACTCTCCCTGGCCCCTTTCCTAAAGCCTTGAACACTTGATCCACTGTGTCTTGAAGACAAACTTTCAGCGGTGTTCTAAGAACGAAGCCACCACCGACAGACAGTACCTTCTTGACTTCATATGGTACGTCCTTGTCGTTGATTCCAACCGGTGGGTTGTACTTCATTTCTTGAGACTTGAAGGAATGGGGTTTCCTAGGCCGTGAACGGTTTAATTTTGCTTGGCGCCCCGTCCGGCGGCGCCTTGCTTCCCGTTTTTCGGCTTCGGCTTTCCTTTGGTCTTCGCTTTCCCCTGCTTACCCTTACCAGCTTTAGGTTTGGGCTTACCACCCTGGGGTTTGGGGGTCTTGGGGGGGATATAAGAAGTCTTAAGGGATTTGATATCCTTCTTAAGCGCCTGGATCTCCTTCCGCAGCCGATCGACCCCTTGCGGGGCCTCCTCTTCATCGGCCTCGGCAGCGGATCTCTTCAGGAGACCGGCATTCTTCTTCTCATTATCCACGAAGTTACCAAAGGAGCTCTTAAGTTCGGTCTGAAGCCGGGCTTTCTCAAGTGATGTCAAGAGAAGTTCCTTATAACGTTCAAGAAGTGGAGGCATCTGCGACTTTGTCATTTGATGAACGACATTGTACGCTTCCATGAGGGATTCCTCCAACTTCTCGACGGCTTCAGCAAAAAGATCTTTCCTCTCGCCTGCTATGGACTTCAGGTCCTGTGCTCTGGCTTTGACGACGAGGTCGAGTGTCTGTGTGGCGAACGACTCGGCTAGATCCTTGAACTTGGAGCTGAATTCATCGACCTGGGAGCTGGGAAGTTGTGGCATACGAAGAACGACAATAGACTTGGGGAGCGTCTGGTTGTCTTGATGCTTCATCAGCTCATCCAGGATGATGCTTCTGCGGGCGATCTTCTCATCCATCACTTGAATCTTCTTGCGATAAGGAGCGAAGACTTGATTCAAGTGAGGCTTCACAAGGTCGAAGAGCTCATCGTCGGTATACTCTGGCTGTTCAGCCTCGGGTTTAGGGGTTTAGGGGTTTAGGGTTCTTTGCGGTTTCTGGGGTTTGCGTAGGAATGGGAATGGCGAGGAAGGAAGGGGTTTGAGGTTTGGTAGTGGGTTTGCATGGGGTTTGTGAAGAAATTTCCAAATATAATGTTTGTTCGGCCGAGCAGAGCGGGAAGCGGGAAGAACAAAAGCTTGATTAGGGGGTTGATTTTGCATGGCTTTAAAAGCAGAGGCCCTGAAAGCAGAGGAAAGCAGAGAATGGGGCAAATGGAAGTTAGAGGGCCGTACCGGGAGGTCAATTAACACACCGTATGGGACTAGCAAAAACGCTATAGGACTAGCCAGTAGGGGATTAGGAGAAGCACCGTACGGGACTTCGTCGGTGTTATCGGAATGCTAATTTTGGTGTCAAAAATGACCGAATTAAAATGATCGAAGAACCGTTGAAACTATCCAAATTTAGATCTGCTTAATTTCCGAAAATATATCCACATTTTCACTTGTGCTAGTTTATGTGGAAAGAATCATTCAGGATTATTTCATCATTGCTAGTTTGGATGGAAGAAAAACTAGCATGGTACTTCCGTTCATGCTAGTTTTCGAACCCAATGTAAGTATGTAAGTGGTACATATTTTGAACTACGGCGGCAAATAGGGATATATATACATAGGTAACTGCTTACGTAATACGAATAGAAGAATACAAACCCTCGAAATAGGAACTCTCTATAGGCATTTACCACATGTATTGAACACGCCTCATATCAGCCATTTATTAGGGGTTGATTTAATAAACCACCTTAATCAACTCCTCATCGTTCCAAAACGACGTGCGCGCGGGAGAAGCGATGGCCACCTGGTGCCGCGGTCGTGTTGGTGGCGGTGGCGGAGGCAGGCTGCTTTTTTATGCGCTGCTATCGCTGACCGAAAGGGTGTATCCTCTCCCCCGACCGGTACATACACCCCAGCCCTCCGTTTCAACACGCACCTGTACACCAGATTGCAACGCACACCTTTATGTGGCCGCAAGCGAACGGTTTCACGTATCTCCAACTCCAGCAGTGCGCAGATTCTGCACGCGGTCCCATCCTCGGACATAGCCCCGCAGTTGTAGGATATATGCGCGGTACCCTACCCTTCGCCCGCATGTGCGGGCGAAGGGTAGGGTCTCCCGTATGTGTGCAACCGCACGCAACGTGTGGTGTATATATTATATATGTGCCACGCATGCGCATTACGTTTTGACGACATGTCACGAGATACGCCCTGCGCTGTCCCAACAGCTAAACCCGATCCAACGAGGCTAATTCATTAATTCACGAATACTTTCATAACGCCGAACCACCAAAACCGGCAACTCATTCGAATAGCTAAATTTGTACAACTGCTAATTCGCTAATCCACAACTCCATAATTCTACAACCCTGCTAAAAACCGCAAAACATGACGACTGACTAAATCTGAACGACAATAAATTTTCTAATCCAGTAACATGCGGAACTCCATAATCCTTGCATATTGCTAATCCGCTAAACACCACAATTCCGAAGCCTAAAAGTACTACTAGATTCGCTAATCCCCACATATTGCTAAACCACTAGAGCACATAATGTGCTATTCCTTCAATTTATTGAAACAGTTAAAACCCTTTAGTGTGCTAATCTGCTAACCTGCAAAACTTTTGAATTTGCTAATCTGTAAATCTGCTAAATCTTTCAAACCGCTAAACCTTTGAAACTGCTAATTTTGCTAATCTACTTAACCTTTGAAACCGCTAATTTTTCAAATCCCTAAAACCGTAAAACCCTTCAACATGCCAAATCCGTGATTCTCCCGCGTTATAATTATAATGGAAATCTATAAAACACAATATGCACCCCGAAACCACCGCGTTTGCTTAATGCATTAAACCGCTAATATATAATTACTATAGACGCGATAACCCCTAAACCATTCATGGTTGCATCTGCCTGCGTTTATGATTGCAGACAACCATTCCTGATTGAATTCAAATGTATCCAAGATAGCAAACAACCGTTCTTGATTTCTTTCCAAATTTGACCATGGTTACAGACAACCGTTCTTTTAATATGAAGCTTCTAAAAGAAAGCTGTCCACTCACTACTTGAAACGACTTTTATACTCCTAAATTAAATATTAGAAAAGATGGATGTGGGAAAACAACGTTTGTAAAAAGCTGTGATAACGTTTTAGTTCAGAAGGTCCCAGTAAACATCTTTGTCCTAAACCAGGTACTGAACTAAGGTATTCTTTCTTGTCCTGGGTATGGGATAACTGTTGCCCATCTGTTGTGTCCGCCAACCTCAGCCGTGTTACGGAAACCGACCTTCGGTGATGCTTGAAGTACTTTAAATTTTGTCCGTTCTTTCTCTGATGGAAGCTTGACAAACAATACATCATTAGCCTGCACCAGATGAAGATGGTCGTTTAGGGGTTTCATGCATCCTAACTTATTTGCATTAGGTAATCCAAGGCGATTTTGCATATTCATCTTAGTGTCACTCCAAAAAACACAGTTTTCTACATGGGTTGGTATTGTTTTGAACGCAAAAGCAAATTTTAAAATTCGCGTCACCCGTTTCGTAGTATCCATTGAATATCATTCCATTTGGATGCCAAATTGCTTTCAAGCTAGCCATTAGTGTATGTTGCAAATTTCTATTGCCAATGTGTAATTTGGAGCCGCTTAATAATGAACGTGTATAGAAATGAAGAATGAGTTTCATCGCTTTGCTTTTCTATACGGAAGAAGGGGGCATTTTCCCTAATCGATGCATTTGAAATACATTGGATTCAGATCGTAAAGAACAGACAGTATTTTTGATGCTGAATACTCATAATACTCACTAGCGCGGAATATATTCAACATATCTACAAAAATGAATGAAGCATCTATTTCAGTATTCTTTTTCTTCAAGTTACAAACATCTAAACTTCATAACGCCTTTGAGATTCGTAATATGGCCTCCTATGAAGAAGCCGGCTATCTACCGAGAACTGACCAAAAGTAACCAACCTAATCTTTTCCCGTACTTAATCGGCGATTTTACCATCGGTGGCATACTGTTTCAGATATCGTGCAACAGCAGGTGTGCGCGGATCAATGCAGATTTGCCAGTTTTGCTTTTTCGGACCCAGCCCAATTCATTCCATTCATCTGACAGGGCGTAGCGAGGGATATCAAAGACCTAGATTCCAAGTTTGTCCAGGTCGCTGTCTAATGCATCACGATACACAATGGAAGGAAGTTGTGATTGGCAGCCTTTCCATGTGAGAACGTTTTGATTGCCAGGATTCACAATAAGAACATGGTAGCAATTGCCGGAACGTTTTGTATCCGACATAATGTGCGGATGGAAGTGTACTGACTCAAGAGATAGCCTTTGGATGTCGGAGATGGGATAAAGGTGCGATATGCTGAGAAAAGATGAGGCACAGAAAAGCAAGGAGAAATGGTTCTAGTGCGAAAAAAGAGTCTTGACTGCCTCTAGTGTTTTATTACAGTGAGTTTGCACGTGTGAATACGTGTGAAGTGCATGCATTAAAACCGTGTAACAGACTAGAACTCAAAAGAACTGAAAAGAACAAATTGTTCCGTTCCGGTCATAGAGACATCAGATGGGTCAGTGATGCAGTCATTGTGCAGGATGATACAAGTACCAATCACCAGTTAAAAAAACATTTTTTTGGAAATATGAAAAAACATTGCCAGGCTTCATTAACACTTTTATGACATAATTCCACTTTCCCCGAATTTAAAAGACGAAAAAGAGAATCGCGATGTAATTTACTTAATTACGAATAAGATTCATGAACTAGATGACAGAATCAGAACATAAAACATATCTATGAAGATCCACTCTTTTTTGTTTAACTAAAGTGGAAGAAAACTGAAACTTATGTTGCGGGCAAAAAGACATATAGTTTTCTATCTACCAAGCTCTTTGAATGCTACTTAAAGAATAACTCTTCTACCAGACTAGTACGTTACAGTAGATACACTACCAGCCCCAAATTTGAAAACAATGAATTTTGAGGGCCTGATTTTTAATCAAAGATGGAATCTGCGGAAGAAGCTCTACTTTTCAGATGGAAAGGTTGTTTTCGAAGCAACAACTGTTGCCGACCCTTACTATGTAGCAGCGCTGAAAATGGGAATAAGCCATGGCGGAGAAAAACAAGCTCAACAACGAATTAGGTTTAAAATTGAACCAGAGTTTTGCTGTTTAAACGATTTAAAATTTTCTGCTGGAAGGGATGGACTGAATATTCCATTTTTGCTCGACAATGGCAAGTATGACGGGTTTCAATTTATGTTGATGACAAAATATGATCATTCCTTGGTTCAAAAACTGGAGAGCATAAGTTTTTTTCCACTGACACAGTCATAAAAATAGCACTGGAAACTTTTAGAGTAATCGATTCGTTCCATCAAAATCATTATGCCCATGGAGAGATTATGGAAGAGAGCTTTATGACGAACGGGCAGGGTCATGAGTTATATCTCATTGATTTTGAGCAAGCTGTAGAATTCGAAATGGAGGAAAGACATAGAGATCTTGTTGACTGGGTTCAAATGATAATTCGACTGTTACGAACAGACATGCGAGAGACAGATGCCGCAAAATTTAATGCATCTAAGAAGAAAAAGGTTTATGTTTCTGTGCTAAAATGGAATGATGACTCAGTAGATATTTGTCAACAAATCAGAGAAAACTTGGAAGAAGCTGACGCTTTTCGTGATGAAATATCACACTCATTCGCAATCGAGCTTTTTGTGTTAGCAGAGAACATTCTTGGAAAGGAGGAAAGTGTTCTCCCGAGTGACAAGATCACAGAGACTTTGTATCAGACAGTTGCAAACCTGATAGTTTACGATTTGCAAGGAGTTTCTCATGCTAATATTAGACGTATGAAATCTCCAAGAACGTAATGTATGTTACAGAAATCATTAACCATAAGTAGTTTTTAAGTTTTAGGTAGACATAGGCTTTTCAGTGAACTGTATGTCTGACCCGTCAATCAAGGCCACTCTATTTTGACTCTGGACTAAAATGACAATAACCTTATGTAACGATGCGCTACCTTTATTAATCACAATCTACGCTGTGACGGGGCGAATGAATAATGTGGTGATTCCGAGTTGAAGACGTGCTTTCGGGCTCAAAACAATAACAACCCAAGTACAGGACTTTGCTTTGCAACAGTGATATTAAGCTGAATATTCCGAATCGCCTTAGGTTACCTAATGCAAGTAAGTTAGGATCCAGGAAAGGCAGAAGTCTTTCAGGCTGTTTTCTGTAGGATTTCTTAAATTTCAAGAGGAGCTGGGCTACCACGTCCGTCGGAGCGATCGGCAGCTCCGGCCCCAAGCGAGACTGGCGGCTGTTCGTTAGAGCGGCGGGGGCGAACAATAGTGGCCGCCAAACACAGAAGCGGCTGCAACGAGCGAAATTGAAACAAGATTAGCAAGCAGTGACGGGCGATGGCAGAGGCTGTGATCTGTAGTGGCAGTAGCGAGGCAAAGCGTTGGACGCATTGGGGGTGAGAGCTAATGGTGTTCCCGAGAACGAGAACGCCTCATCTGCAACGTCAGTGAACCTGCCTGCACACACATCACAGTTCTTCGAGAGCTTGTCAAACATACAAATTCCTGGAGAGATCCCATCCATTACGGTGCAGAGGCTGTTCTTCCTGCACACATCACCATTTCCCAACCAGTTTCTCATCTTCACCCACTCAACAAGCTGCTTATGCGACTCCTCCGATCGTGTCTCATTATTAAGGTCTTCCAATAGCCCCTGAAATTTATGAGCATAGGATTTGGAATATAGTACAACACAACGAGCGACTTCCCCATCCCTCCCAGCACGAACGGCCTCTTGAGCGTAGTCCTGCAGCGAGGTTGATCCACCTACATGTAGGACGAGCCTAACGTTGGGCGCGTCAATTCCCGCCCCAAACGCGCAGGTAGAAACCATTACTACTACTTTGACAGTTTTGGCTGAGTCGTCACTTTTTCGAACGTACTTGGGTGTACACCAAAGAGCGTACATATCATCCTTCGCTTCTGCAACCATTCCCGCGTGATATTTAAGTACTGAAACCTGCAAAAAAGGAAGTCCCTCTGCTTCGCATTCCGGTGAGAACAGCTGGAGATAAGATGTTGTTAAAATGTCGGCGTATTCCTTGACATCTTGTCTTCGCATCACGTACACCAGAACCCGAAAGAAAGGAACCGTACTTCCCAGTTGTGGAACTTCCGTCGCTATCAATGCCAGTACCTGTGTTTCTGTCATATACATAGCACATTTCATATTGGTCATCGTAGGTAACAAGAATGTTTGGTCGGATCTGTCGGGATCGTTGATAGTTCTCAATGTGGGGGCTATTACTGCCTTCTTCCAAATACTGAACTGAACCATTGTACCATCCTTCTTTCCATTATACAGCTGCTCTTGTGGGGTTCAAGGGCCTGTTTTCGGCGTGGGCATATTCGCCAACTGAGCCGTCACACTAGACATCAAAATCTTCAGGGGGGAGTCCGTTCCTAAGCAGCGCTGTGGCTAGTCGCTGAACGTCTTCTGTGCCGTCTTTGGTACCGGCGGTATATGAGAATGTCACCTGTGAAAGGTGCGAAAGACCGATCTCTTTAGACAGAGATGAACGTGGAACTTGCAAGATTCCGAGTGTCGCAAGGTGCTCTTCTGCCATATGCTTGAGTCTGGACGAATTTTTTCGTACCCTCGGTACCACCATCGCGTTTAAAACGAGCTGGAGAGGGGTTTCGGAGGCATTTCTCACCGCCTTTTCGTACAGTAGAGCCCTTCTGCTTCGTGCGACAGACTGTAGAGGGGGTATAGGAACGAGCTCTCTCAGAGCGACAATTGGTGTGGATGATACACATCCGGTTTGCACTCTCAACGCTTCATTTCGAGCCCTTTCCAGGCCTTGTATGCTGGCTTTGAGTGCGTTAGGGATCGTCGTTGCGCACGCGTAAAGCGACTGGTTCAGCGAACCCTTTCCGCACCGTCTCTACTGTCTTCCAGTGTGACCCCCACGTTCTTACCGCAAGAGCCTTCATTATCCTGTTCCTTCCCTTTTACTTGTGGGTCACGCTTCGCAACTGTTTTGCGAAGTTAAGCCTCGAGTCCATGAGAACACCGAGGAATTTTCCGCAATCGCTGGGAAGAATTTGGTGGCCCTCTACCATAAGCGAGTACTCCTCTGACCGTGTGCGCCACGCCCTCGTTGTGAAGGGAACAACTACTGTTGTGGTGGGGTTCATGACGATATCGTTGTCTTCGCAGTACCCAACCATTGCGTCGAAAGCGTTTTAGAACTTCGCTTGACCTTCTTTTGTTGCTTCGTCTTGCACCGAAATGACGGTATCATCGGCAAATAGGTTCACTTTGGCTTCATTCTCTGCTTCTTCCACAAGCCTGGTGACAGTGTGGCGCCCTGTGGGAGACCCTCTGCGACAAGCGTGTCTGCCGTTGTGTTTGAACCCCACCGGCATTTCCATCACCGGTCCATCAAAAAGCTTTGGAGCTATCGCCACAGATATGGTGGGCAGCCAATCTTTCCAAGCTTTGTCAAAAGCTGTTGATGGGAGACGCAGTCATAAGCTTTTGAAAAGTCGCAGAAGGCTGACAGTGTTTCTTGCTTCATGTCCCAGCCGTTTCGTATGCTCTAGCATATTCCTGCCACATGCTCCTCGGTGCTGCGGCCCATTCTGAAGCCTGCTTGGTGAGGCTGCAACTTGAGTTCAAGCCATTGCATGAAAACCCTGTTGACCATTGGCTCAGCTACCCGCGATATGACCGGCGTCAGAGAGATGGGACGGAACCGGCCCCATGAACCGGGTTTGGGAATGGGGACCAAAGTAGAAAGTCTCCACTTTCCCGGAGTTATCCCTTCATAAAAGGTGCGGTTAACGAATTTTAGAAGACCATCGATCCCCACATCTGGCAGGTGTGTTAGGAAAGCTATTTGGACATGGTCTGGACCGCCCGCTTTTCCTTCATTCATTTCCGAAAGCGCCAATTGAAGGTGAGAGAGAGGGAACTGTACTGGTTCTGCTACTCTTTCTTTCTTGTTCAGCATCTTTCTGTACTCATTTCTCCTTTTCGTAAGTTTCCCCTGGACCGTAACCTTTTAAAGCTCCGTTTTCACGAACCACCGAGCTCGTCTGGGATCAGACTACGATTCGCCGTTGGGCGAGCACATGGACGAGGTAGTTCTGCGGTTGTCATCCATAGCTAGCAGGGTCTTCCAGAGTTTCCATTCCATTCGTCCGTCCGTGTGCACCTTAAGGCCAGTTACTAGGTCTCTCCATGTTTCTCTCTTTTAAGTCTGTCTATTACTTTTCTCGCTTCTTGCCTGACCTCCTGTAACTGTGAACTGGTCTGCTCGCAGCGGTTCTCTCGCCACTTCCTCCAGGCTTCGGTTTTTCATTGCACTACCTCCGACGCCTCTGGACACTACCATGGTGCTCCTTTATACTTTTTCCCTTTCGGTACGGCCTGGGCTGCTGCTTTGTTGAGGGCATTGAGCCATGCCGTGTTCTCTTCTTCTAGTGTCCAATCTGGGTGAACAGGATTAGCGTTCAGCTCCTATGCAACAATTCGCTTGTACGCTTCCCAGTCTGCCCTTTTGAGACACCATTTGGACTCTTTTCTCGGGTCTATAGGAGTTATATCTATGCTAATTACACAGACATGAAGGTCGGAAAATGGGGCTTCTGCTGCTCCCCGCTTAGAGTACGGAAACCATCTGCTAGGGAATGCTGCTATATCAAATGCACTCTGGGTGCCTGTGGAGGGTTCTGTCCTTGTCGGGACTCTTTCAACGTTGAGCAGTATTCGGTTTGTTTGCTCTAGGAACTCTTCAAGGCCCACTTCACCAGGTTCGGCTTTGGTGGAGTACCAAGATCCGCAGACATTGCAGTCTGCAATAATGGCATGCTCTGATGGTGTTGATTAGTGGGCAAAGAGCTTTCACTCCTAAGACCTCGATGGTAGCTTGGCAGAGCGGTCCACGTGGGAAGGGGATGACGCCGACACCTCTGGTATGGAGGTACAATAGACGGACACTAACTATGCGCTCCTACTGAACGGAAGGTGCAGTAGTGGCGGCTTGAAGGCCTAGAGGGAAGGAAACAGCAAGCTTGCGGGCTAGTCGTGACCAAGAGGGTGTCTCGTTTACAATCTGATGGGAGGCGCTGCTCGAGGTGCTTAAGTATCTGCACCAAGGCGCCTCGACCCTGTGGCACTGTAATGTGCCCTATCCTATATCTGCAGTAGGTCCTAATGGCTAATCTTATGAGATAAAATAAAGAATAGGCCCCTGCACAAACGCGCACACGTGATGGCACCTATGCAGGCCCATACACGTGTTGTACTTCCATGCGAGCCCTCCGGCTGGTTAGTCTTCAGAAATCGCTCTCGCACATTGCCTTCTCCTTAGGCTTGAACGACTCGGTCAAGCCTGCATCAGTCGAGGTATTACTGTGCTTCTGGGTCGACTACGGCAGCTTTCTCTGCAAGACGGCCATTGACACGCCTTCCAGAAGCTTTCCGTTGGCCAAATGGTGAATTCTTCTGCTGGTGGAGCAGCTTCCCGATGGTCGCCTGGCACGCGCTTCGACCACACTGCCGGGCGGTGGCGCAACGACCTTGAGGTCACCGTGCCCTGGCCCGTCGAGGAGTATGTAAACTCGATGGGGAGTCGTTACTTCGATGCTCGCCGCTTTGAGGCCGTACCGGACTTTCCGCGTCAGAGCAAGAACGCCCGTCCGGTTTCTTGGAGAAACCGTTGGTTGCATCAGCCGATGGACGTCCGTAATGGAGCGCGCACTCGTGAGATTTTCCCTGCGGATATTCCCTTCGTTCGTTGTCCGGAAGAGGTTGATTACCAATGGCGACTCAAGTTCCTTGTAGATGACCTGGAGCGCAAGTTCCCGGATAGTGTGGACATTCTGTTCCCGCTGGCAAGTCACAATCCTTTGGGTCTCATGTGCTTTCTCCCTCTGTACGACCAGATATACTGCCTGGCCAATCGGGACTTCTGGGGCGACCTGGTGGAGCCCGACGCAAGGATTCCTAAGTCCCTTGGTTTCTTCTTTTGCTGGCATAATGTAGAGTTCCACGACATGCCCGCGAGGGCTCGACAGGGACTCTACGTGGCCGTACCGGAGTTTCCTGTGGACAACCGATTCCATGGTTTCTGGAAGGTTTCCCCGCTGCTTATAGTCCCAACGCCTTCCATCTTCGCCTACCATGCGCACGACCTGCTGGCCCCGAGGACGGTTCACCTTGAACGGATCTGGCAAATCGAATTCGTCCAGTGGGCGGTGTTTGTCCTTATGACCTTCCTGCATGCTGCGAGATATGGAGTGCGTGCGAACGTTCGGAGCAAAGATTGGCGTGTTTGGTCCGAAGGAATTGGCCTCCGTTGCCCCAAAGGCCGTCTGTGCCCTCTTCCAGTATCGTTGATCCGGTACTTCCGGCACTGTCTTGGAATTCAAAACATCATCCGTGGGACGGAGTTCACTTTGGAGGACACGGAGGCAGTCTTGGATCACGTCCTAACCGTTGATTGGAAGCAGACCCCTGGATACCTCTGGTACGACTACGAGAGCGATTCCTTTCGGAACATCGCGCGCCACCCGCAAATCCATGATAATGTCAAGGCTTACTTGGCTAAGCCCTTGAAGGAGAACCCAACAGCAGTACCTCGTTGGAACCTGCAGAACTACTGGCCGAGAGGTGAGGGGTTCACCTCCCAGAACTTCCTTGAGGACACGGCACTTCTTGCGTCCGAACAGGAGGAAGAGCTGCCTGTTATTCCCGTTGGTCCTAACGTGGTCACTGATGAAGACGACGCCAATTCGTTCTCTAGTCCTGGGGTAATCGATGCCGCTGTTCTGCTTGGGGGCGATGATCCCGAAGGTCCGTCCCAAGAGCAGGATGTGTCGGCCTCCAGTGGCTCGCCGACAGTAGAGGCAGACATTCCAGTAGCCCATGAGTACGCACAGGTTGACCAGCGGGCGATAGTAGCGATTGCGTTTTTGCCTTCCGTTTCAGCCACTGCTGATGACGTTATCCAAGCTGCGGAAGACCTACGTTAGGTCGCCTCGTCCGTTGGTCTCAAGGTTTCCGGGGACCTACAGGACTTGTTGATAAGTTCACGCTCTTGGGTCCGTCGGGCGTCTCGGTACGTAGCTCTGTTGGAGCATAACGGGAACCTGAAGGACTCTATTGCGACAATCCTACAGGACAACGCGCGAATGTTGTCCAAACAGGTCGTAGGAATCGTCGATATCCAGCATGGTCTCAAACGCCCAAGGATATTAGTCGCAATGAATTCCCATGGTCCGGCTACTGGAAACAACTTCAGTTTGGCCTGATGGGTGGCACGTGAGCCACGCGTCTTCGCACATGAAATGCATGTCCTTGAAGTAAACCAAAGGTCATTTGTCATAAACGGCCAGTAGAAATGCTTTCGTAGGGACTGATACATCTTCGTCCCTCCAGGATGACCAGCCAGCCGGGGATAATGAGCCAAGTAAAGCACTCGTGCTTTAAGGGACTTCGGAATGACTCTTTGGATGGCTCCGTCCAGAGGTGCTCTACGACAAAGCAATCCATGTCGGTCATGGTCAAATAGGCAGCCAGGGGTTCCAACGAGGTCGGCCTGCTTCTTGCAGTAGACATCGTCTTTTTGGGCCTGTAGGAGCTCATCGAGGGTGATGGGCAGAAGCTCTTTTTCCTCCGGCTGAACCGCATTGACCTCAAAGGTCTGCGCTTCACGAGCTTCTTCCAAAGGCCAGTCCACGAGATACACCGTCTTCGCATCCACTTCTCGGTCGTCGCAATTAACCTGACCTAATAGGTATTCATCTTCTTTCCCTGACTTGTGTTCCGTGAGGTCCGGAGTGGGTAACTCGTCGTCCAAGAGAGACTAGTCCGTTCCGTATGTCAGGATCTTAGAGAGGGCATCGGCGGCTTGATGCTTGATACCCGGCCTATAGGCGACGTCGAAGTCGAACTCAGAAAGGCGTAATATCCATCGGGCGAGCCTACTGGAAGCTTCAGTCATGTTCATGAGCCACCTCAAAAAATGATGGTCCGTCCTAATTGTAAAACGGACTCCTTCCAAGTATGGCCGTAGTTTCAGTACAGACCAGATGATGGCTAAGCACTCCTTCTCCGACGTGCTGTAGTTCCGCTCTGGGCTCGTCAGTGAGCGACTCTAATATCCAATTGGTCGGTAGTCCTTCGGAGATTCCTGTTCCTGGAGAAGCCCACATCCAATCTGGCCCTTGGACGCATCCGTATCAAAGATGTACGGCTGGCCCGGTTTGGGCAGGGCCAAGATAGGAAGATTAAGAAGCTTATCCTTAAGGGTCTGGTAGGCTTCGTATTGCTCGTCCGTAAGGCAATCAGACTCCGATGGTGTCCCTTTCCTCAGCATATCGTTCAGCGGAGCAGCGATTGTCGCAAACCCTTGGACAAAGCGGCGGTAGACATTACAGAGTCCTAAGAAGGAACGCAGCTCCGTGTGTGTCCTTGGAAGCTTCGCCTGGTGGATAGCGTCTGTGGTCCTAGAGGCTACCTTAAGCCGTCCAGGCAAGACCACATGGCCAAGATAGTCCACAGAGGCCTGAACGAAGAAGCACTTGGGTAGCTTCAATGTTATGCCGGCCTGTTGTAGAATGCGAAGGACTGTCTTCACGTGGCTGAATTGTTCCCCAATGACATCATCCAAGTAGACTAGGGCGAATTTCCATTTGATTCTTGAGAGGACAATGTCCATCGCTCTCTGAAAAGTCGCAGGCGCGTTCATCAGACCAAAGGGCATTCTGCTAAAGCTGAAAAGTACCTCGTGGGTCGCAAACGTCGTCAGTGGCTTTCCGGCCTCGTCCAATGGTATCTGCCAATAACCCCAATTGGCGTCCAGGGTCGTAAAGACAGTGGCCTCTCCTAAGATGTCAAGGCAGTCGTCCATAAGGGGAATAGGATACGAATCCCGTTTGGTCATGGAATTCAATTTCCTGTAGTCAATGCAGAACCGTACAGATCCGTCTTTCTTCGCAACCAGGACAAACGGCCTTGCCTATTCGGAATGGTGTGGAGGGGTCGGTTCGATGACATTGGCCTTCCTCATCTTCGCCATTTGTTCAGCGACGATGGACCGTCCCTTAAGGCCTGTCCTATAGTGGTGTTGGTAGAGCGGATTTGAGTCCTCCTTGAGGTCAATTCGGTGCTTCGTAGCCCGAATTTCACCCAACTTGCCAGACCACATGGATTTGAATTCTCGAAGGAGTTCTATAATCTGAGGCCGGTATGATTCGAATTTCTCGCCCATGTGGACTTCTCCCTCCCATGACTCGACGTCCTCGTCGTCGTCGGGGGTAGAGTCGTCCAGATTGGTTTCCATAATGGCCACAGGAACTGGCAGGGCGATGCCGACCATTGTTCCTTTAGGTAGCCCAACTGGTTGGTCTCGGAAATTACTGAGATTGACCATAAACGGCTGACGCGGACGAACGTCCATTACGCCATTAGCCATGAGGGTGAGTTGACGCCAAATCGCCTTCGGATGATTCTGAAGCGTTAACAGACCAGAGGATTCGAACTGTGCCCAAGCGGTGGTCTGAGTCATTGGTGGTATCAACACCGCCTTTGTGAGTTTGACCTTGTTGGACACGGTGTTTGTAGCCAGTGGAGGACGTCGTGGGTTCGCGTCTGGTCCCGGTTTGGAACCTACAAAAGCCACTGGATGTGCGCGATTGAAAGCGACTTTCCGAAGACCTGGATAGATGGCCTTCACGTAACGGTGGATGAAGAAAGTCCCAAGGATGCACTCCGCGCCCAAATTAAGACAAACAAGGAACCAAGTACGGACTTTTAGATTGCCCAATTGGATAAACAATGGTACGATTCCTTTAATGGCCATAGGTCGGCGTGCCGCATCTGTGATCCTGGGGGTCTTCCTCATCTGAACCTTGTCTTCCCAACCATATAGTAGGACCTTTGGATGTACCAGGTTCAGCTCAGAACCAGTATCCAGCACGCTTGTAATTACTTGGGCGTGGGAGGTTCGGAGTCCTATAATCATTCGAACCTTGTGGTTCTCTTTCCTAACGACACAAACTGGGTCCGGGTCATCCGATGACGCCTCTTCCAGGTCATTAATCCAATAGTCCACTGGTTGGTTGCACTCCGAAGAACTTGATAAGCTGGTGGCAACTGGCTCCTGGGGTCCAACGGGTTTGAGGCTAGGATCCTCAGAGGGGCTGCTCGCCTCGTTCCGCTCCTCTACTCGTTTTCCTGTTCCGTGTCTCCATGACGGGTCAGTGGAACTCCATCGTCCTGTACCTGTGGAATCTGTTCCGCGTCGTTCGAGTCAATAATGTTGACCTGCGAAGGACGGATTGTCTCGCGAGGGGTGGCGTATCGACTAGAGCCTGGAGACTGCGAAATTCTTTGGTATGGTCGAGCGTACATTCCTTCGGACTTCCTCGCTTGAAAGTTCTCATCCCTTCTGGCCAACAGGTTCTTGCGAACGTCCTCTGGCGTGAACTTCATGCAGTCGCACGGTCTCGCCGTAGACTGGCAAATAAAGCATGCCCCTGATCGGGTGAAAACGTCCTTCTTAGGTTGGGCAAAGGTGTACCTCGGCGTCGTATGTCCAGATGGACTGCTCGTTCCGGTGGCCGCTATGAATGGAGCACCAGACGGCATGGAAGAGAAAGAGACTGCAAGGATATCTCCCTCTTCCGAATGCATGGTGCCAACGGACTCGCTTTCAGATGAATTGACCATATGGACTTTAGAGCTTTTCCGCAACGGGGAAGCTCGGCCTCTAGCATCCATGTCCGCAGCCCGACGAGAAGTTCTACAGGGTTTGCCCTAACCATCGGCATACGTAACCAGATGACGGAAGGAAAGATTCTGGTGGTCTGTGTGGTGATTCTGCACATATGTCCTAATGGCCGGAAGCAGCCCAGCGATGAATTGCTGCTTGAGTCGACCTTCGGAACACACATTTCCACAACGGTACGCATTCTTCCATATTTGGTCAGCAAAGTCCGACTCTGTCATATTGGTGCCTTGCCTGAAGGAAATCACGTCTTGATGGGCGTCCATAATGACGTCATCAGTGGCATAGGTGTCCAGTAGGTAGTGAAAAACTTCCGGATACGACCTGAGAAGCTCCCTGTCGGTCGCATCAATCGGGTCATTAGTCCCAGAAATCTTCGCTACCACATGGTCACGAGCTTGTCCACTGAGGAAAAACTGAAACAGGTACAGAGCGGCACCTTCATGGACGCCGTTCTGATCGCAGGCCGTACGGAACTGACTCAAGAACCTGAGGAAGGTGATCGGGTCAGCACCCGAGAACTTGTCCGTAAGGGTGAGCTGCATTCCTTTGGCCCATTTGGTGACCTTGCGGGACACCGAACCTGAATAACGTTTGGACTTGTCAACCAAGCGGTATGTCCGATAATCCAGAACTTTCTTGAAAAGTTCGTTGGTGGTGGTCAACGGTTTGAGGCGTCGAACAGCTGCCTCATCCGCGTCCGAGTCGGGCGACGACGACGAGTCCGAACTGGAATCATCATCGCTATCGTTCGAATAGTCTCTCCTTTTTCTCGACTTCTTATCCTTCTTCTTGCCTCTCTTCTTCCTACGGTCAACACTTCGTCTGTCCAATGAACCGATCTCCTCATCGCCAAATCGACTGGGCCTACGGGGCTCCTGGGACCCCTGGTACCTTCTGGGTGGTGCATCCATTAGGCCTACCTGCCGGGGAGGCTCTCTTCCACTCCCTGGGTGCAATTCCATTTGGTCTTCCTGCAAATTGATCCGGCGAGAGGCTGGTAAGGCAGCTACTCCCGGGGGTTTGGAATGTGATTGCAACACAGAGGCCGATGGATTACGTTGCTTAGCGGCCGCAAGGGCCGGGGGACCTACCTGGCTTGTGACCTCCGTCCAAATGACCGAGGCTATGGCATCGACAAAGGTTGTCGACTCCAAGACCTTAGGGATAAGGCGGTGAATCCGTTGGTCAATCATCCCGTCCAAGACCATTGGTACGCGAGTATCCAAAAGGGTCTGTACATGCTCTTCACAGAGCCTTCTCACCTGTGGCCAGAGGACTTCAGAGAGACCCTTGGAAAGGTCTGCCCTGACATTCGGGGCGACTTCCATTGCGTCCTGCGTCGGCGTGGCCGGCTTGGAATTGATCCTGTCCAAGCGGGAAAAAAGACGAGAGGCTAAATTGGGCTCTCTACCTATCCGTTCGGGGTTATCCACCGGGGTCATTGGGCTTCCCTGAGGTTGGCTTCATGTGCTCCGATGGTCACTGCTCGCATCAGCTATGAGGCCAATAGTTTCGGGAACCGTCGTAGCTCCACTGAGGCCAGCTTGGGGGGCCCGAGAGTCATCTTTCTGAAGGTTATCGGTATCCATGGGGCGGTTGTTTTCGTTTACCAGTCCGTCGCTCCAGATCCTGTGTGGTAGAATCCTAGAGTAATCTTCTTTCCCGAAAAGGTCCACGGGTCGTCCTAGAGGATTCTAGGTCGGGAGACCAAATGTAGGATAGTGGGCAAAGGGCGCTCACTCCTAAGGCCTCGATGGTAGCTTGGCAGAGCGGTCCACGTGGGAAGGGGATGACGCCGACACCTCTGGTATGGAGGTACAATAGACGGACACTAACTATGCGCTCCTACAGGACGGAAGGTGCAGTAGTGGCGGCTTGAAGACCTAGAGGGAGGGAAACAGCAAGCTTGCGGGCTAGTCGTGACCAAGAGGGTGTCTCGTTTACAATCTGAGGGGAGGCGCTGCTCGAGGTGCTTAAGTATCTGCACCAAGGCGCCTCGACCCTGTGGCACTGTAATGTGCCCTATCCTATATCTACAGTAGGTCCTAATGGCTAATCTAATGAGATAAAATAAGAAATAGGCCCCTGGATAAACGCGCACACGTGATGGCACCTATGCAGGCCTGTACACGTGTTGCACTTCCATTGCGAGCCCTCCAGCTGGTTAGTCTTCTAGAATCGCTCTCCCACAGATGGGTACAGCGTGTACCAGTTCGAACATGGATTTCTTGGAAAAAGGCCAGCGCGCCCTCCACCCGCACATGACGTTCGACAAGCCAGGAGATATGAAAAAGTATATCAACGGCCTCGCTGACTCTTGTTTCAGCCTAAAGACTATCGCAGTTATGGCTGTAACGGAGGGCGCCAAAATGGACGCTCTCATTGAAGAACTCTGTGTGGCCGCTGGCCTAACTCCAGCTCAAGCACTTCAAAGTGCACCGCAAAACAAGGACTCTGAACAACCGACTCCGAAGTCAGCGCAGCCAACGTACTCGTCTATTGTCCAGAATCATAAACCGAAAACTCCTGCCCCCAAACCCACACATCTTCCACACCTGCATACCGACATGGCCGAGCCCCAAAACGACATTGATTTCGACACGGTGCCTATGGCCCGTAGAGGCGTTAGGAGTGTGGTGCGCTCCACTGTTGATATATGTGGATATGTGAAAAAGCCATTCCTTTCCCTCACAACGCCGAACGATCTGCCATCGCTCCAAAACCCTTCCCGCATTATTAATCTCATCGCTTATGGAGGCCTACGTAAGCCACTCACTATCGTGATCACAGATAACCCTCGCAAGTTCTTGGTCATGGGGGCCAAGAATGGTCTCCCCCTAGTCCAACCAGCCTACGAACGGGCCCGACAGTTTCTAAAACGCCACTGCAGTTTCCAGCGACTTCCGCCGATCAATGTAGAGCCCGTCGACGATCTTCTACACGTCTGCAATACATCAGCAGATGTTTTGCAAATGATATACGCATTCAGCCGCGAAATCCAACGCCTCGAGAACAAAGATGCCACTTGGCGCCTTCGCTTTTACTTTGCGAAGGCACTTCGTGAATTTGAAAAACGCTGTTTCTTGAAGTAGAAACAAAGACAGCCACATAGTGAACTCGCTCTACTAGATGCCCCACCGCACGAGAACAAACGCGTATAGGCTGACAGAATTGGTAACAACCAACGTCGCCGCCAGGGTGTGCAAACGCCTCCTATGGAGGTTGAGAACCGACTACCATCCAATGCGACGCACAGGGCCCCAAATACAGGCAACGAAGTGCAAGCCAATCGATTGGCAGTGTTGAACAACGATGAAGCCCCCAGTGTGGGAGACTGGGCCGACTCCGTACCACTCTTGTCTTAAGAAGAGAGCACAATCACATTCGAGTAACCGTATCCCAACGACAGTATGCCGCCCCCTCCAACAGTCGGTAAATGCCCCTCTGTTACACAAATCCTTGCGTCGGTGTTCTCGGAATGCTAGTTTAGTATGATAGATCCTTAGTTATGAAAATAAAAGTCCGAAAAAACTAGCAATTTCGCAGATTGCCCTAGTTGGCAAGACAAAAAAAATTTCTTTGGGAAATCGCATTTCAACGTGCCGCAGTTGAACTCCATTTGTTGAAGTTGTATGCTAGTTTGCAGTTCGTGCGCCACTGCCCGTTACCTCATATTCGTCGCAGTCGTCAAAATCACTCAAAAAATTTACTCTCGGGTCACCAGCGCTGGTTTATTCCAACTCGGCATTCGGATCCTGAGTCTCAGTTTCCCTAAAGGTGAAGTTAAAGAAGTCCAACGGACAACTATCCCCATTCTGGTACACCCTCCTAGCACCAAAGCGGCTCCCAACCCCTCCCAGTCTCTTCTCCTCCTGCTCCTCCAATATACGCTCCGCCGTCCTCGCAGCCGCCGCCGTACTCCCGAAACCCACCAACGGCGCGCCACCCGGCAGCTGCGGCGGCACAAACACCTTCCCATCTTCGTCCACCATCACCCCACCCTTCCTCCTCTTCTTCATTCAACTCCCCACACCTTCTCCTCCCTTCTCTTCTCCCCCACTCTCCCTCACACTCCCCTGCCCACCCCGAGAACCAGGCGTCACCGGCGACCCTTTACCTGCTCCCTCTCCCACCCCTACTCCCCCTCCCCTCACCATTTCCTTCAACTCCATCAGCAATTTGCACGCCTTCTCCACCTGTCCCACTCGCTCCTCCAACACTTCAACCCTACCCTTCAGCCCCATGTTCTCCTTTCCCAGCCTCCCCATCTCCCTCCTCACGCACTCCAACATCCCATTCACATGTCCCACAGCCCCCACCCAAGTCAACTTCATCCTCTTCCGAATCGTCGAAATCAATTCCATCGGCACCCCAACCTCCGACACACTCAGCACCACCCCTCCCATATCTGCCACCATCTCCGACAGCATGTCGTCGAAGTGCTCCTTCATACTCCCCCCAAGCTTCCTCACCCGTTCCTCCATCTCCCCCATAAACCTTCTCTCCGGTCCTCCTCCTCCATCCCCATCCCCATCACCTCCACCGCCTCCTCCATCCCCATTACAAACCCTCTGACTCACACAAACCCCCTCAGTACCCCCTCCCTCCTTCCGTGGCGGCATCTCTGGCACTTCCATTCTATGCAGCAGAGTTATTAGCTCCTCATCACCAACGTATCCATTCGACATCCCGAGAAAAAACGGCGTCCGGCGATAAACGACTTGAACAGGCCTGAGCGACTTACAACAACTCTCGTCCTTGCCACCCATGATCACAGCGGTTACACTCGTGGCCACACCCCGCAGGCCTATTTGTATCACAATTTTCTATACCTCAATTTCCCGCCATTCCCCAAAAACTCCATTTCTCCCAGATATTTCCATATTTTCGTTTTTTCCTTTCAGTACTATCCCACAAAACAAATCCACAGCGCCCGTTCCTTAACTCCTTACCATTACATCTTCCCCTTCATACTTCATTTCGACACATCTCTTTTCATAAACACATTCATCAGTCCTAATCCCTTCATACCCACCTACCTCATTCTTTCAACTACTTAGTCATAAAAACTATCTTTTCCTCTGAAACCACTTTATCGATGTATACATCGGCAACGCCATTCTCTACTTAAGCATCTCTCCCTTCCTCTCCTGTAGCACAATATCTCCTCACACCATCCAACAAATTCGACATAATGACCTCGCCTTCCTCTTCTCTCCGCTCCTCCCACACCCCAGCTATTGTTGTATGCAGAGGCCGCATTGGCTCCGTGCTTCACGACCACGGTACTCCTCAAGATACCATTCTTTCACTCCAAGATTTCATAGCCGCACACAGCATTCCGCAAGGTCCCATTTTCTTCTGCGGCAGGAGCAACTTGTTGGAAACAGTAATTCGCTCCTGCCCTCCATCTCGCAAACAAGACTTGGTCTTCATTCAGAACGGCCACATTCTTCCCATTCTTTCAAAACATGGTCTTCATCACACCACACGAGCAGTTCTTTACATCGCCGTACCTACTCTCGGTGCACCTCCACAGGATGGCGTCACCCCTCTTACTCCCAACGGCCACACAACTGTCACCGGAAAATGGGCTTTCGCACTGGCACAACGCTTCTTTAACGCAGGTCTCACTTGCAATATCGTTGACGAAGACGCCTTCTCTAAATCCTACTACAAAAAGCTCGTCTGGATCTCTTCATTCAACCTAGTTGGTTCCTCCCACGGCTTCATTACCATGCATGACGTGGCCACCCACTACAATACCATAGTCTCAACGATAATGAAAGAACTACTCGGCATAGTCTCCTCCAACACAGCTATCTCCAACAATATCCCCTCCACAGTACAATCCCTCCTCGCCTACGGCAGCACTCTTACCTTTTTCCACGCCTCATTCTCTGAGTACGAATTCAGAAATGCTTACTTCTACCTTTCCTCCGAGGATACCAAGAGAGCGGGCTTGCCTGACCCTGCCCCTTTTCTCACCAACTATGTCAATGTCCTTAGAAAAGACATTCTCTTTTAGTACCAGTACTACTTTGGTCTCATTTTGTAAAAAAGATATCTTTCCAAAATACTCTCTCTCCTTACCCCACGCTTTGTAACTCATTTTCTTTCTTCAACAATCCTTTTATGCTCACATTATATCAAAACATTCCTTCATTTCTTATTACTAGTCAAGTCACCTCACTCTCACGCACATAACACTACACGCCCTACATGTTTTATCTAGTCCTCCTCATAATCCATTATCATCGGTCCCTCCTCGTAGTCCCCATCCGTGTTATCAGCCTTGTGGCCTTGTACCGCGTCATTTTCCTCTTTGTAATCCTCCTCTCCAACTTCCTCTTCCTCCATTTCAAAGTTGCTCACAGAACTTTCCTCCTCGTCCAGCTGGTCGTTCGGGTCTTCCCCGAGTCCAAATTCCTCATCTAAAAATTTGGGCCGAAAAGCAGGCTGCCTGTGCACCGCATCAGGGAGCTTGTATCTCTCGGGCACAAAGTACATGTGATACCGTAGACAATTCTCTTTCAACAGCGCATCCATGTACCCAGCCCCAGCATGAAACACATCTCCGCTTCCAATAAACATGGAGTACGGTGGAACCCTAAACTTTTTCACAACCATCGTACGAGACAGCCTCTTCAAACTCTTCTCATCCGTCACATACATATTATGTGGCCTCTCATAAAAGAGCTCCCCCCGGAGGCCATCATGAACAATCCTGGAATCTCCCCATTGTTCTTCTCTACATTCGGCAACCCTCGGAAATCGGTGTGCAATACCTGCCTCGGGCATCCCTCCCCCGTACACAACACATGTCCTCCTGTTTCCGGCGCGTACATCCTCTTCTTCGCCCTACTGTTGTTACACAGACAAAGACCTGCTGCTATCTGCCTAAACCTAGCATCCAACAACGCCCTCTTTCTCACCATCATCACATTCTTCTCATCCGATTCCATGTAATCCACAATCCCCTTCTTCGTGGTAATGTATCGCCCAATGCCCTGCATCCTAACCCCCGTGTCCTTCCCATCTCCCGCATTGATGATAGGGTTCCATCTCTTGCGGTTCTTCTCGAACTTGAGGACCGGCTGTTCCAAGAAATCCTTGTGAAAGACTCCAACATACTCTCTGTCACATCTTCATCCAACACCACCCCCCTCTTCTTCGCTTCATCTGCCATGCCTTCGTCACTTCCAAATTTCTCCAGCATACAGAATCCTCTCTCCATCAACTCCATTCTCTTCGCGGCAAAATAATCTCGCGCGAGGTCATCCCTCTCCATCGCCGCCATCCAAAGAGCCTCTTCCTCCCCTTTCGGCTTTCCCTTCAACGGGAGCTTCACCCCAAGAACTGGTTCCTTCGTAGTCCCCAGTTCCTTGTGCACATTCCGGGCTGCATGCCAGTACACTGCGTGATGCACCGCCCTCCAATCCTCCACCATTAAACACCCCGCCCTATGCTGCTTTCGTAGGTGAAGCATATCCATCCACGGGTGCTGGCGTTTCACGGCATTCTTCTTTTCCGGTCACTCACTCAGAAGTGCACTCACCATATTCGTCCACGACATATCCGATCCCCCGGTGTACTCCCCAGCTGTCTTCATCCCCTTCGGGAGAACATCCGGATTGTTATCCTCAAAGCTACGCATTCCTACTTCACCTTCCCCCGCGGTTCATCCCCAACAAATCCACTATCCTTCTCACCACTATCACTCTCCTCCTCGCCCTCACTGGACGACATCACATTGATTTTCTGCTCCTTAAAAAACATCTTCAATGCAGTCCTCGTCATTTTCCTGAACAAGTTAACAACCTCCAAAGGTATGTCCACAGAAGATGTGTTCACCGTACCCTTCCTTCTTCGCTTCGGGCCAGGTTGCACATCATCTTCATCCTCGTCGTCAGTAAGCACCACAGAAGTTCTCTTCCTCGTTTTCCTCTTCTTCCCCACAACCCGTCCAACCTCCTCTTCTCTCAAGCGACCCGGAACCACCTTACGTCTTGTGCTACGTCTTAACACCGGTGGTTCCGGTTCAGGGCTTTCTACCACCATTGGATCGTTCTCCGCCTCAGCAGATGGAGCCCTGGCCGTCCTCTCCGGTTTCACAACCTCTTCAATAACCTCCTCTACAACCTCCTTCTCCTCTGAACTTCGCAGCGGTACTTTAAAGTTTTGTTCCAGCTTGTTACCGGCAGTCTTCACCCTCCTAGACACCATCCCGTCCCACAAATGCTTTGCTCCCGCGAGCTCCATTTTGGCTGTTTGCTTCGCGAGATATTCCAAGACAGATACCCCCTTTCCTCCAATCTTGAGAACCGTCTGCATCACTTCCTCAACTGTCATCTTCTTCCTCTTGGCAGTCATGTCGCAAATCTTAAACATACCAATTGCATACTGAAGGAAGTGCTTCCTCATATCCTCAAAACGGCCCGTCCTCCCTGCAGAGAACATTCTCAGTCGCACATGCCATTGCAAGCAACGGACGACGAAACGGAATTCTCCATCTGCGAGTCCCATAAGGAGGTCACTGGACACATATGTGAGCGTCAGCGGCCGCCCCTCCTCGCCTACCTTCTCAAAGAATTGGAGAAACCCCTCGCTTTGCAAAAACTTCAGAGCCAGTGCCGCCTAGCGATTCAAGTGAGGCATACTATAGTCCCCGGTAACCCCACTTCTTTTCAACGTGCCCGCTATCTGTTTCGGCGTCACCTTCCTCACATCCACTCCTCCTTCCTCAATGATGTTTTCAACGAAGGACACCGTGCTGTGAAGCTTGTCTGCGAAAGACATCTTCAGAACATTGGAGCTCATCTCGTTCAGGAGATTGCCAAGTCCTAGCACTTCATTCATGACCATCGGAATACCATCCTTCCTCCTCCATAACACAATATCCAGAGACTTCACTATATCCTCCCATTTCCCTCCTTCCTCACGCAGGTCCTGTAACACTAGAAATCGGTGATATCCGTCTATAAGTGTTACAGGCAGCACAAGTCTCCCGTCAACGATGTCACTCGCATCCAAATCGCCTAAAAGTGTAACGGCAATCGAACCGGCGGAGGGAAGCCAACCAAAGTTGCGGCACTTCATCTTCGTGGCCTCCTTGTACGCCAGGTTCACACTGCGAACCTTCTTCTTCGGGATTTCAATCATCTCGATATCCGTCGTCAACCGCTGCTGAACATAGTCGGCGAGGGATATCTTCGGTAGCGGCAGCGTGGTGTCCACCTCATCCGACGGAACTCTATCTCCTTCATCGAACAAATCCCCCTCAGGTCCACCCAGGGAAGCCTTACTAGTCCCAATGACCTCCACAACATCGTCATCGGAGTCATCCAGGATGTCAACGCTCTCAATTGCTCCCACCGGTTTCTTCATCTCTTTAGAACCTTCTCGTCCTCCTCCTCTCGTTGGTGGAGACTAGAGTTTGGCGGTTTTAGAGGAATACTCAGCCGATTCTTTGACCTCCTCAACATCTTCACTCTCAGGCTGAGAGTTGGACGACTTCCCGGCCCCAGGGTGCGGAGTGGGGTGCGAAGTGGGACTCTGCGGAATCTCAATTGAGGCCATCATCGACGTATTCCAGGCATACAGCCCAGCCGAAAGGAATTCGGCGAGCTTACTCGGGAGATCCTCCGGACCTTGGAAACGGTAACGGTAATTCGCGTCTAGATGACTTGAAACATTCGTCCTCCAGATAACCACCAAATCCTCACCGTCTAAGGCAGTGGCGCTTAGAAGATGGCCATGCAGCGAACGGCAGAGCCCCTTCCCGGTACCATCAGCAGGCCCCACGCCACGTACTTCCGGAGTACCAACTTCAACCCTCTTCTTGTCCTTTCCAAGGCTGATGAACAAAGATACAGAGTGGCCACCTTTTACCTTATGTGGCGCGGGAGTACTCGTCTTCTTCTTCATCGCGCGCGGTGTTCCCCGCTTGGAACGCGATGTCAGCCTACGAGGCGTGGGGACCTTCGCCTTTCCTCTTCCTTGCGTAAATGGCGCCATTTCTGACCCCTCGCTGTTCCTCTTCGATCGCGCTGACTCCCGCCCCCTTTTATGGTTCAGAGGCGCCATGTTGGATACAAAGGGTTCAAACAATTCGAAACGCGGATTACGACCGTCGAGAATGCTCGCGAGAACGTATAGTGGACGTACCCTTCTCAATCCGTTCGTTGCCTTCACTTCCTGACCGAACACTGCCCCCGCTCAATATAGGATTGAACTCAAGGGGTTCCGTATTTCACGTTTTAGAAATTACTATCGCTTTATTTAGAAAGTTACATGATCCTCATAACTACTACGTACGTGTAGCTATAGAATAAAGGCACCCAGTTTTGAAGGAAAAAAAAATGAATTGCGTCCGTTAAGTTTTCGGCATGAACAGCGGTCCGGGGTGGTGTGGCGCTTCATCAGTACCCTGATGAAGCGCCACACCACCCCGGGCCACTGTCCATGCGCAGTGGCCGATGAAGTTGGACGACACCTCGGACGGCTGTCCACGTGCTGTGGCGGAAGAAGTTCGACGACACCCCGGACGGCTGTCCACGGCAAAAAAAAGTTAATTTTTCAGACAGCGGTCCGGGGTGGAGTGGCGCTTCATCAGTGCACAGATGAAGCGCCACACCACCCTGGACCGCTGTCCATGCGCCGTGGCTGATGAAGCTGGACTTCAGCCCGGACCACTGTCCACACGCCGTGGCCGATGAAGCTGGACGACTCCCTGGACGGCTGTCCACGGCAAGAAAACAATTCATGCGCATGGACAGCGGTCTGGGGTGGTGTGGCGCTTCATCAGTGCCGTGATAAAGCGCCACTCCATCCCGGACCGCTGTCCGCGCGCCGTGGCCGATAAAGCTGGACGACACACCGGACCGCTGTCGACGACGGGTTTCACTTATGATTGTTTTATGAGTATTTAAAGCCCTGCATCTTCTTATAATGACGGGAGGACGTAAGGGCGTCAAATCATTTGACTGTCGTTCGATGAGTTTGTTGGAAAGCAATAAAAACTGCTCTTCATAAGCACGGAGAACAGTTTAGAATAGAAATAGTTCGCAGCTTGTTGGTCATGTATAAAACAAAACAAATAATACATCACATCGATCTGGCAGAATATGCGCTATATCAGAAACTTTACATCCTATAAAATCGAAGAAGGTAGTTCTACCGACTACCTTCTCTAACTTTTTATGATGTAGATTTTCCTGTAGCGCCCAAGGTCGTGACCAATAATGAATACCCCCTTTTGCGACAACCACGAGCATTATGTGGTTGTCGGAGAAGAAGAACTCATCACTGGCCGCAAAATTCTTCTAGTGACTATATTGGGGACTATTCTTCTTCAGTGATTGAAATATCAGTAGTGGCAAAACACGATTATATGAGTTGAACAACTCTTGTAATCGTAATCCACCATCACCGGTAGCTCAACCACTTCCGATAGTTCGACCTAACGCAGTCTAATCTAGTCGGTCTAACAAATAACCACAGTCCAACAGTGATTGAGCTGGCTGTCAGAGCCAAAGCCAATTACATGAGTTGAACAACTCAAGTAATCGTACTCGACCATCACGGCCAGCTCAAGTACTTCCGAATGTTCTCAGTAAAGCAAGGATGCAGAAGCGGCATACACTGTGTCCGGCGACTCTGGCTTGAATACGCAATAGCATGGAAAATAGAAGAGTACGCCAGTTAGTACGATTCACAGAAAACGAACAAAATTGTCGAACGTACCTTGTGTGCCACTACGTCCGCGCAACAGAACAAGGACGGAAAGCGCACCTCCCTTATACAGTTTCCGGCGATATTTTTTTCTTCTGTCACAACCGAGAGACTCACTTGGTTGTGACAGGAGAAGAAGAGATCCCCGGAAACCGTAACGGCGAAATACAAAGCGTTGTCCTTACCGAGGCAGTTGGCAGGAGAGCGAAGGTGCTTAAGTACACGCAGCGTCACATTACAAACAAGCCCCAGTCGCGAGGGGGCCGCTGTCTAGGTGGAAATTAATTTTTTTTTACTTTACCTCCCACGGCGCATGGAAAGCGGACCGAACTCGAGTGGCACTTCATTGGAGCCGTGATGGAGCGCCACTGCACCACGGACCGCTGTCCGGAGAGCCGTTAGTTATAACTTCGTCTATACTTCCATATCTAGGAATTATCGCACCCCCCTCCCATCCCTGCCTTCTTTTATAACTGTTTATCACCGCATGAGTCCCTCTAACATCACCCAATTCCCTTGTACTCCTCTACCTTAGAGTTCTGGTACCGTTCTGGCGTCTGAACTCCTCCTTCACATCGCTAATTCCGCAGCCGTCTGCCGTCCACTCCCGTCTACCATCCGCACTCATCTCTCGTTCGCTGCCGTCTCTCGTCAGCTTCCGTCCGTTCGCTTTCGCCGTCCGCTGCCGACGTCAATCATCTGTTTTTTCACGACCGCTCCGGTTCTCCTTCCGTATTCATAATACAGCCGTTCGTTATTGTTCAAAATGGCTGCCGCAACCACATCAAGGTCTAAGTCACCGGCACCTCCGACATCCGACATGAAGGTTGGAAAAATGTTCGGTTCTGGGGATGAGCTTCTCACCGCGTGTCTCGCCATCGGTGATCACTATGCGTCGACGATGCAAGAGGAAGGCGAACCTAGGAAATTGGGACACAGCGAATTCGTTCAATATACCATCAAGAATCGCACTGTCCTAGACGTTGCCAAGAAGTACTTCTCTATCCTTCTCGGACCCACTCAACCATCATGGAGCGACGATGAGCTCAAGGCTGTGTGCGGGAACGGTTCGTACCGTCAGCTGTATCTGGCGACGAGATTGCTTGACATCATGGACGGAGACAGAGACAGGCGTGTGAGGGATTTTTGGAATGCTTATACCAGAGTGGACTTTCAAGGAATACCGAAAAATGTGACGTTAACCGAATTCTTCAAATCCATGAGTATAGCTTCCAGGCGCGTGGGCCGGATAGTTCCCCTTTCGGTACGAGCGTCGCTACACATTTCCAGAGAGTTCTCTTTCTTTCCCTTATTCAAAAAGTATCTATGGAAAAGCGCCTTCGGGGCCATAAGAGGCGTAAGGGGGAGAAGGGATATTCCACCCCTTTTGGGAATGTGCAAATATCGCAGAATCTCCAAGCTCAGCGTGCCGGTTTTGGTGTGCAGCTGGTAACAAAGGCCTGGGATTGTTTCTCCCAATTTCTGAGATTCCCTAGCGCGGAGGTCATGGTTCTCCCTTTTATACTGCTCTTGTACGACGACATGCAGTTTAAACATATTGAAACGGGTTCCGAGGGGTTCCTGCACAAGGACAACGACCATCGCTTGCTACTGAGCAACACGCAACTCTTCGGGAAGACGAGGTCCAACTGTGGGCATGGAATCTTCTGGAGGACATTGATGTGGCCCTCCGAACGCTTGCGAAGGAGTTCATTTCTGACCTGAACAAGGTTGTTGTGAACGAGCAGTTGTACAAAATATCAGAACCTGGACGATGGGCCGTTCTAAAGACGTTTCACAGGGACCCGTCAAGAGCGTTTGCTCAGAGATTTGATTGTTTCTCTAACTCGCTTATGTCCTCCATCTTGGAGACAATAAGCCCTTTGAAAATCAAAGAAACACTCAGGGTGCCTGATATACCTCTCACGCCGATATCGAAACCGGAGCCTGCCATAGAAATTCATGAAGATGAAGATGAGCAGTTGGAAAGGGGGTATCCTTCGGAGGGGAAACAAGGAGAGGATGGAGATGGCGGAAGTGGAATGGATGTAGTTGGTGAGAGTGGGAATGAAGATGTTGGTGAACAGTTGTCCGACGCTGACATACAGCCTCCTCCTGCCATTTCCTCGTTGGACGATAGAATGGCATTCCAACGTTGTGAAGTGGAGATGGATAAATACTTTCGAATGTATAATTGCGGGTTCGAGGATATGGTGGAAACGGACGAGACTCTGCGAAACAACGGAGTCTCTCCATTGGGGAAAGTTCAACTGGTTCTTATGGACCCACCATACAACATAAGGACCGATAAGAACCGGGAGAACAGTTGGTACAATATGCTGAGGGCTGAGCATATGAAGAAGGCGGCAAAGCTTATATCAAGGCTTCTACGTCCGGGGGGTCATTTCGTTAACTTCTGTGCATTGGAACAGGTGAACCAGTGGAGGAGGGTGTTTTCCCTTATTGGAGCAAAGGACGAGCAAGGGGTTCCGAGGCGATCGTTTGTTGTGGACCAGGTCCCAATTCATTTTATACGGTCGCAAGGCAACCCCATGCGAAACCCGGGACGCAGGTCCTGCTCCTTGTTCCCTTCCATGGAGTGTGCGATACATGGTGTTCGAAGTGGCCTCGTTTATGCACAGCAGCATGCGATGGTGAACTATGAGAACTTCAAGTAAGTGCAGTCGAGGTATCCAGAGTACCACAGAGTTATTGACCAGGTACCGCCCATGTTTAATGGGGAGACTCTTCAATGGAAAGGAAAGAAGGAGGGTGGGGGCTACATGTTGCAAAAGTTGAGGTCGGAACAGAAACCTCGCGCGTTGTTGAAGGAGCTGATCAGCAGATTTTCGCAGCCAGGTGATACAGTGGTGGACTTGTTAGCGGGAACTTTTTCGACTGCCATGGCATGCATGGAGTTAGAATGTCATCGGAAGTTTATTAGTTGTGAGCTGGACCCTAACTATTTTGCGCATGCTAGGCACGCGACCATTGTTCAGTTCGCGACGTGCATGCGCGATAATGAGACGGATATTCAAATTACGCAGGAGGTCCGAAACTCTGTGAATCGCGTGATGGACTTATTTCCCAAGTGGAACGCTCGTCCTTCACGATCATGGAAGGCTCCATCCGGCTTCCCACAGTATCAGAAGTTCCCACCGTATATTGTAGACTTCCTGGCATCGATGTGGCAGGAGGAGGCCATGGCCATGATCGGCAGGCGCAAAGCGCTGCATGAGTGGCCGAAAACGTTGCAAGGGAAGATGGGTCTCCTGGATTGGAACGCGATGTTGGCACTGGAGGCCACTATATGTGGTTGTCGCATTGGGAAGTCGTCGATTCGTCACCATGACGCAGGAGTAGGAGTGCTTACCACGCGCCGTTTCATGAAGAACGAAGAGATATGTTTCTTTTACGGAACTCTAGTGTACCATGACTTCACGAAGAGGAAGGAGGTACACAAGAAGTATGAGGAAGGGTTGTTGGGAGCCACCGCCGCACGTTTTCGAACTTATGCGATGGAGGTTAGCCTGCGAGGCGAAGTATTCCGGAAACTCCCGGAAAAAAGACGAGAAGTACCTACAATTCCTGTATGGATTGTCCCCGCTCCATTTTCATTGGGTGGAACAATTAACGACCCAAAATATATGGAAGGGGATAACGATAGGGATGCAGTGGAGGATGGCTTGAAGCAGCGACAGACTGCCAATGTGGCGGTGAGTCGAACCCCAGGAACTGGGCGAACTCCACTTCAATTAAGAGAATACCGAATGCTTGCCGTCCGGGCACTTCGGGTTGTAGAAGTGGGAGAAGAGTTGTTTGCAGATTATGGAATGGAGTACACATGGGGTACGTCTTCGAATCCTATAGTAGTCGACTAGAGCTCAAGTGATTTATGACTTATGGAACCGAAAGGTGTACCGTAGTATGTGTAAAATCGAATTGTGTACGTTTTATTCCGCTTTCTCTCTAACTCTCGTGTTCCACAGGGGAGGACGAGAACTCCCCCAAGTGAGTGGGTGTCGTCACTTTTATCATCCAGTGACGTGAACAAAATGGGGATAGGATTCGGGGGAGTGGGTTGACGTTCAAGTACATAGAATAAATGATACGGAGTACATGTGATATCATGTGAAACTGTAACAGTTTTTGGCAGTGAGGTTTCGTACAGGAAGGGAAATTTCCGTCCCAATTTTCGGAAAGTGATTCCGAAAAGTACTAAAACGGTGCGATATTTCTACCACACGTCGAGTGAAGGTGTGCGTTTCACGGGGAACCTGCGATCACGTCGAGCGGCGACAACATCTAGAGCGCACCGCCGGGCGCATCGTCGTCGTCCGATTCCATATGGGGAAACGTAAAACGAGAAGTGCGAATTCGAATGCGAATGCGGAGGATGTAAGTGGGAGCGCGTCAAAAGGGTGAAGGCGTGCAGACGTGGTAGGTCGGGGTCGCGAGGATGGCTTGGGTAGTACTACGCGTGCGCATCGAAGCGGCGATGTGGGGCGGTATTGGGCGTAGTTCGCGCGCTCCTCGAAGCGGATTACGTGGGAAAGGTAGGAGGAACACGGGGAGACGTGACCGAGGCCGACCTTTGGAGCGAACCGAGCAAACTGAGCGAACCGAGCGAACCGAGCGAACCGAGCGCACCGAGCAAACGGAGCGAACCGAGCGAACGGTAAGTGCTTTGGTAACACAAGCTACTCCGCTTCCACATGAGATGGAAAATGGAGGAGGGGAAAGCAGGGGAGAGATGGGAGGAAGGCAGGGTAATGATGCGCGGGGCGGTAGTGATAGAGGTGGGCGGCGAAGGGGCGATGACTCCACGCAAGTTGTAGAAGAAGGCGAGTGTGGAGATGTCATAGAGAAGGGGAGGGAGTGTCGCAGTGGGGGGAGGGAAGAACGATAGCAAGAAGTACTAGTGGGATAGTTAGCCGTGGTATTTGAGGGAAGGAGGGGGAGAAAGTGGCTGGGGTTGGTGTTCGGGAGGGGAGAGGTCGCAAAAGAGAAGTAGGCGGAGGCGTTCAGGAGGCGAGGAACGAGGGCATGGAGGTGGTGGTTGGTGTTAGGAGGAATCGAATGGTGGGCAGAGAAAGAACTGGTGAACCGCGACATACTGCGATGCGGGAGGAAGAGCTAGTGGGGGATATGATGCATATGAGGGAGCATGGAAACGCAGAGGACAGTGGGAGGCGAATTGGGCGTATGGGCGATGGAATAAGGGGCCACGCCAATGTGGAGAGGATTGAATGGCTCCGAGACAATTTGCCCGAAAGAGTTGTAGGACGTAGCAGTGGTGGATCAGTGATTGAAAATGTGAGAGACAATATACCAGTGGATGGGAGGGTATTCGAAGGAGAAGATGTCGTTGTCCGAAACAGGCATAGAACTGGAAGGAACTTGGTGGAAACCGAGGTACGAACGCCTGTAGGAATACGTGGAAGGCGAAATGCCGTTCGGATTGAGGACAATGTGCATGAAGCAGGAGTCGACGATTCTGGGGATCGTGGAGAGAGGAACGGATCAAGGGAAATGGGAACTACAGGAATAGCAGAAGGAGATGAAGAGAACTTACGTGTGTTGCCAAGGTCTGCACTGGTTGAGAGGGTGAATTCCTTGAAAGGGAAGCTAGGAAATATGAAGGAGGATCACTATACCATGATGGTGAGTTTGAAACTCACACAGAAAGAATTGGAACGGGTGAGGGAGGAGCTGAAGCAGGAAAATGTGTTGATTGAAAGTTTGAGGGAGGCTGTGAAGGGTAGGAAGCGAAGGGGGTGTGGAAAGGAAGTGAAGGTGCGTCGAGAGCATGATATAGAGGTGCCAGAATGTTTTTACGGTTTTGCAAAGGCTGTATATGATAAGATTCTCCACTATGCGAAGTTGGAGGCGCCAGAACTCTGTTTTGACACGGAGAACGTTAGTAGGAGCTGGAAGAACAGGAGTGAGACGGTGGGAGAAAGTAGTGAGGGCAGCATATTTGTGGTTGGGGAGAAGGAGATGGTACCTCCGTGCCCGTATCAAGTGGCATATGAGATGAGGGCGTATACGCCATCAACGAAGGGAGGAAGTGATGTGCTGTTGAAGTATGTGGAAGTATGTGGTGGAGACGGAAATACTGGGAGATACTTGGGAGACGATACGAGAAGCGGGAAGGAAACAAGAGTGTGTGGATAATGTTAGTGCGAACAAGTGTCTGACGTAGCGGATGAAGCAGACATTAAGCGATGTGATTGGGGTGCTGAAGCGGGCCGCTCGCGATAAGTTATTCTCCATCCTTGGATATGATTTGATTTCGAAACGTGCGAAACCTACTGAGGGGACTGAGCTATGGGAAGAGCTAAAGCAGCAGATGGGGGAGGCGCGCGAGAAGCTGATGGGAAGGGAGGAGGGCGGGGGGAATGAGTTGTGTGCGTGGAGAACGAGCCAGTTCGAAGACCTTGCGTCTTCCGGGTCTCGTGCGGTTGGGCCACCATGGGAGGTTGATGATGAAGATATGTACTTCAAGAATTGGATGGCGGTGGCTGTGTTGGAGGAGTATATAGGATACGCAGTGGAGAGTCAAAGTAACGGTGAACGGCAGTACGTGGATGGGAAAGTGATGCACCTCGCGAGACTTGACGCCTGGATTGCCTGTGTGGTGAAAACTATGAACGAGGTTGTGGGACGTGGAGGGCAAAGACAGCTTTTGTTCTCTACTTTGTATGGGAATTATCTACCTGGGGCTGTTGAAGGAATACTGGCGGTAGCCTGGCAATCGCTACAGGAGGAGCATGCCGAGGAGTTTGAGAACGATGGCTTTGTGGATGGAGATCCGAGGTGTGTGTCGGGAAACTCTGGGAGAACTGCGACAGTTGGGCTGTGGGTACCATCGAAAGAAAAGATTTACCTAGCTGTCAGGGAGGACTATTTTATGGCAAAACTAACACGGAGACTAAATGCAGTTCTTGATTGTTACATAGCGGCCTGTCGACCGGAGGACCCGAGTTTCGGGCGGTTGGTGGCACACCGGGCGGAACGCAGGGAAGGGACAGGGGTTGATGGTAGGGAAGAGGCGGGCTACTAAGAGTCGGGTGAGGTGCAGTGAGGGGGGAAGGGGTGGAGGTATGTGTGGGATCGGGAAGAGATGCTTCTTCTTTTTCATGTCATGCGTATCTTCACTCCTTCCAATTGAGAGGAAGCGGGTTGAAATTTTTATGAAGCTAAAGCTAACAGGGAATAGAAACTACGTGTTGGATGGGAAATAAGGCTTGGCGGTGGGGTCTCGATAGAACTGATTGAGATAGAATCGGTGAAAGCGCCAGTGTAGACGAGAAGTGAAGGAAGGAGCGGGGTAGTTCTGGCGGAGAACAGGAACAGAGACGAGGATGGAGGAAGAGGGGATGAGTCCATAACAAGGGGAAACGTTATCGGAAGTGGAGTGGGTAAAGATGGGAACTGGGTAGATGGTGTGGTTATGTTCTTCTTCTGTTGCCCATCAAAGGCAAACGCAGTTGAGGGTGAGATCGACGTCGTCGCTGGGTGGGACGAGTCCCATGAACTGGACAAATGCGAACTCCTTGGGAGAAGAAGTTGAAGAAGGAAGGGCGAAACGAAGACGGGAGATGAGTTTGCAGACCCAGACGATAGATGTGGAGGGGTACGGAGGTGGAGCCGGCGACGAGAACGTTGGAGAACTTTGGGGACTTGGATGGACCGAAGGAGGGGGTGGCAAAAATTCGTTGAATGATGGGGACAAAAGGATCCTGGAGGGTGAGCTCGTTTCGTTCTGTGATGTAGTTGTCGAGTGTTGGGATGTAACCGCCGACGACTTAAGCGGAGTTGACTATGGTGAGTCAAGCCTGACGGAGGGCGGGGGAGTTGTCAGTGAGTTGTAGGACTTCGAGAGAGAGGGTGATGAAGGATGGGATGGAGTCTCTTCCGAATTGTGCAAGAATGGATAGGGTATCGGGGGGAAAAGGTCTTGAAGAGATTTGTGAGAGAGGTGAGGATTAGAGCGAATGAATTTGCGGGCAGTGATTAGGTCAGCGAAGGAGATGTGTTTGCCATCACGGACGAAACCGGGTTCTCGGGATTGGAGGGGGGAAGCGAGGTCAGGGGAGGAGGAGGTTATGGAAGGGTTTGTGGAGACTGGATTCCAGTCCTTGATGGCGTTGGAGCGGTGGATGGCACAAATGGTTTCTTGATGTGCGGTGGACCTGCGCTTTGAGGTTTTGGAGTAGTGGGACTTGAAGAGGGTGTGGGCGTGCTAGAATATGCCGGCATCATTGAAGTGGAGGCCTCCGAAGCGGCGAATGTCCTCGACAATGTGGTCGAGGAGGTTGAACTTGAGGGTCCCTAGGCTGGAAGTGTGGCGGGGGCCGAGGACGAGTACGGCTGTGCGCTTGGAGGAGCGGATTTGGTTGTGGATATCGGTGAGGCGGGCGTTGGTCCATTCGGTGAAGGTGTTGTATTGCATGGAGGCGAGGAGGAGGTCTGAGTAATTGGAGCAGACGGAAGTGATGGGATCTGAATCGACTTCGTCACAGCATCGGTCGAAGAAGGCGCCGATGAAGGGGAAGGCCATGTCGAGTGCGCGGTAGTCTTTTGCTTTGAGCATACCACGCAAGCCGTCGGTAGTGAAGAAACCGTTGAGAGTTTGACCGTTGTCGGAAGTGGAGAAGTCGATGTGGAGTCCGTTTGCGGGGGAGTGCTTTTCGATGGCGGAGAGGATGGTGTTTGAATGTTTGAGGATGGAAGTGCGGACGAAGTTGAAGGGGCGACGGGACTGGGAGGAACGGGGGGTGGTGAAGAGTGCTTCTGAGCGGAGTCTCTCGATGCTGGCGAGCTTGATGAGCCTGGAGACGCCGAGGTGGAAGTTGTGGAGTGGTTCGAAGGTGAAGATGTTGTAAGGGGAGAGGAGTGCGGTGATGTTGAGAAGAGGGTATGATTCGAAGAGGGAGGAGTACTTTGCGAAGGGAGAGGGAGTGGAGGGCTTCAAGGGCTTTTTCATTTGTGTTGCGGGAGATTCTGGGCTTACGAGCGAGGAGAGCGTCTTGTGATTGTTGGAAGAGAGTGGAGTGTGATTTGTGTGCGGCGAGGGTCTGGTGCTGAGTTCGGGGGGAAGGGGATCGAATGTGTAGGGGGAGGTCTGTGTGGGAGACGATGCATCTATGACAAAGGTGTTGGGGGCGGGTTCCGTGGGAGATGGCGAGGATGTCTTTTGCTTCGGGGATGTCGGCGCAGTAGCTGGCAATGATTGGGTGACAGTGGCGGAGAACGCCATGGCCGTCACGGAAGGAGAAGCCGTTGAGACCGGAGGAGAGGAGGGGGCCGAAGAGATTGGAGATGGCGAGCTGACTGAGTTCCATTTTGGTATGGCGGGGGATGTGAGAGGAGGTTTGAGGGATGGAGTCGTGGTCTTGGGAGGGGTTGGTTGGGAGGAAGGAGGTTGGCAAGTATGCGAGAAGGGTGAGGTGTTCGGTGACGCACTTGCGACGGAAGGCATTGGAGAAGTTGAGAATGGTGATGTGAAGGGGGTAGGAGGTGATGGAAGAAGATTTGAGGGAGGTGGGGGACTTGTCGGAGTAGATTTGGACCAAACCGATGAAGGAGTAGATACCGGTAGAGTTGGGGGTGTCCCAGATGCAGGAGTCGTTGGAGGAGTGCATGATTGCGGCTTTGAGGGCGGGGACTGCTTCTTTTCCTAGGGTGAAGGCCATGGGGTGGGCGAAAGCGGGAGAGCCGGAAGGGGTTGTGTGAGCGACGGGGTGGAAGAAGGTGTTGTGGAAGTGTGCGAGGACGATTTGTTGTTTGAGGACCTGGGTGGGGTCCTTTCGGAGGATGGTGGTGGAAAAGAGCTGCTGTGGGTCGGAGAGGGTGGTGGGAGCGAAGCCGATGTTGCTGACTCGGTGTTGGAAGAGGTCTGTTTGAAGTTTGAGACACTGGGTGGCGGAGGAGACGGCGTTGTGGAAGACGGGTTTGGGGAAGGCGGGGTCGTGGAGGAGGGAGAGGAGTTCGTCAGCCTTTCGGAGGCCGAGGGAGGAGGCGATGGAAGAGATGTAGAGGACCATGCGTTCGAGGTGGGGGTTGTTGAGGAGGTGGAAGGAAGGGGGAGGAGGGGGAGGAGGGGAGGGGGAGATGGAGCAGACGGGGGGTGGTGGCAATGTGGTAGGCGTCCTGGGTGTGGAGGGAGAGGGAGAGTTGCTAGTGGTGGTACGAGTCGTCGTCTGCGATGGGAACGTTGTCGGAAGGGCGGTTTGTGGGAGGGGGAGGTGTATGGAGGTGGGGGTAGACTTGTGACGCTTGATGCGTGGGGGGAAGTGGGGGAGGCCTCCGCTTGGGGAGAGGAAACGCTTGTTTGGGTTGAGGCGATTGGGGCATCTTCTCTGGTGCCTTTGGATGGCGGGGATGGTGCGGGCGAAGAAGTAGCAGCCTTCAAAGCAGCATTTGGGCATGGCGGGGAAGGTTGGGAGGGTGTTGGAGAGGATTGGGGGTACGTAGCGGGGAGCGTAATATGGCGCACGGACGGTGGTGGGGATGATTGCCCGTGATTCGAAGGCGTTTCATATATTTAGTATACGAATGCCTGATGTGAAAGGTGTTGACTAGTGAACCGATCTCCACAAACTGAAAAGGTATTCGATCTATTTGTATACTCCTATTTCTATTCGATAAACAGCTATTTAAGTTTCTATCTAAGTGTCTATCTCGCTATTCGCCCCCGTATACATGAACGTAGGTGACACTAACACACTTACATTGTGCTGCGAAACTACCATAAACGAAAGAAGTATGCTAGTCTCCCTTCCATCCAAACTAGCAAAGATGGAAACAATTTGGAAAAATTCTTTCGAAAAAAACTAGCACAAGTGGAAAGCTGGAAATATGTTCGGAAATTAACACTTCCAAATTTGGATAAATTCACCTGTTTTTCGTTCGTTTTAATTCGGTCATTTTTGACCGCCAAACCAGCATTCCGATAACACCGACGTGAGTATCGCATCCCCACCATCGACCACGTCCCACGATCTATTCGAAGAGACACAATCAATCTCTTCTACCACCTCCTTCGTAATTTTAACACAGCCCGCACCGCTCAGAATCGCGCTAGCTGCCTAGACCGCCTGTTCGTCACTCCCAAGCTTGTCTTCCGTAAGAACGGGAAAGGCGAGCCACGCAACCGCAACACTCCAACCCTGCACGGATGCATTAAGCGAAGAATATCAATGGCCCTACAGGGGGAGTGGAATGCACTATTAGACGAAGCCCTCGTGGCCCACCTCATCCACCCAAGAACTATTCGAGTTCGAAGAAGTATCTCCCACACCGAACCTTCCACTCGTTTCGAACAATTGCTGTACATCTCAGCGTTGGTACATGCCATCAATTCCGGCCCCAAAATCCCTACTCTCCATTATTTGGGGAAACGAGAAGCACAGCGAATCGGCAGGGCTGTTCAAACAATTATTCGTGGTTGGGACGTTCTTGTGCGGTTTCTTGGGTTCCAAGACATGGACGATTTGTCATTTTCTTACATGGCAATCGACTCCAAATTGATTTACAACGTTATTGAGTCGAGAGACACCGGTTTCGTTCCCGTTTAATTCAGGTGCATCTTTCGTTGTTCTCCAATGCATTCGAGTACCAAAGAACACATTGAACTAATCCCATTCTTGTTGGACAACACGACGGACGATTACATTCGTACATTGTTGAAGGACTTTCTTTCCGACCTATACGGAAGTGTTGAACACAGCAACCTGTATACAACCCCGGACGAACAGCCGTATACCTTTTTGATAACTTTAAGGTACCAGAGAGTGATAAACGCACAAAAACATCTCTCGGCTTCTTTTCCGATCAAGCGATCTTCTCTCAAATCGGAGAACTCCCTCAACGGTTTCAATATCTCTCGAAAACCATGGTGAAGACCATCAAATGGTCAGTAACCCCAATTCGCAATCGCCTGAACAGAAACCAGTTTCCTGAGCCTATCTTGCTTCGTCTAAGACGTCGACCGACACAGTCTGATACCCCCCTTGCCAACCAGCCCGAGAGAAAACGAAGGAAACGTGATCAAGTCCAAAATGAATGTACTCTCCTTCCCCTATCTGGAAATAATCCTTCCTCTTCCGCTGGGCTGCAACTTTTTCCTTCGGCGTTGTCGAATGAAACTCGCCCTAGCACTGCGATCCGCCGTCATTCACTCGTGAAACTTTTGAGAAGACACACGGACGGACCGTACAGTGATGAAAATGGCCAGGATTCTCCCCCGGGCAGCTATGCGCCCCTTGAAACGGCTAAGAAAGAGCCTGAGCTCCAGAAAGCTTTCAAAGTTCTGGAAAAGAAAGTGCAGGATCGTGTTGCCCTTCTGGACACACCGTTCGAGAATTTTGTTGATGCATTAGAATTGTGATTTTCTCACATTGAGGTTATTGGTCACACTCAGTTTGTCTGCATAGAGCCCCCTCACAACTTGCGCAGTGCTCCTTATGATAAGTTGGGCCGCAAACAAATGCAGAGGACAGTGCGGTTAATCGACAAACTTCTCCGCCCGGGTGGCCACGCTATAATACTCTGCTCCTTCGCTGAAACTAGTACATGGATCGATCTATGTACTAAGTTGACTGGTGAAGATGACGAGGAGGACGGAAGCGATTCTTCCTGTGCCTCTTCCTCTTCCTCTTCGGACTCATCATACTCAATATCTGATGAAGACGAACAGCCCCGACAACGTGATACACAGTTGATCCCACCCCATTGATTCTCTCTTGGCATCCTTCCGTGAACAAGAGCAATGTTTCAAGCCGGCGTACTTCTATGATGGTCAACATGAACGATTATGCAGTCCATCTCAAGGAAAACGGTTGCACTCCGGGGGAGGAATATAAGATGGTGAACACGCATAAAAACTTCAACTACGTGGGTTCTTCGTTTCCCCCCTGGAAAAGACACATCAACAACATCAAGCCGCTACTCCACGGTGAACAATTACGAGTTTTCTCTCTCTCATTTATAGGCACATCTAGCTTAATTACAACTAAATGTAGTGCGTTTCTGGTTAAAGAAGCGCTCTCTCACTAGGAAGGCCAGCACTTTCTCAGGCCATTTCGGATGATATCAGCAACAACAAGATTCCGGCGTTCACGAAGCGGCGGTAGACAAAGACGTCTACTGAGCGTTCTTTTTGGACATCTCAGTACATAATGTTCAACATGATTTAAAATTCCAAGACGGCAGTCCCACACTAACCTCTTTCCAAACAAATGCATTCCAAATGGGTGGGGGTAGCCATGGAAAATGTCCAACAAACAACTGCGAAAGAACCACCTCTGCTTCTCTCTGTGACACTGAATATTGTAGTTCTTCCGGTATAACTCGTATCAAAGGATCTCGCTTGTGTTTTGTTGACACTCTTCGTCGTACTTCGGAGAAGTCAATAGGAACTTCTAACTGTTCTGCAATTGGTGAATCAAGAGCCTGCTTTGCGAGATTATCGACCACGTCACTTCGCGTTAATTCGCAATGACTGGGAACCCAAATCACGTCGACCGCATTAAACTTTGCTATCTCGCACATAATCTCTGACAACTGTTGTACATAGAAAGATTGATTGCGTACAGGCGAATATAGATTCTCCAGCACACTCCGCGAATCGGTCACAAACCTGAATCTACCTCTCCAACCCGCTTGAATTCTTTCCAGCACACAACGAGCAGCGTGCGTTAACGCTATCGCTTCAGAGATGAACGAAGACACTCCAACACCGGCCGGATGTATTCCGGTTATAGTAACAGTTTCGTTGTCCCACCAAATTGCATAAGCACTTCCTCCAACAGCATTCAGCTTCAATGGCTTCATTCGTAAAACATCTTTGTCCTTATCTACTATATCACTGGTTCCATGAAAGTTGTAAGCAATATTCTTGCCGTCATCGTAGTGGATCGTTATCTCTGGCATCATTCCATGGGAAACCAAAAATTCTTGTAGGTGCGAACCCATAGCGTCATACTCATCACTGTATTGGATAGTGCCAGCGTACCAACCCTCATTCCATTAGACAGCCACTCTTACAGGTCGAACTTCTTTGAGCCACGCAGGGGTACCAACAGAACCATCGGTCCATATTTCACAGTCTGCTTTTGGGAGGGATTGCAGAACCATCAAGGCCTTCTTTTTCTGGTCTGGTAATGGTTCCTATTTTGAGCACGGTGTATAGTGAAAGTTTAGCGCTTGTGTGGAATCAGCCCTGGCTCACTTGGCAATGGTGCTCTTGGTATTTGTAAAAGACCGACGTGTGACAGGTGACCCTTTGCAGCCTTATTGAAGGTTGATCTTGATTTCTTGATACGGGTCTGAGACTCACGTTTGAGTGCCAGGGTTATTAGAGTTTGTGACTGACTGCGCATCACTTTCTCATATAACTTCGCTGCCTGCGTCACAGCCACTCTGTATAGACTAGGTTGGTCGATCAAACATCGCAAGCGGTGAATCGGCGATGACTTGGTACATCCTGTTTGAATCCGTGATGCTTCATTTTTGGCCCTTTCCACTTCTTCTACGGCACACGACAAAGCGTTTGGAGTCACGATACTTGCTGCATATTAAGCCAATGGCCCCACAAATCCTACTCTAAATGTGTCCATTGTGTTCCATTCCGCTCCCCAAGTTTTGGATGTTAGTCTACGCAATATTCGGCACCTGGCGCGGTATTTTGCTGCCACCTTGCGCAAATGATGATGAAAGTTTAGGCGAGAATTCATTTGTACACCCAGAAATATGGCGCTTTCTACGGGTTCTATCCACTGACCCCCCACTTGAATCCAATACTTGTGTTTGTCTTTCTTTCATCGAGCATAAGTGAAAGGTACCACCATCGTCTTTCTTAGGTTAAGCTTAATACTGTTTTCCAAACAATATTGCTCCAACCTCATCATTGCTGCTTGTAATCGATTCTTGCATATATCCAGTTTGCTTTGTGTAGCCCACATCGTCACGTTGTCAGCAAATAAACTTAACGAGATCTCTTGATTTTCCCCTTTGACACTGTATGGAAGGTCTGCAATGTACGCCACCCAACGACCTGGAGACAGAGTACCTCCCTGCGGGAGGCCTTGAGGAACCAGCATTCTTGAGGTGTCGGCCGTATTCGATCTGCAAGTCCATCTTCTATCCATGACAAATGAACGTAACCATTTCCATAATTGCACGGGGCAATCGTTCTTGCTAGTTTGACCATAAGCCGTTGGTGCTGAACGCAGTCATAGGCTTTAGAAAAATCACAGAACGTTGCTAAATTCTGCCTTCTTTTGTTTCACCCATCTGTTATCTCCTCTGATAAAGCAACCACCTGTTCATCAGTGGTCCTGTTCATTCGAAATCCAGCTTGACAGGCCGGAAGTTTTGGCCCTAGCCAACGCATAAGAATCCTATTCAAAATACGCTCAGCAAGGCGAGCAATCACAGATGTTAACGATATAGGACGGAACTTCCCTCTAACACCGGGCTTAGGTATGGAAATCAATGGTGATAAGCGCCACATGGACGGCGTTCTAGCCTCTTTGTAGCTTCTGTTAATCAGACGAAGGATAAACTCCTTTCCAAATGCTGCAAGAAAGCTACCTGTACTTCATCTGGACCAGACACTTTGCGAGGATTCATTTCATTCAAGATATTTTCCAAGTGGCGCATATGGAATTGGTTTTCCGCACCATGTTCGACCCTCTGTGATCTCTCATGATAACGATTTAAAGCCATTCGGTACTCATTCCTTATCGTTTTATCTGAGTTATGATGCCTGATCTCTGACTTTGCAAACCACTTCGCTCTTCTCCAATCTAACCACACTTCTCCTCCAGGAGCACATAAAGTACGAGGCATCAACCCGCTCGTATCCATAGCTTTTGTTACGCGCCAGAGTTTGGCGTCTTCATCTCAGGGGTTTAATGCACTGACCATACTCTTCCAAGTTTCTCTCTTAACCTTTTCTATTACCACCCGTGCATGTTCTCTTGCCTGCTGCAGTTGTACTCTGTTCGTCTCATTTGTTTTTTTCTGTATTCCATCCACATTTCAGACCTTATCTGGACCACTTCAGCTGCTTCCGGGCTCCACCAAGGTGCTTCTCGTTTGCGTCTTTCAAACGGTATCGATTCCGTTGCAGCTTCCATAATTGCCATTTGAAATGACTGATACTGTTGATCGCAAGTTGGTGGTAACATATTTTCTTCTGACATACACAATCTATCTTCTACTTGTTGTTCGAACTTCTCCCAATCTGCTTTAGAAATGCTCCACCGTTTCCTTCTGTGCTTCACAACTGACAAAGCCCCAATATTAACTGTACCATGCAAGGATGATGATCTGAGAAAGGTTGGTCAGCAGCCCCCCATGTGCAGAGAGGAAACCACTTTTCCGGTATTGCGGCCACATCAATAGCACTGGTTGTTCCGTGTGAAGGATCTGTGCGTGTAGAAACTCCATCTAAATTTAAACCCACGCGTTCTGTGCTTTCCAGATAGCTTTCAAACTCAATTCCAGCTGCTTCCACCCGTGCAGGAAACCAAGACCCACATATATTGCAATCCGTTACCACCCTATCCTGATTTTCTAGCTCCGTACACCACTTGATCCCTTTTAGTTGGGGAGGCACATATACGTTTGCCACGGACAAAAGCCCTTTTGGAGACCTCACCAGTACTGTTACACGCTCTATACCACTTTATATGCGCTGATCTGTGACCAAGTCGACAGTCATATCGTTTCTTTGATATGTTGCTACACTCCCACCGCGCCCTCCATTCTCCAAGAAACTTGACTCTCTATCACACCGGCCCACAAGCTTGAACCCTTGGATCTTGGGACTCGCTTCTCCCTTTCTCATGTGTGTTTCTTGGAGGCAAAGAATATCCACTTTCCATTTATGTGCCAGACGCACGATCTCGGCCCGTTTCCTTGTCGCCAGAATGCCGCGACAGTTAAGTTGCAGCAACTTCAGCTCCCTTCGTACGTTGTTGTTTTTTGATTTTTTCATCTTCTTCAGCTCGAGAAATGTTGGCCCCCTTTGGAGACCCTAGTGCAGATCTGTTTCGCTTCCCAAGAGGGAAGTCAGGCACGCCACTAGAAGGCGGATCGCATGTGCCCTTACGAGTTCCAATCGGCCCTGAACCCCACAGTGCAGCGAACGGCTCTCGCAGGATGGCAAAGGTCCTCCGCCCGGAGCAGAAGCCTATTGCTTTGCCCCAGGAACTCATTTCCCGATACACCCAGCCAGATGATATTGTGGTGGACTTTTTTGCTGGGACTTTCTCAGCAGCTATAGCAGCCTTTACAATTCCTCCACCTCGTCGATTCTTCGGTTGTGAGAAGCACAGCTTTTGCCATGCAGCAGCACAGATGAATGTCAAACTTGCTTTTGCGAAAACGATTGCCTCCCGCATGAATAGCATTCACACCTCCCCTGTCATGTTTGACGTCTGCTCAAAAATCGTTAGCCGACTGGTTTCTGCGAACGTTCAAGGTGCTACTTTCCCCGGAATCCTCCCCATCCGCAACATGAGAACAGCAGCATTGCCTGCTACGAATAAACGATGGAGACACCCTTCTGAATATCCCCCTTACCAGAACTTTCCATCCCACAAACTCACGTCATTGAGCTCGTTGTGGGAGGGTTCTTCGTCTATCAAGACTGTAACAGGCTCTCCGTTCCAAGCCTGGCCTAGACCTTTTCAAGGTCTTCTCCAGCAAGTCGATTTGCAAAACCTGCTGGTCATCGACGGCGCAGCTCACAACTTATTTGTTGCACGGAGTTCTATCAAGAATCTCTTCGCTGGTAAGGGTGTATTTGCAAGCAAAACCTTCGTCAAAAGGAAAAAGGTGTGTTCTTACTATGGAACCCTGGTATATCACAACCTTAACGTTCGACACAGTTCACCAACTTCTTCCGCATCTTGCAATCACGTATATGGCGATGGTGTACTTGCCGCTAAGTGCTCGGGCTTTGCAGAATACGTAATTCAAGTTCACTGCCAAGGTCCTGCCTTCCGGCATGTGAAGGAAATGGAAACCGGTATTAAATGCGTCTATATCGTCCGTTACAATTTTTGTATCGGGGCCTACATCAACTATTATGATTATCACCAACTTGATGAAGAGTTTCATGCTTGTAAGGACGATGAGCACTTCCAGAAAATGAGATGTCGTACACCGAACGTGGAATTTAGCGTTCCTAATGGACATGTTACTGACCCGCAAAGCCTCTTCAATCATTCTGTTGTTACGGTATTCGCCACCAGCACTATTAATCCGGGCGATGAACTCTTTGCCAACTACGACAAGCATGATTTTGTCACTGCTACCACCTAGTTCTAAATAAAAGCTTTTCGTCATTCCATGCAACTCTTAGCCCATTGTTAACAACCTGCTTTGAACTGGTCCTCCCCCGTACCTCGTACTGCCAATGCAGTGAGTACACGAAAGTGAGTGTCGTTGGATCAAAACAAAGCTTAGCAAAATCCCGTCCAATTGCCCCAGCAACCTTAAGCAGAGGGAGTTTTCGCAATACCCGTCGCAGCCTCATCCCTAATCCACATCCATGTAAACATGTTCCCTCCACACCGTGCACTTCAGCTCGTTTGAGGTCATGAAATTGCCTTCCTCTTTTTATGGGGCCCGGTGTTGAGAGTTGTGCTCTGCCGAAAAACATCAATATCGACAAACGTCAACATATATTTGTTTCATCTATACACATTGTATCGCTAACTATGTTGCGCTACGCGGTCGTAGTGGTTCAGAGATAAGAATAACACGCCCTAGCTGGGCCCGTGTTCTTCACGAACAGAAACTAGTGTCGCACAGTAAACTATACTACACTGCTAAAGCATCTGACCCGTGTCAGTGTCCACGTTGTTTCTCGCTCGAAGCTCCTGTGAGCATTTTGGATATCGGCGTTTCTTATTGAGATCAACAAGTGTTGCTTTGGTGGACAGCCTGGTATCACAGCGCTTTGATAATAGTTTGTGAGCTGTGGAGGCATGCGACCCGGGAGGTCGTTACCCTCGTCCAAGCGATCGGTTAGCTTGCCAGTGGCCATCGCGCGCCTGGATGGTACGTCGTGAAAAAGCCACTGCCTAACTGCACGCACGCGGTCGGTCACGAGCCTGTTTCGAGCTTTAAAGGAGCCTCTGGACAGGGGGTTTCCAGGGTTTTGTGGGAAGGACCACGCTTGGGTCGGATGATGATCAGGTTACGCTCCGGTTTTTTCACCGATCTCGCCGTTGTTATCAGGGTTGGGTGGAAAGGGCGTCGTCAATGGTCTCTTGGTGGCAAAAGCGGTACATGCAGAGCCCCTTCTCAAGGTGTACACCTTATGCGGCGATCAAGGCGATAAACGTCGCAAACGAAACGTTTCTGCCGTCGAAAACAGCTTAGAAGCCCAATACTTTATTTGTACCATGTTATAGGGCCATGAGTGTAGCACGGCTATTAATTTGTGGTATGTGGCCACGGTGTAGAGATACGTTTTATAGGTTGTTGGGCTTCTTGACATACCCCCGCGTACGAGAAATGAACGTATGCGTTTCATAAATAGAGAGAAAGAGAGGCGGTCTGTGTCCTAGGACAGACCGAAACCAGGTTTCATGTTTGTGGCACTCGTGCGTGGGAATCCTAATTTACTATTGTTTTTTCAGGGAGTGTCTCGCCGCAAAGCGCACAAACATGAAACCTGAATTTACCGTGTCCTAGGACATAGACTAAATTTACTTACCCCTAACAGTGGTTTGCTACCGGTACACTTGGAATCCCCAATAAGGACCCGACCATGGTCAGACCTCTCTCCATCGGGCTCGTTTGGGGACGATTCATCGCTGGCGTGCTAGCAGTTCGCATGTCCCACGATCCTGACTTTCTGGCCTATCTGCGGCCACACCAATTTGCCGTGGGAATACCATGCGGTACAGAAGCTGTAGTGCACTTACTCCGCGCCGCAGCCAACAAACTAAGGCAACAAGACCTTGTTATCATCAGTATCGACGCCCGCAAAGCGTTTAACGCAATAGAAAGACAATGTCTCTTAACAGAAGTCACAAAGCACTGCCTTTGCATCGCACGGTACATCAATTAGAGCTATGGTTCTCCGATACCTTTAAGGCTCGGTGATTTTGTTGTCACAATTCGCACCGGCCCGCATCCAGGCGAACCACTCAGTCTTCTGTTGTTGGCATTGCCATTACACCCCCTGATCCTTGATATCCAATAGATCTCAGTTCCAACCAGTGCTGAACCTATTCTATGCAGATAATGGCCATCTTCTAGTCCCCATAACACAGGCCTCAACAATCCTCGACTACTTTTCTAGCCAAGGGGAGAAGATTGGGTTCATTCCCACCCTCGCGAGACGCGCTGCAATGCAAATCCTATAAGTTGTCCTTCGTCTTCTGAACGCCACGCGTATCAACACCATCTCTCTCTCTGTCACACCAGCCTACGTTCCCGCCTACGTTTCCGCCCCACTTCCTCGCAATATGCCCTCCAGAACTGTGGAACAACTACTGCTGCAGCCATCAACATCATCTAAGCCGCACTCGTTCGTCTGGGCACCATGCGCTTCATTCCAATGACCTCCATTACCACTATTCCTGGAGCTATGGGCTAAACCATCACCCGTCACTAGCCCACATCCCTAAGCATCAACCCCGTCGACATGTTCCCGGTCCACAACGGGCACTTTAGCTATTATAAATCCCCTAGATTGCCTCCCTCTTTGGGTGAGGGCCTGTTATCCAGGGGCGTATTTATGACTGACTATTTTCATGCTCTTCTAAGTCAATAGTCATAAACTTGAAACGATAGGTAGTCACATTCTTCCAGAAACAATCAGAGACGAGGTTTGAAATCCTTAGAGAAGGCATAACCGTAGTCATTCTGACGAAAGAGGCAAGAACAGTCAGTCACAAATACGACCCTGCTGTTATTACGGCGGTTAACAGTTTTTGAACGAGCATTGGCACTCTGTGTCCTAGGACAGGCCGAAATCAGGATGTTACCGGACGGATTTCGCTCCAGAATTACCTAATTTAATAGCTGTTTTTTTCGGTCCGGGACAAATACAGTCTGTGCGTACCTAAAATAAACGGCTGATATTGAGCAAGCACCTTCGCCAAAGAAAGGGTTGTAAAGAAACTTGTTAGACGTACTGATCGAATCAAGAAAAATCGTAATGAAGACATATAAAGTTAACCTGGAAACCAACGTTCGTAGCAAAAAACCTTCTGCCTTTTCGACGGTTTAAAGCAGTAGTTTTTGCAAGTAGTAGCAGAACCGGATTTTTTGGGACACCGATTACATGTGGACTATGTGAAATGGATTTTAGCAAACGGATATAAGTAATGATACCGTTCTAACGGAAGATTGTCAATGATCCTCGTATATATCGTGTGGATTTGAGGAGTCAAGAGTCCCAGGAGAGGCCGGGCGCTGGGCGGGGCGGGCCCGCCCGCCAGATGCGTAGATCAAGGACGGCTTTTGCCGCTTGAGTCGTACTTGGCAAACCTCATGACTCCCATTCCCACCCTCATTGTCAACCCTGCCACTTCCACCACCAATCCTGATCCTGCTCCCGGCTTTTGGTCCGACTCGCGCCCCTGCCTACTCTCAGCTTCCCAATTTACCTCCTACACACACACACACACACACACACACACACACACACACACACACAGACACACAGGCACACAGACACACAGACACAGACACAAACACAGACACACATACACAGACACACAGAAACAAAAACACAGAGAAACACACAGGTATACACATATAAATTACAAAGACACGTGAGTGCGAATACAAAATAAACATCTGCACACCGACAAAACAGACAGGCAGCATACGACCAGGGTGTTCCAACAACAAGGCGAAACCAAGTTCTCAGATGTTGAGGGTTGGTTTCTTCTTTCTTCTTCTTCTTTCTTATTGTGGACAGCAATTCTCTATTTGCTAAACTGCGGTGAAGCTCTTAAATAAAGCTTGTTCTTTTTAGGAAGGCTAAGAACTCGTGAGGTTCCTGTCGTATCAAATTCTTTAAAGACGATCCTGTTGCTAGAGGTAAATTTCTTACGAGCTCTCGTCGTGATAAATTTGGAAAGAACAACGAAAAACGACATGCTCACAATTCTTCTTCACTCTCGTCCCGCATTCGCACCGTTTTACTTTCTTGTCAAGAAATGATGCCACTGGGTGCAGCTCGGTGCAGCTCGGTGCAGCTCGGTCGGTGCAGCTCGGTGCAGCTCGGGTACGTGTTTTGAATAGAAATGTGCTAGTAGCACCTCCGCCTTCCTTGCCACTCGTTCCCCTGATATCAATTCAGGCTGCTCTCCAAGCAGCGGGCGGCATTTTTGTTTCGACGACAACACGGTTTCAACATCCAACATGTCCATGGGCGCCATCATTTGTTCCTTCTTCTTTTTTCTTCTTCTTTATTGTGGACAACAGTACCTAATTCTGATACTGTAGTAGAGATTCAGAGGAACCTCTCTCTCTTTAAAAAGGCCAAGAGCTTCTGAGGGTCATATCTAATAAGATACTTAATGGACGTTTTTGCATCCTGCGGTGTTCCAGCCATGAGCGCCCTCCTCGAGCGCTTGTTCAAAGCACAGCGAAACAATACGTGTTCAGGGTCCCGCTTTGCGTTTGTAGCGCAATTGCAATGCATTGTCGGCTTGTTCATATAGGACGCTACAGGATGCAATTGAGTTACGTGTCCGGTGTAGAATTGTGCTAAAGTAACCTCGGCGTTCCGATAGGCTTCTTCATACCCAAGAAAAACTGGACACTCGGGAAGAAGGCGCTTACTATTCGCACGTGATGGCAACATTTCCTTAACGTTTAACATATCACTGGGGATACATTGCAGTTCACACATCCTTATGGCAACACCTGATTTCGCAAGGGCGTCAACGCTTTCGTTTTCGGGTACGCCGCAATGGCTTGGCACCCATGAAACAAAAACACGAGCACGTGCTGCCAATTTCTTGACAAGTACTGGAGAGCTTGTGCTTGTGCAGATTGCTTTCGGGGGTTACCTTGCAACATAGAAACAATAGCTTGAGAGTCCGTAAAAATCCGTACAATGCCTTCGACATCTGAAGAAAGTGCTTCTATTCCAGCCATCATCGCTTTAATTTATGCGGTATAGAAGCACACTTCGAGCCCTGCAGGAATAACTCCTTCGGAAGTTTTGATCTTCTTGACGTACACCTGATATGCTCCAGCCCCTACTGTCGTGGTTGTCAGAAAGATCATCCGATGGGGTCTCCGTCGCTATCAACGCCGGTGCCTGTGTTGCTGTCATATACATAGCATATTTCAAATTGGTCATCGTAGGTAACAAGAATGTTTGGTCGGAGCTGCCGGATCGTTGATAGTTCTCAATGTGGGGGCTATTACTACCTTCTTCCAAATACTGAACTGAACCATTGTAGCATCCTTATTTCCATTCCACAGCTGCTCTTGTGGGGTTCAAAGGCCTGCTTTCGGCGTGGGCATATTCACCAACTGAGCCTTCATACTAGACATCAAAATCTTCAGGGGGGAGTCCGTTCATAAGCAGCCCTGTGGCTAGTCGCTGAACGTCTTCTGTGTCGTCTTTGGTACAGGCGGTATATGAAAATGTCACCTCTCAAAGGTGCGAAAGACCGATCTCTTTAGGCAGAGATGAACGTGGAATTTGCAAGATTCCGAGTGTCGCAAGGTGCTCTTCTGCCATATGCTTGAGTCTGGACGATTTTTCCGTACCCTCGGTACCACCATCGCGTTTAAAGCGAGCTGGTGAGGGGTTTTGGAGGCATTTCTCACAGCCTTTTCGTACAGTAGAGCCCCTTTGCTTCGTGCGACAGACTGTAGAGGGGGTATAGGAACGAGCTCTCTCAGAGCGACAATTGGTGTGGATGATACACATCCGGTTCGCACTCTCAAAGCTTCATGTCGAGCCCTTTCCAGGCCTTATATGCTGGCGTTGAGTGCTTTAGGGCTCGTCGTTGCGCACGCGTAAAGTGACTGGTTCATTGAACCCTTTCCGCACCGTCTCTACTGTCTTCCAGTCTGACTCTCACGTTCCTCCCGCAAGAGCATTCATTATCCTGTTTCGTCTCTTGTACTTGTTGGTCACGCTTCGCAACTGTTTTGCGAAGTTGAGCCTCGAGTCCATGAGAACACCGAGGAATTTTCTGCAATCGCTGGGAAGAATTTGTGGCCCTCTACCATAAGCGAGTACTTCTCTGACCGTGTGCGCCACGCCCTCGTTGTGAAGGGAACAACTACTGTTTTGGTGGGGTTCATGACGATATCGTTGTCTTCGCAGTACCCAACCAGTGCGTCGAAAGCGTTTTAGAACTTCGCTTGACCTTCTTTTGTTGCTTCGTCTGGCACCGAAATGACGGTATCATCGGCGAATAGGTTCACTTTGGCTTCATTCTCTGCTTCTTCCACAAGTCTGATGACAGTGTGGCGCCCTGTGGGAGACCCTCTGCGACAAGCGTGTCTGCCGTTGTGTTTGAACCCCACCGGCATTTCCATCACCGGTCCATCAAAAAGCTTTGGAGCCATCGCCACAGATATGGTGGGCAGCCAAGCTTTCCAAGCTTTGTCAAAAGCTTTTGATGGGAGACGCAGTCATAAGCTTTTGAAAAGTCGCAGAAGGCTGACAGTGTTTGTTGCTTCATGTCCCAGCCGTTTCGTATGCTCTAGCATATTCCTGCCACATGCTCCTCGGTGCTGCGGCCCATTCTGAAGCCTGCTTGGTGAGGCTGCAACTTGAGTTCAAGCCATTGCATGAAAACCCTGTTGACCATTGGCTCAGCTACCCGCGATATGACCGGCGTCAGAGAGATGGGACGGAACCGGCCCCATGAACCGGGTTTGGGAATGGGGACCAAAGTAGAAAGTCTCCACTTTCCCGGAGTTATCCCTTCATAAAAGGTGCGGTTAACGAATTTTAGAAGACCATCGATCCCCACATCTGGCAGGTGTGTTAGGAAAGCTATTTGGACATGGTCTGGACCGCCCGCTTTTCCTTCATTCATTTCCGAAAGCGCCAATTGAAGGTGAGAGAGAGGGAACTGTACTGGTTCTGCTACTCTTTCTTTCTTGTTCAGCATCTTTCTGTACTCATTTCTCCTTTTCGTAAGTTTCCCCTGGACCGTAACCTTTTAAAGCTCCGTTTTCACGAACCACCGAGCTCGTCTGGGATCAGACTACGATTCGCCGTTGGGCGAGCACATGGACGAGGTAGTTCTGCGGTTGTCATCCATAGCTAGCAGGGTCTTCCAGAGTTTCCATTCCATTCGTCCGTCCGTGTGCACCTTAAGGCCAGTTACTAGGTCTCTCCATGTTTCTCTCTTTTAAGTCTGTCTATTACTTTTCTCGCTTCTTGCCTGACCTCCTGTAACTGTGAACTGGTCTGCTCGCAGCTGTTCTCTCCCCACTTCCTCCAGGCTTCGGTTCTTCTTTGCACTACCTCCGACGTCTCTGGACACTACCATGGTGCTCCTTTATGCTTTTTCTCTTCCGGTACGGCCTGGGCTGCTGCCTTGTTGAGGGCATTGACCAATGCCGTGTTCTCTTCTTCTACTGTCCAATCTGGGTGAACAGGATTAGCGTTCAGCTCCTCTGCAACAATTCGCTTGTACGCTTCCCAGTCTGCCCTTTTGAGACACCATTTGGACTCTTTTCTCTGGTCTATAGGAGGTATATCTATGCTAATTACACAGACATGATGGTCGGAAAATGGGGCTTCTGCTGCTTCCCGCTTAGAGTACGGAAACCATCTGCTAGGGAATGCTGCTATATCAAATGCGCTATGGGTGCCTGTGGAGGGTTCTGTCCTTGTCGGGACTCCTTCAACGTTGAGCAGTATTCGGAAACTAATGTCAACGCACGGGATACGTTTCTCAGTTATGTGATTTTGGCATTAAGAATCGGTCCCAAAACTACCGTGGTTGATTTGACAGGGGCTGATATTTCATTCCTTAAGGTTATGGTGAAAAAAAGGATTCCACTGTACGAATTTGGTAAGCCTTGGAACTTAGATACGATTCCAGACCGACTCAGCTTATTTGAAGTTTTAAGAGACGAGGTGCTGGCGGATTGCAAATGTGGAGGTCATTCATTGTTTAATGAAAGGAATGAGGCATCCTTCAATGCCTTTTCTGATATCTTTCGAAGCCGGAAGGCATTTTTCAAAGGGATTGGTTCTGAAGACTTGTTTGGAGATTATCATTCTTTCGAAAATCCTAGTCTCCTCCTCGAAAAAGATGAGACTCTTGAATGCACTGCAAACTTTAAGGATGATGGGACACGTTTAGAACTTGGAGGGCTTCTTTCGAAAGAAGAATTTGAAATCGCTCTCTCCGACAGTAGAGATCGAGTTCCATTAGTGTATCCACTCAGTACTATCGTGGATGCTGGGACTGCACTTCGGGACATGCAAAATTTTCTATCTCCGTTTCATTTCCCATTGCTTTATGTTGCAGGCATTTTTCACCGGCATTTCTACTTCTTCTTCCACAACAACAGCATAGCCTCGCGATTCAATTCTAATCACCATGCTTCAGTGTCTTACGAAAGCTCTGGTAGCTTTGAAGAAGACCTCGACGAGATGTACGAAGAAGGAATGCATTACTTCAGGTCCCCAAGACATGCTCTAATAATCCCATCCCTAAATCCCAAGAGACTTCGGGAAGACCCCAACATCTTAAGATGCAAGAAATGTCGGGCCGTTGAGTTGTTTGGGCAGTACGGGAATTCTTATTCTCTCGAGTGAGAGGTAAACAAATGCTCGTGGTCCCCTATACATCCCGGCCCCCCACCTCACCACTCTACTAAAAAAGCCCTCATATCTACCGCTGTTTTGGGAGTCTCCACCCTTCGCATTACACGTGTTTATGGCGGGTGTAGAGATACACGTGTTCATTCTATGGAAAGCCACGAGCCTCTACAAAAATGTGCTTCCCCAAGAAGGGTGACTTAAACCTTAAGAACCTCTTGAGGTCGGTTACAAGAATAATATATTTACTCCGCATGTTCTGCTACGCTACAGGTCCACAGAATGTGGAGAACAATGGAATTCTCATGGACTACAGGAATCCTACATTGAACTCAAAGCACATGTATTCGAATGAAGACTGCAGTGCTCGTGTTACCCATGTCCAGAGAACAAACAGCGCTGAACTTTTTTTAATCTTCCTATATGAAGCGCGCATTCCAGAAATAATACGTGGTTCCTTAACTTTGAATGGATCTGAACTAGAGTTCCGAGATACAACTGGTTGCTGGTGGCTTCTTGACGTGGTTAGGTGCAAATCTATAAACGAAGTGATATATAAAAATTGTCAAAGCGAAGGTAATCGCAATGAGGGTCCCTTTCCTAGTGTTCAAGGAGAGAAACCGATCGCTAAATGGAAATCGTACTTAGCAGGATACTGGCTCGAAGAGAAGACTTTAAGCGGTTTGACTCTCTTACAAGAATGGCTGGCTGATCTCATTGTTCTCCACTGCCGCACTACAATCGCCACGATGGTAGCTTTGCGGTATCCCGTTAAGGGATTTCTGAAATCTTTACCGTTTGTCGCTACACATCCGAGAAGGAGCTATGACTCTCTGTATGTTTGGGTTCCATATCGTTGTCCTAATTGTCTTCCTTTGTGGATTTTATTTCTTTTTAATGTACCGATTGTAAGTCCCACACTGGGTTTGTCCTTCAGAAAATTACGGCCCAAAACGGCTGGTTTTTATCGGTGTTTCTTTAGTTCCCATACGAATGGCCTTCGGATGGACTCCAACATCCCTCTAGACCATCTCTTCTTCATTTCGGGTACATCAAAAGATGAGAACATTTTAATGGTTTCGGAAAAGATTGAGCATTCGTCTGCCGTTATAGCAGGGCTGTATATGTCGCTGCCATTCGAGCTATTTAAAAGTCCCTGTCCCACCTTCTCTCTCCCGGTTACAGTGGCTTGGACGGTCAGCCGCTACTCACATTTCCCCCTCACCATAACAAAAGTAACAGGGATATGGTATTGAAGAAGAGAAAGAAGCGATTGATTGTCAGTGATGATGATGATTCTTTACAACGCGAACATACTAATTATGACATGCTTTGCGGTGATGAAGACGGGAGCATTCCAGAGCCGAAGTCTACTCTCCAAGACACCGCTCGATCCTTGAGCGTGGATTCTCGTCTAGAACATGAGCATTTGGATGAATACTATATTTTGGAGAGAAGGGATTTGAAACGCTCTCATTCTTTTGCTAGAGAGAAGGGGAACACTAACCGCCCACACTGAGAATGATGATGGGATTAGAACGAGGTCTTCTTCCGATGCGGGGTCCGAGTATGAAGGCGTTCTGAATAGTCCGAATTACCAAGCGGATATTCGAGGAGAGTTTGACATACCGTGTGGCATTATCAATGATTTCGATGCAGACATACAATGTGTTCCTTTTCTATTCGCTCCTTTCCAGTTGTTGGATGCTGTGGAACATGTCAAAGACGATCACTACTTCAGCAAATCCAACGCTGGAATCACTATGGATCAGGTTTGTGAAGACTACAAGAAATCCATCGATGCAATTCTCCATGATGGTTCTTCTGTCCACTCCATGCAACAGAAGAAAGTGGCCTATTACAAGAGTTCCATTCTCCCTTCAAGTGCAGGAATGTCTCTCGAACCTGTGATGGACATTAATTCAACTGACTTTGTCACAAACTTTGTCACAATACCCTGGCGAGGAAGTGCGTTTAGAGCTCCCTCCAAAATATTGCTGCGGTTCGAGAATCGATATCAACAACAGCCACTTTACCTGGCTCCGAACACCAATTTGGTGAACTTTCCATCCAATAAGCTGTTTTCATCGGAAAAGTACTTTCTTGACCACCGCTTAAAACGGTTTGGGAAACGATCCGGTCAAGATGATGAATACATGAGGCCTATTGCCTTCAGAGTGTTTGAGACACAGAGAAGCTTTGCATATGATTTACTTCACGTGAGGGCAATTATTCAGAAACGGATGGTCTTAAACGCTTTGCGAGGTCATGAGGCTTTACTGATGTTCTTTCAACAAAAATTGGGTGGCGATACGGGCGACGCATACAATTCTTGCTCGACATTGCACAAGTTCTTTTGGTATCTAATAAGCGAGCTAATTCTGCTCATTACCAGGCGTTGTACCCGGTCCGGACACGCTGGATTTACTACTTTTCGTCAAGTTTGTTGCGCTGTTCCAGACCCAAAAAATGGGAGTAGTCACGACAAGACATGTGGGTTTGACTCATCTTTTGGAGAAGGCCTCACCCTTGAGGAGAACGAGATTGTCGTCGTACAGTTGATGATTGCGCGTTTCCTTGCTTGGATTAGTAGAGCAGTGACTCCATGTTTTTGGCAGGTTCAGCCGTAACCATTTTGACTGCCCAGAGCATGTTCTTCACAGTGTTGAAGACCAAGCAACAAGGGATTGCTTTGAAGTGGATGCATATTCTGCTCCCTGTTCCTCATATTTCGAAACAGCTCTGGCTCTGTTGGATGAAAATGCATACTTGGGAAACCTACTGAAGCTGAAGTCAGATATAACTAGGCGTGGCAAAACAGCGCTTTCGTACTCGGCACCCAATCGGAACGCACTCAAGTGTGGTTACATGTGTTTGGAAGACCTTCTCTTTCTGTGTCCTTTGAAGTTCCAATGCACAGGCCATGGATTAAAGAAACGAATTATGTCCAAAGTGAATCTCATTTCTACCAGAGAAAAGTTAAATGAACAACTTGACATGAGTAGGATCGAAGACGGGATCTTAGACATTGCTCTAACGCTCCACGGCCCACGTGGATCCTCTTACCCAATAAAACCTCCGAAGTCGTTCGCAAGGCACTCAAACTTCTCGTTCCCGGTGCTCGATCAGGAAACAACATGGCTCAGTTGAAAGATATTCTTCATTCCAGTACCGAATAACCGGAATTTTCGGGTTTAGTACGGAAAACGGACTCGTTAACGACTCAAGAACCGCTTTAAGTCAAAAAAGGGTTCGGGAGGGGAACAGTGCCTTTTTTCAGGACGTTTTGAATCGAGCACCACCAAATGTTATTTCTCTGCTAACAATGGTGTCCGTCCGTGGAATATTGAGTGCTGGTAGGGCAATGACTGTTTCCAATCCTTGCCAAAGGTACGACGCTTCTCTCAAACATGTCTCGCCGATGCCGCCAGCCTTGGGGCTACACTTTACTCTGTACATGCAAGGATACCCCAAACTTATTCTGCCAAGACTTCTGTCTGTACATGAGTCGCTGCCTAGACTGTTTTTAGATCCACGTTCGCGACCGAAAGCCAAAGTTTTGAAAGCCGTAAGAAATGATGAGCGGACTTTGGAAGAAATCGTAATCGAATTGGATGAAGAAATACACATACCGGAATCAATGAATTTCCGTCATCAAAAGAAAAACCCAACTTCATCCCAGTGGTAATGGGGTCCTATGCAGCTGACTTTCCTGCTTCTGGTGGTCGCCAGTTCAACCGAGTCTTTGATATTCTGCAGGAGATCGTCACCAAAAGCGTTAGCGGTTGGGAATTGGAAGATGTTCTTCTACAGCTCGGTGTTCTTGTTGCCCGCTTTCTGGTATCCGATATTTTTTTGGAAATTGATCTGATGCTTGGGGTCAAACCGTTCACAATGGAGACAAGTTTTCACAAACAACGGATGTATCCGGAATTAACAATGAAGTCGGTTGAAAGTTTTGCTCGCCTTGTTAAAGATGATTGTAACCTACCGGAAGACGCAGTAATGTCCCAGCTTTTATTTCGTCGACGAACAAAATTTGACCAGGAACTTAAGGATCTGCTTTCCTTCTACCGCAAAGGATTGTTCACTCATTTGCTTGAGAATGATGAACGGCGTAGTGACACTGAAGACGTTGCTCAAAATCCTGTCAACCGGTTCATTCAAATGCTGTGAAAACATTCTCTACTTGTGCAACACTACTCAGCGATCGAAGTTACCGACTTGATGTTACGAGGTGGGGCACATCTGAAATCTTCTTTCCACAAATGGAAGTCGGTACTAGCGCTGAAGATCATTGAGATTAAGCATGAATTTATCACCCTGGAAGAATTTAATCAGAACCATCGATGGCCAACTAGAATGCCTTTGCCACATTTGTTCTATAACAAATATCCACGGTTTCTCGGTTTCTGCCTTCGCCAGTTTGGGTTTTGTAGGATATGCCCAAAAATATTGAGAATCCCCCACTAACATTGTACCGCACTCCCATGAGAGTATGGGGGCCTCAACCAACATTCGGAATGCTAATCAGTTCCGAAGATTGTGATCCTCTCGTGTCTACAAGAGGTATCGGTTCGTTAACCAAAAGAACACGATCTTCCTTCGCGGACTCCGAATTGAAATGGGAACAAAAGATGTCGGATTTAAGGGTGCAGGAACTCGATTCGTTCATGATATATCTAAGCAAAATCTCACCACGCCTATAAAGTAAAGTGGAACCTTCGCAGATGCATAGAAGCAGGCTTCTGGACAAAGCCTCGGGGATATTGTGGAAAAACTCTCCAGTGATTACGGATTTAGCGATAAAGATTTTAAGTTCACAACTGAATCGCATTGACCTGGATTCCGAATTCTCTCCCCACAGTATCGACTGGGCTCGCCAAATACTTGAGTTCCTGCTGCAATTGAGACTAAATATGAAGGACGAAGGCTGTGGTGTCTATGCACGTCGCGGGAATGCAGAATCACTATCTCATCGTATAGAGATCCATAACCATCTGGTCAGTTTACAACGGATTTACGAATCCGAAAGGGAGCTGATGAAACATCCGTGGCAAAATGTGAGATACCGTTCATCTCAACACACGAGACTAGGAAAAAATAACCAAGAAAATCAATGTCCGGCAAGCATCTCTCTAGCTTTCTATGGTCTACGGGACTTATGTTCAAGGTGAATTGCTTTGATTTCCCGTTGAAGCCCAAAGGCAACCAATCGGTTCAAGTAAAGCAATTGTGCTGTGTTTCTCACACGCAATGTGGAGACTGGTTCCCAACAGAGTAATAGTCAAAATCCTCCTAGATCATTTGAACCGTTCGAGTTAAACCCCTAAACCCCCCCAATAACATCCTCCTGGATGATCATTATATCAGCGGTGGACGTGGTTTGGATTCCCAGTCATTGCGAATTAACGTGAAGTGACTTGGTCGATAGTCTTGCAAAGCAGGCTCTTGATTCACCAATTGCAGAACGGTTAGAAGTTCCTATTGACTTCTCCAGAGTACGACGAGAAGTGTCAACAAAACACAAGCAAGATCTTTTGATACGAGTTATACCGGAAGAACTACAATATTCAGTGTCACTGAGAGAAGCAGAGGTGGTTCTTTAGCAGTAGTTTGTTGGAAATTCTCCGTGGATACACCCATTTGGAACGCATTTGTTTGGAAAGAAATTAGTGTGCGACTGCCGTCCTGGAGTTCTAAATGACGTTGAACACTATGTACTGAGGTGTCCAAAAAGAACGCTCAGTACACGTAGACGTCTTTGTCTACCGCCGCTTCATGAACGCTGGAATCTTGTTGTTGCTGATATCATCCGAGAATGGCCTGAGAAAATGCTGGCCTTCCTAGTGAGCGAGCGCTTCTTTAACCAGAAACGCACTAACTATTCTACCTCAAATGTGTCGCACACGCTTCAAGAGACCAGACCTTGATATTGAACCAGCTCTCCCCATCGATACGCTTGACGAAACTTATTGACCATCCACTCATTTGAAAGCGCTACGTCCTGTCTCTGTTTGCACAGAAGAAGAGCGCCTGCGAATGAATGAAAAAAAATGTGTAGAAGAAACACTACACCCCCCGAAACGGACGTGTTTTCGCCAAAAATTTTATTCTGTCGCTCGTGTCCTGCACGCATGTAGATGAGCAGAACACATATAATGGCTCGAATAAGGCCATCACAACTGCTTTTTTGGCATTCCCGACTCTGTCGCAGACCTGAGTACAAGAAATGGTGTCGAATTTTCATTGTACAACTCTTGTCAAGTACTAAAGCGTTCTTCTTTACAAACGCTGTGCTCGTATCTCTGAACTGCGTCATTTGATTCAAATCAAATATATTTCAGAGACAAGTTGCTGCTCTTGTCGGCTAGCGTACGGAGCAATATGGATATCGGTTCATACCTTCACGGATGAGAGGAAGTAGCGTGGTTGTCGTTTCGGACGAAGAGCATCAGCGAAGGAAATCCAGCGGCAGAGACTTAGTTATGAAACAACACATTAAAAATTATTGCGACGGATTTGAAGTTGAACAGTAAAATTTAGTTGTAATTAAGCTAGATGTGCCTATAAATGAGAGAGAGATTATATCATCCTCCTAGATGATCATTTGAAGCGTTCGAATGAAACCTGGTTGCACATGGATTCAAATAGAGGCGCTTTTCTGATTCTGGCCTTTGCACGCAAATGAAACGAATTCGTTTACCGCTAGCCAAAAGTTCTTGACCCTCACCGAGACCTATTCAAAGCTCTCGGCAGCCAATTCATAGAAACGAATGAGTAGAAAAGAGTAATTAAAGAGAGAGGCACGATGTCGAAGATGGGAGGGTGGCTCGGGGAAAAAGAGAGAGGCACGAAGGGGAAACATGCGGGAGCCGTCTCAGCGCCGGCAGCGGCGTTGATACCGCCGTCGTCCAGCACTGACGTCGTACGCGTCGTGAATTACACCTCTAAAGTGCCGCCCTCGCTATCTATCGACATTGCGTTTCATGCGCATAAAGTCCTCTACACAGCACGAAAACTTCCAATCCAATTACGTAGTAAGCGTGGTCTAAGGACGTAAAGCGCCCGCGGTGCGCGCATTGTCGTCAGGAAGCCTTAGAGTTGGCGACGATGAGGGTATTGAAATGGAAGGACCGGCAGAGGTACCCCCGAAAAACCAGAAGGACGCAGCGGTAGAAGTAATCGTGCGGTCAAAGTAAAGATTCGCCATTTCTCCGCTAGAATGACCCCAACCAACTCGGGACAATCGAACGGTCAGGGATATTCCAAGTAATAATTGCTCGGTATGAGCACCAATCCGAAGCGAGTGAGATGTATACTTTCCATGCGGTGGGGGGCAAATATTGAGAGTAGAGAAGCACCGGTGCAAAGCGTCTGTCAATGCTGAGCTCCGATAGTCCACAGTCTCACCGGGTAGTCCAAACCAGCTTGCGTGCTTTCCCCGAGCTTCCTGCCAGCGGGAAAACAGATCCAACGGAGAAGGAAGGTTGTCCGTTCGAGAGACAAAGCGTACGAGAGGTTCCCGGCTCGCTGGTTTGCCCTTTACCACCGAGAGACGGGCCCAAATCTCCTGACCACGGATATCGACATTCGTTGCCAGGAGCGAGACCACCGAACTCGCACGCAAGCCATTAAGGCAATACGCAAAGACCACAAGTGTGCAATCTCGCTATTCGCGCAGGCTAGAGGTGCCCAGGCCGAGAGCTTAAACTTTTTTCATGTGACTGGCTGGTACTCCGCAACGCACTTCGGCGGCTGGGAACGTAGTTTCTTCCCAACGTGCATAGGCTCTCAAAACGTGCGAAACAAAAGGGTAATCCGCTACCGATCGACCAAGGAGTAGGAGCTGCATTTGTCGAACGGCACTCAGGTACTGCGGTATAGAGTTTGCACTCACACTCCGTGTGCCAGTTTCTCTCTTATGGCACAGCCACCCGATATATGCAATTAGATGACTTTCAGTTACGGGAAGAATCGGTCTCCCTTCCTGAGTACAGAACTGCATCCATGTTTCCCACTGAGAATCTCTCTGCGCGTGGTTCTAGGGCTCCACGAGTATTCCCTGAGAATCTCTAGAGCCCTCCGGGCGCCGTTAGTTTGTCCGGATACAGCAGCAGCGTGGGTCTGGCCAGCCTGCGTAAGCAGCATTTTAGAACTCGCACGGGTCAAACGTTGATTTCCAGCAGGATGGATTTCCACTGCGGGTTCAGAACGCGATGCGCGTCCCAAATGCTCTGCGGCGGGAGTGGGAGTCGCGTCATCTTCTGTGCCATTATCTTGGCCTGGTGGTACCAAGGTTGCCGTGGCCATTCTGGGAGTATGAGTATGGCCGGTGCGCCGCTGGCTTGCAGCTTCAACAACGTCGAGGTGATGAGCTCCGCGGGAGGGCAAAGGAGCCATATGTCGTCCGTCTGCAACCACGCTGTCGACAGCTCGCGATATACTTGGCGACGGAGGAACACCGGATGTTCGCCCAGTGGGCGGTATGTAAAAGAGTCTGCGGGGGCTCGCATACCATCCCATACGGAACGCCGTAGCTGCTTCCGGACTTGGAGGTCGCTTCGAGGAAATCGTCGCGACAATGCGTCGGGGAAGCGATTTGCAACCGAGGGTAGCCACTCGGCCCTGATTTGAATTCCCATGCTGTCCAGAACACGCTTTAGACGCCTCAGCTCCATCATCAGTAGACGGCTGGATGAAACAAAGGCGTTGGCGATGTGTGCAACAGCTTGATTGTCGGTGTAAAGCAGCAGGCAAGACTTGAAACTTCTCTTTAGTTTCTGGCCCATTCTGCTCTGCAGAAGCTTCCTGACCGCTTTTAGCTCTCGATAAGTTAAAGAGCGCGCCCTGTCTTTCCAGTTCCAGATACCCTGCGCTGTCCATGGAGCGTCTACTCCAGCCTCGAACTCTTCCAGATTTAGTGTCCCTCCGAAGCCAACATCGGCGGCGTCTGAGTGTAGCGACGAATCTGGAGCCATCGAAAGCACCGGTCTTCCACACAATTCTGCTGCGCCCAGTTTCTTCCATTTCAGCACGTCGCGGATGCTCTGATAGCTTAGACGTCGCCGCCCACGGCCATCTCGCTTCCTCTTGCTGATATACCAATACAGAGATCTGGTGTAGAAGCGCGCCCACGGCATTACCAGAGTAAGAGATACACACACCCCACAGAAGTGCGGTAAGAGCTTGACCGAGACGTAACGACGCCCATAACGGGCTTCGCGAAGCAGCTTGCGTGCAAGAGAATGAACCTTCCCGACCTTGCGTGGCTGTATGTAGAACCGCATCGACCGGGTATCCACGATATCCCCGAGATGACTTACGCACTGTGAGGGCTCCCACTGCCCTTTTGTTTGGTTTCTCGATATTCCTAAGAGACTCAAGAGTCTCTCGATTCGCCTTTGTGCCTGAATACAGTGCGCCTGTAGCGAAACGACCCCTATCGGTGATGGTGCAATCAAGAAGTCGTCCAGATAGGCTAATACTCGATAGCCCCAGCTCCGGAGCTCCGTCACAAGCGGAATCATAAGCCGTGTGAACCAAAGCGGGGAATGTCCCCATCCAAAAGGTAGAGCGATACACTGAAAGTAGCGACCATAATACTTGGAGATAAACCAGTCCCTCATCGGCGGAGCGAGACGCAGATGCCTGTAGCCTTTCTCGATGTCCATTGAAATCATGTAGTCTCTTTGGTTGAGCGTCATTGCAAACCATGCCACTTACTCCATCCGTAGGGAGCCTTTGTTCCAATACTTTGACTGCTTTGATAGATTGACTATTAATCCGCCTTTCAACCCATCCTCTTTTTCCTGCCACGTCGTTAGGGGCGACGAGAGCACTGCCCCCGCTCTGATGGCTCTGTCTGCATGATGTCTGTCGACCTCCCGGTAGATACCCCAGCGGCGACCTTCCTCTAGATCCTTGAGTGCGAACGCTTTGTCTTCCGCTGTTCGCGGAATATCTGCCATTTCGACCCCACACCCAGGGACGAACGGTCGGTCCGGGCGTTCGTAAACGCCATGCTTGATTGTTCGGTAAAGAAACTCCGAACAACCCAGCGCGCGCCATGCTTCGGCTTTGAGCTGTGTCGCTCTCCAAAGACGGCGCCGGAAGCCAATGGCAACTGCTGGTCGTTGGCAGCGCCCGCTCTGCCTCCCGAACGCTTCATCGCGTTACTAGCACTGAGCGTGACTACCGCATTTATAAGTTGTGTAGTCAGGTGAGAGTCCAACTTTTTCATCTCATCGTCCAGGTTGTCCACCGCAGCTACGTCTGTCTTGCGTTCTAGTAAAGGCATTACCAGTTTCGCATGTGTCGGATCTATTGCTGCCATCTTATAGAATTCACACCACATTCCAACGACCCGGAGAGCGTAGGTGATCGCCAACAAACCCCAGACATCAAATTTCGTCGCCCGTTCTTCCTTGTTGTCTGCAAGCGCCTCCTGGCGAAGGGCGAACGCCGACTGATGGAAAGACATCCAGTACCCAGCAGAGTTTATGTAGTTCGTTTCATACTCACAAACCGCCCTGAGTCCCGAGTGTCGTTCCATATGGTGCCTCAGCGGCCACTCACAATGTTCGAAGAAGCCTCCATTGAACGCTAGAGTTGACGGGCCCTGTTCGTAGGGGTACTGCGTTAGTCCAAACTCTTTGTCGTCGCGGCACCTTCTTGCGATTTCCACGTAAATTGTCATCCACGTAGGGTCGATCCCCGCGGCTTCCAGGCTTCCCTTTTTTGAAAACTCCCTCGCTTTCTCCAACAGAAGATTCGCTTCTTTAAGAGAATCTTTAAAACTACTCATAATGGCCAATCTTAGCCACTTGCCAATTACTTCTGGCTCAAACGAAACGCCTACCGCCGGACTTCCGGGGACTCTCTTGAATAGAGAGAGGCACGATGGAGAAACATGCGGGAACCGTCTCAGCGCCGGCAGCGGCGTTGATACCGCCGTCGTCCAGCACTGACGTCGTACGCATCGTGAATTAAACCTCCAGAGTGCCGCCCTCGCTATCTATCCACATTACGTTTCATGCGCATAAAGTTCTCTACACAGCACAATAAAACTACACGTTTGAGAACTGTCAAAAGACGGCACAAAAGCAAGGACCGTACAGCAATTGTACTTGGAAGAAAACGCGAGTGCAATTGTCTTAGCCTAGTCGTACATTCCACCTTAACAGAAACAAATCAAAAGAGTTCTCCTTTCCTTGTAGCAACTAACGGACTACAAATTGATATCTTACGCAATGGAAAGAAGTGTTATGGTCATGAAGAATACGAAAAACGTGAATAAAAGAAAAAAGAACAAACCCAGGAAGAAGAACAACAAATGCAACGAAGTTAAAAATGTAGGTGACCTCAAGAATGTGCTTAATCAGTTTTTGGATTGGACAAAGAGCAGACCTGGTACTGGATCGAGTTGTGCTTTAGAGGAAATTTCAAAAACATTTCAAACAAGCGTGTCACCAAGATCTAAAAGAAGCCTTTCACCGCCAACAAGACCGACAGAAGAGAAGTACTTCTCCTCTTTGAGGCATTTGAATCCGCTTGCACCTCAAGTTTGCGCCCGAAAGAAATCAATTTCAAAGAAGGTAAAATCAAGGCTATCCTTAGAGATGAAGGAAAAAGTGATTACAACTAAACCATCAAAGTCAAACTTGGGTTGCATTTTTGATTGGTACAATGTTTGGAATCAGCCCGGAAAGAAGAACAGCGTCCGTTCTGGATCTGCAAATGGCAGCAGCGTCGAAGCGAATGCAGCCTCTATTCTCCTTCACCTAAGCAAGGCTCCAAAACCAAGTCATAAACGTCGCTCTATTGACTTCAACTTTTTCTTCCTATTGGCAAACTTGGGAAATCTGAAGTCGAGTTCCACATGGTTTCATAATGGGTCATGGTGTGCCGGGCGTGATTGGATATTTCCCTCGTTTCGCGCAATCTGTGATGAGTGGAACATTGGAAACATGGACAAGGTCGTCCAAGTGTACTCGTCACTTGCCTTGAAAGCGAATCTTCCTAGGTTTGACACCGCCTTGAAAATTCGAAGCATAGAGAGTTCGTACACAAATTTTGAAGAGTTCCACAAATCGGAAAACCTTGCTTTCAATGCTGTGAGGATGAAGTGCTGGGAAGCTATCGAAAAAGTTCCTGTAGACGAACTGCTACATCTTTCTGACACCCAACTTGCTTCACAAAAAATGCTGATGTGGTCGAACAATTCATGTGGTCTGGACTGCTGCTTGTTTCAGATTCCAAAAGCCGTACGCATGCTTGTCAGAAAATGTTTGTGTGACCAGTCTTTCTTCAGCAGGGGAAGCATTGCTTCTATTGTCGTTGGTCGTTTGAATATCAGTGATCGGGGCTGGAAGGGGAGGATGTTTGATTCACTAAATTTTTCAAACTGGACAAGGGCTCTAAGTTTGGACGCTTATGAGTATATCACGAAACGCCCACTTCCAGACTGGCTGAAATGGTCTCCATTTCATGGCGATCAACAGTATCTGGATATGTCGAATCTGATGACTCTTTTCTTTCCGGCCATGTTCAAAAAGATAAGTCCACGACCAACATTACCATTTCGTACTATCACCCGTATCGTGAGGGGTCGAGATCTAGAGGCCGTTCGAAGCGTTTCGTCAGGGTGGAGATGGTTCCTGGAGAGAGAATTGGATATGGAAGCAGTCAAAACGGTTGGCATTAGAGTTGTTAGCCTTCCTTCAGTCGGTATCAAAGATAAGAAGTTTTTCATCAACAAATGGATCAAAAGTAACACCACTGTCAAAGCTGAGAGAAGCCAAAGTACCATTGAGGTTTCCATGTTGTCCTGGATGGGCTACAGTAATACTGTGAAGGATCATTTCGTTGCATTCCGCGTTGAGAATGACTTGTCAAGGCAATCAATCTCTTACTACGATGGACTGCGCAATAATGGAAAACCAAGGTTGATAGATGTTGATGAAATTGATACCGGAACGGCGCCTTTCATTCCCTCAGCCGCACATGCTGTTTTTCTACTTTCAAGTGGCAGCTCAACTTTGCAGTTGTACTTGAATGAAACTAAAATAAGCTTGTTGGCGTCTTTGCATTGCTTATGTTCTTAAGATCAGATTGTTTCGGCTTCTCTTACATTTTCACAACGAGTTCTAAAATGGTATCCGCGCACGATGTAACTGCAAATCCGAAACTTTCCTTTCACCAATGGTATCAAAGGAAAATACTAACTGGTCAATTACAATAAATATGGCATGAAAAAAGGAGATGATAAGACTTCAAATAGTCTTCACCTTTTTCTAAATGTACAAGTCGTTAAAGCCCAACGCCCGGCCCTAAACACGTATATCTTGACAAAATGGCATATAACAAGTGTACACACACTAGCTCGAGAAGCCCGTATATGTTACTGCGCTGCCCTGAAGGTTGCACAAATACTTTTAGCAGTAATACATGAAATGTATGATTCCAGTAAATCAGTTACACCTTACCTCGAGAGCCACCCAAATCAAACTGTACAAGTCGTCAGGCAAGCTGGCCATACAGTGGTAATATGCGTGAGGATCCACTTTAATTACTCTTTATTCCGAATACACGAAACTGGCGAAAGAGGCAAAATACATCATCTAGCACCTTTTGGACCTCAAAAACATTGTTTTTGCTCTCGATCTCTGCTACAAGCCAAGTTTATTAATTCAAAATCACGCTGCTCGCTGCGCGCTGCACAGCGCTGCACAGCGCTGCACAGCGCGCAGCGAGCAGCGTGATTGACTGCGCGCAGTGAGCGGCGTGGGGAAAGGCGGTGCGCACGACGGTGGGCTTTCCCAGTTCGTGCACGCTTCATGCGCGCACGTCCCCGTGCGTGCGACATCATAGGCCACCACATTGAGCAGCGGCATCGGCGGGTGGCTTTTTGGCTGCGAGCGAAACCCGTAGTGTGTGGCGCGGCGGACGTGCGATGCCTAATTATTGATACTGTGACGTGGAATAGAAACAGAAATAAATATCAATTAGCACTATTCAATAGACACGTCATAGGAAGGCTCTTTAAGAGAAGTGGAATGGAGCGCAGGAGGTACGAGCGCGTGCACAGCGGCCACGCTGGATAGAGACGGCGGCGGAACAACTTGTTGCGATGGTTCTGCTGGTGTAGAAAACGTGTGACGGGAGCGAGGTGCAAAGCGGACGCTTTTTAGCGTCGCTCGTTGGCGGCGGCGCCACGCTTCGAGACTGCAAACTGTGTGAGCATCGCCTTGTGGCGGCGGCGACCGGCGCGGATGCGTCTTGCTCGCGCTTGCTTTGGCGCGCGCGCGCTTGACGTGGCGGTATACGCGACGCGCTCTGCGGTCGGGGGGACGGCCGCGTGGCGCCCCCAGCCACCGTTTACCGCTTGAAGGCGCGGCCAATTTGATGTGGCCCGCCGTTCCGCTGCTGCTTCTCCGCCGTTCCGCTGCTGCTGCTGCTGCCGCTGCGGTGTCCTGTTCATCGTCGTCCGATGTGTTGTTTGTCGCGCCCTTCTCCAAATTATATAAGCACCCGTTTCATTCCCCGTTTCTTTTCCAATATGCCTATCCTCTCCACCTCTCCCACCTCCCCACCCCTCACCCGATATTGTCGTCTTGTTTCCCCGCTACCAAAGTATTGTGCCTTCATACTCGCAATGAGCATCCTTCTTCGCCTTCTCTTCTTCTCGCCGCTTCCATTGCTACTGCTACACGCTGCCGATGCAGTGCCGTTAGCGCGTGAACACCAGCCGCTGCAAACCACCACTTCGAAAGCTGAACACGCCTCACATGTCGTTCCCGCTTCCTCCCGCGGCATTCGCCTTACCTTGTTCTGTCGTCGCCTTGCTCATCTTGGTCACAAATATGCTCCGCTTCTTTCGTACGCCCTCAGAAGCATTCCCTCGTACGCTCTCAGCAAGCATCTTCCGTACGCTCTCAGCAAGCTTATTTCGTACGCTTTTGGGGAGCTTACCATTTTCGCAATCAGCTCCGACCTGTGAAACACACTGCCCTTCACGGAGTACTTTATATTAGTCACCTTCTGCATGAAGCTGGAAGACGATCAGCTTCTGGATATTATATTCAATGGTGGTGGCTCGTGTCTTCCAACCCACAGACTGCGTTAGTTGCAAACCCGTATACCTTGTGTTGAGCAACTCCACCACCACAACAACCGGGTTGTGTCGCATTTATTTGGCATTCTCGTTCGTCGCGCTCTATCCGATCAGTATTCCAGCTCTCTGATTTTTTCTTCGCTCGTGGACACGGTGGCGTATGCCCTGGAAGCGGGTAATGTGCAGCTCGCGTATAACTATTCGCACCTTCTACTAAGGACGTCTGACTAAGGGTCTTTCTACACATCCGTACCAGCCGTTCTGGCGTGCCGGAACGTGTGGCGTAACTATTGGCTATTTTGGAAATTGGATCCCTTTCAAGCAACTCCATCTAGATCTAAAGCAATCGTAAGCTTTCAAATTCAAATGGTCGATTGCCTTTCAGCACCTACAAGAATCGCATAAATTCACTCTAGATAGGGCAAACTCGCTCTGCATGCAGTCTATAATCTTCCTCGGTCAACCCCCGTCCCCCCTCCCCGTGAAACCCCACATCTTCCTCCATGAAAACCCGTTACTCCGTTTTGTACCTGATTTTAGCATGGAGCTCCGTGAGACACCAACACGGGTTGGAAGCCGAAAACGACGGCTCTCTCAAGAGCAGTCATTGTCCAACCACCCACCTTCACACCTTTCGCCCAACCACGGTCTCCGCAAACGACCCCAATTGCAGCCAACAATACCGACTTCGTTCAAGTCCCCGTTCTAGATCCCGTACATACTCAACAACCTCATCCCAAATTAATTGAACAAAACAGCCACCCCGGCTCTTATAATATCGTTGAGCCGCATTCTTCGCCGGTTATTGGTAATGCGTCATCAGATGCACAGACAAGGTGCCCCGAACCATGCCCCATGTATACGGAATTGGATTATCTTTACACATATCTTGCCAGGAAGAACAAAAAGGAACTACAGAACTTAGCAAAAGCTTTTTGTGTCACTGAAAGGGGGAAGAAGACCGAATTAATCGCAAGGATTATGTTAAAGGCCCGCAAGACGGCCATACTGGGTGATTCATTAGAAAGTTGGTTTTCTGATGAGAGAGTATTGCAAGAGTTTCGTGACATGGTCAAATCAGTTTTAATTGTGGAGTCGTGCAGGAAAGAAAAAGATCTCCTTGAAGATCTTGGGCAGCGTGACCGCAATTGGTGGACCAGGGAATTGGAACGTGTTCGAGCAAGTGTCTGCGAAGGCCAAAATCATGGACAGCAGGAACAAGATGTTGATGCAGGATTGACTGACAGGGTACCGAATTTTTCACTAAGTGAGTTCGCGCGGCTGGTTACTATCATTTGTGATGACGAAACGACAAGAAGAGCATTACGACGCGCTGTTGTTTCACCTCTTACTCGCCGAGAACTAGATGACAGGGTCTCTAGAGATGACTTTTTTGAGGTTGACGCAAATTGTTTTAACGACAGTGCGTTAATAACGAAAATGAACTTGAGCAGTGTCCTCGACCGCGTCGACCCAGCACTACCGACACTAGCACACAGATCTGCCTCGCTATTAAAGTGGCATTACCAGGACGCGAGAAATAACTTCACGTTCTTTTATGATATGTGGTCGGCTTCGGGGCAAAATGATCCAGAGAGATTCTCTGACCTTCTTGTGAAATAGTCGGATAGCACTTTGATGACTGCGTCAACGCGTGCTATGATACTCTTCAAAGTGATGCGGTGTGGAACAAAGGAAGAGGATACTGAACTAATTCATTTGTTCTCGAAGGTGATGGAAGAGGGGGTCGGGTTTGATGCCGGGATAGATGGAGATGATGGCGAAGACGAAGCTTAAAGTTTACATGTACGAAAGAAGAGGTGTTCTAATGACTCTTCGGTTTTAGAGAAAGAGCTAGGGAAGCTTGTGGACATCACGACTTCGACCGTGAAGGTTTCACAAGCCCAGAAATCTGGGTTTGATGGAGCTTATGTCAAGCAGCAACTGGACATGGTTCGGTCCGAAATACAGTGCCGTTCTCATAATCAGAGTACAGGAAGTGAGAAGATTAAGGAGATGAAGGAGTTTGTTGAAACTTGGTCTGATAAGCTCTTCGACAAAGTGAAGAACAACCTACCCGCTTTCTTCGATGAGTAGAGTACGCACTTTGCATGACGAACTATCAGAAATGAGGTACTCTCAATCGTGGAAATAGTTAGTAAGGGGCTCGCACCATTTGCGTAGAGAAACTACGATTGCATGACTTACCAAGGGTACAGCGGTAGCCAATTGCTAGCCCAACCCACCTAGTTGCAGCTCTTCAAGCAAGGACTGTCACAAATGTGTTTGAATCATCTACCCTTATCTTCCCACTTAGGCCGAGATTCACAGCAATCGCACCGCCGTCAACACTCTTGGCAAATGCTTTCAACTTGAACGGCATGATGATCATGTCGACAGTATCACCAGTGTCCACGTCCATGTTACCCAGACGGTCCAGAAAGTTCGTGTCCAGAGGCACTGAGTTGCTTGGCGGGATGGTTGGGTAGAACGAGAGTTGCCTCAACATGTGGGATACAATAGAGCCCAAGTGATCTTGCTTGTTCTTTCACACACTATCAGCAGATTTATCCAAAAGCGTTGACAGCGACGATGTGCCCACAGACGAGACGTGTTGCCCGTCTTTCGCGCCCACCCGTAACACGGATGGGTTTGGGTGCAGATGAATGTTCGGATTTTGTTGTTTATACGGCCAGCAGAAAGCTGGTTGGGGACAAACAAAGTGGTGGTGAACGTCTTCCAGTGCTGGAATCAGCACAAATTACGAAACCGTGTCGCCGCTGTCCGCCATCCTGGATATCGTCGCTTGTAGCAGAGGGATAACTCGAGAAGCCAACAGTTGACCAAACGGCATCGGGGTTTGTTCGGAGATGTGTTGGTTAGATTCCTCTACAAATGGACCGGTTAAGATGAAAACGTCGGGTTTGTTGCGCTTAATGATCTGTAGAAGATCCGTGAGAGGCTCGTACTTGAGATTGGACGAACAGGTAAATGGCCCCGCTGCCACGACGAGGTTGGCATACGATTGGGCGTCTTGGTCTGCCGACGTGCTCGGTTGGATTTCATCGTCATGTTCTATCTTAGCTTGATGTTCATCGTTGGGGACGCAACGTTGCTATTTGGGTGTTTGCATGGCGTTGTCGTAGATGGAATGTACGTCAGACAGTCTGCTGTTGGTGTCAACGCCCTCGAGGACGACAATCATGCCCGGGTTTATAAACAACGGATGCTCGTTCTCGACAAGCCTATTGAGATTGAGTTTGATTCGGTTTCCATCTTCGTTCTCCAGAACGACGGACTGGATATTAACCGACCCCTTCGAAGATGCATCATTCTCCTCCAGCTCAGTTGTGATATGACCAGCGATGAGAACAGTGGCGGGACTGTGGTCCAGCAAGTTGGCGGACGACAAGGGAGGCATTTGCTTTGCACGCAGCAGCTTGACTCGCTTGAGGATGTGCTCTGTGAGGGTTTGCATATGACTACGCACATCGTTAATGCGCTGGCGTAGAAGTTTGGTCCTATACGTGGTGCGCTCACGGTCAACGGGGCGGAGCGACTGCACGGACACAGCGCAACGCACATGGACAGACATTGGGTTATGCAGAGTAGCTTGAGAGTTATCCAGCGACCCTTTCATGCGTCCCGTGCCCGTACGTTTCGCATACTCGTTATCGAGCAAGTCATCTCCCGGCAGCGGTTCATCCTAAAGCAACCCAGTGCGCTTCGACTGGGTGACAGATTGCTCAAGGGCATTGCTCAAGTCACAAACAATCACAAGTTCGATGTCGTGGGTGACCAGCGGCTCATCCTTGACCAACGCCCTCATCACAGTAGTTGAACAGATCGTCCTCAAAAAAGTCATCCGTGTGCTTAATACGCGTGGGAGTGGGGGTGGGGGAGGGAAGCAACGATTGCGGCGAGCGTTTGGGCGTGAGCTTTGAATTGGACACAGGCTTTGATCAAGCAACGGGCAGCGCCTTTTGCCTCAAATGGGCGACGAAGTCGCTGAGCTCCTGCTCCGTTGGCACGCCCGTGGACTTGGCGTTGGAGAGCGCCTATGTCTCCCACGTCCAGTCGAGCTGATCGGTCGTGAGCGCGTTCTGCTCGCACGCGGCGTGCGCAATGTGGCATAGCGCTTTCGGCAGCACGCAACCGCCGAGTGAGAAACTGTGCATGATGGCGACGAGGAAGACGACGATCCCACAGCCTTGGGGCCCAAGGGTAGCGGTATACCACCGTCTCCACCGAGGCGGGTACCGTTGGTATACGCTCCCGTGGGGTCCGCAAGGCACGGCGCAGCTGTTGGGGTTTGGCGCAAGCGCGGCGCGTTTTGACGGGAAAGCAAACGCAACGTGTGCGCGCGTGCGCGCGCCGACGCTGTGACCCACTCGCGACGACGCTGTGACCGTCGCCCGCGCGCGTGCGCCAGCCGACAGCGCGCATAGCGAGCGCAGGCGGCGCGAATCGATACGCGTTCAAATGGGCGGTGCGCGCCCGCGATCGCTGCGCCGCGACGGGCCGAAGCGCAAACAGCCGCCAATCAGCGGCATCCACGTGCACAGCGAGCGCGGACACGACAGCGCGTTGGAACGCGCAGCGTGTGGTGGAGCGACGGACCGCGTGTGCGAAGTACGCGTCGTATGTCGCGCCCCATGCGCAGCGCGCGCGTGTGCGCCACCACACGCCGCGCCCCCCTGCCGCCCGCCCCCGCCGCACCCGCCGCTCGCCGCCCGCCGCCGCCGCCCGCCGCCGCCGAGCGCGCTGCTCCAGTTGCTGTGCGCGCTTGTCGACGCGCTGCGCTCGCCTCTTCTTTTTGTATCTTCGCGCGCGCCACTTGCGCCACCGACTGTCTGCAGCGCCTTTTTCTTTCCCCTCTCATACGTCGTCGTCGTCGTCGTCGTCGTGCCCGTTGCCATTCTTCGTGCTCTTCGCATTCGTCGCCGTTGCTCGCAGCTTGTTTTCCGCCCCACACACGCATAGACTCTGAACTACAGCACGTTATCCCAGCCTCTGCGTCCTGGTGCTCGTCGTCGTCGTCGTCTCCCGTCAGCGTCATGCAGACCACGCCGCTCGCAGTGGATGACAGCATAGCTGTCGCGCTGCCGCCTGCCGTCGCCGTCATCAAGTTGCTCAAGTTTTCGCCGCAACAGCCGCTCTCCGACAAGCAGGTCATGCACGCATGGGAGGCTGACTATTGTCTACACGCGTACGCCGTCGTGCTGGCCGACTCCATTGCCCATCAGGCGTTGCAACTCTCCACCACCACCACGCAGCCTGCGCACGTGCTCCTGCCGTCCTTGTCTTCTCGTTCCGAGTTGCTGCAGTCCATGTGCGTGCTGCAGCGCAATATCCAAAAGGCGTTGCAGGCGCGCGTCAACAACATGCCCGTCAAGCCGCGTTTGTACCGCTTGTCGCATCGCCTGCAGATGTCAGAGCCGGAACTGCGCGCCTTTGTCTTCATCATCCTCAATTGCGTCGGCGTGGAAGGGCCGTTGCCGTGTGAGCGATGATCGTCCTCTCTCCATCGTTCCGATCTGTTCAACTGCCGTAACTTTGAAGAAATGGATGGCGACCAGGTGCTTCACTTCCTGTCCCCCCGAGCAGGAAGCACTTCACGCAGGGGCCTGTTGAAAGTAGACGATGAGTTTGGCCGCCATGTACAACGAGAACAAGTTCCGCGCGCCCGAGGGAGGTGCTCAAGGCCGTCTACGGCTGCTCGCTCACCCGTTGACGAGGCCATGACGCTGGGCGCTTCTGTCATTGCGGAGGTGCTCGCTGAGGAGGCCGGGCAGTGTCGTTGGCGCCGATGCGAAATTCACACCCGCCACTCTGTCGAAGCCCATCCCGGGCATTGCTGATGTTCACCTCAGCAATACGTTTCGCAACCAAAACGGCAGCAGGAATCGCACCACCGACGACTCGGGAATGCTTGAGTTTTTGTCCGAATTGCGAATGGAGGACGAGAAGAGGCTGGCTACTACTGATGTTGTTTGATACGCGTGCGCCTTCCAACGAGGGCGGAAAGCAATCCAACTCCCCTGTTGTAGAAAACGGCGAAAAGCCCGACAGCAATGAAGAGGAAACGCCGGTCGAAACGGACGTTGACCCGTTCCAAGATGATATGGATTACTTGAAGGATGGGTTTGAAGTTGTTCAAGAGGCGTGTAAAGTGCACAACTTTCGCGAGAAGAGCAATGAAGAGGATCGGTACACCAGCACAAAACTTATTCTGGCCAACTTTATGGCTCTGTGACAACAAGTTCTCGCGGCGAGAATGGGAATCGTTACTCGTTCACATCTCGCAGAGCTTTGTCGAGATGAATATCCCCGATACGCAACGTATGCTCTTTGGGTCGTGGCAGAACTCGCAATCATTGCCACAGACCTTACTGAAGTTTTGGGAACTGTGATTGGCATTAATCTACTTTTCGGCCTACATCTCATGGCCGGTGTCGTAATCACAGCACTAGACACGTTCTTGGTGCTAAGCGCTCAAAACCAAGGCATGAGACGCATAGAGCAAGTGATCTTCGTGTTTCTGGCAGTGATATCCTTTTGTTTCGTTTTGGAGCTCTTCATGTCCAAACCCAGTGTTTCCGGAGTACTGGGTGGAGTTTTTGTCCCACGCCTCGACATGTCGAGCCTGTACTTTGCCAAAGGCACTGTTGGAGCGACTGGTACGCCATATAACTTTTATTTGCACTCTGCGTTGGTCATCGCGCGTGTTCCAGATCGATCCCGTGAAACACTGCAATCCGAGTGCCGATGCAACCTTATTGACACTAACATTGCTCTTAACGCTGCATTATTCATCAACTGTGCCATTCTAATCATTGCGGCCGCCAACTTCTGCACAAAGGGGATTGAAGTTACTACTCTTTCGAAAGCGTATCATCTTCTCGAAAACACAGGCTTCAAAGTTGGTAAGCTATAGGTTGCTCCTTTACTGTTCGGGGTAGCGCTTATAGCATCAGGCCAAAGCTCTACGCTATGCGGAACTGTAGCAGAGCAGTACGTCATGGAAGGGTTTCTTGATCTTCGCGCTCCACCAGTTATTCGTCAGCTTGTTACACGTCTCATCGCCATTATCCCTGGTCTGATTGTCATCTCCATCATGGGCGATACCGGGACTTACCAACTGCTCATCTTTTGTCAGGTCGTACTTTCTCTTCAACTCCCATTTGCTATTGTTCCAATGATACAATTTACAAATTCCACGCGAAGAATGAATGAGTTCAAGAACTCGAAGTTCGTGTCTATGCTAGCATGGGCTGCTGCAGGAATCACTGTCTGTCTTAATATATGCGTTTGTGCTTCATTCGATAATTCAGGGAGTCCATTCGAGTCATGTAGGATTGAAGCTCCTCACTCTTGCATGCATTGCGCCGCTCTTCGTGGCCATAATGATATTTCTTGCATGGATCGCGTTCAAAAAAGAAACTGGAGGATCAGGCCCAGTCTACAGGGTTGAAGATGAATATGACTTCGTGTCGGAAGATGGATTTGAGTTAGATTCGTTAGGGTCTCCTGTCGGGAGCCTGCCGACCCGTCTCCGATGACTGTAACGTTGCGTATCGCACCTGAAGAACCTCCAAAGCTTGACGAAGCCGTTGACTTGTATAGAACAGAAAAAGTTGCGAGGAAGCGACAACCGCAACCACAACTTAACACATGAATTGTCACTTAAACTATTCTAAACTTTGTGTAAAAGTATTGAGGCTCCGTCGTACTGTCTTACTCTCCTGCTGAATCAGAACCTTCGTCAGCCTAAGGCATCCAGTTTGAGTCTTCGACAAGAGAATTTCGAACCAAGGTCTTTATATCTAATCGCTTGACCCCTTCGGCTGGTTCTATGGGGCTTTCATCATCAGAATCTTCAAAGTTATCAGTGTGTTCACTTGCTTTTGCCGCATCAATCTTGCCACGCGGTGCAGAAGTTGTCTCGATTTGCTCATTCATTTCAGCAACTTGCTTGAATTCGTTTTGTCCTCCCTCTGAATCACGCCTTTTGGAGACATCATTCTTCACCGAATCGCTCTCAATGTCATCCCCGGAACCTACAACATGAGGGGGACTTAGATGAGGCACAATCGATCCAGTTTCTGAAAGTCCTGGCGTCTCTTCTTCGGAAACGATTGGAACATCCTTGCGTGTGGTGTGCTTTGTCTGCCTTCCTCCCATATGTTCAAAATGATCATCTGATATCAAAGCCTCCTCTTCATCGGCAGCCAGAACATTTACCTCTTCTGTGCCTCTCTCGTCCTGTTAACTCCATAAGTTGAGAGCTGAGAGAAGCAGGGCAAGCGACTGGTCAATCAGGAACCCAAAATCAGGCAGTGGAGACCACGGGGGCGTACGGGCGCGTCAAGTTGAGATCTTCTACAATTTGTACCATCTGTGATCTCTTCATAGGCACCTCTGCATTATCAGAATTGCTCAATGTTCCGCAGTGTTCGTACCAATCATCCGCATGCTCTTCGACCTTGAGCATGTCCTCCCTGCTGTACTCCGAAATATCCTGCACTCCCTCTTGCTCTATAATAAAATTATGGAGCTTCATGCATACGGCGACAACACGAGTGTTCTTAGAGAGTTCAAACTTCAAACCATGTTTCAGGATAGGAAACTTGGAAACCAATATTCCAAACGCCTGCTCAACAACAATGCGCAAAGAAGAAAGATAATAATTGAACACTCTGGCTCCCCACGCTGATGCTTTTGACATAGGAATGGGGGTTATAAGAAATTCAGAGCACACGTAAGCCTCGTACCCAACGATCCATATTCCTAGTGGTAGTTCTTTTTCTCTTAGATACTTACCTAGCTCTGACACGCTAAAACATAGCGAGTCATGTGTAGCACCCGAGCACTTAATAGACGAAAATAGAAAACGATAGTCATGAGATGCGACCGCCTGAACCGGTAGTCCGTAGTACCCTTTTCTGGTAAAGAAGGAGGCAGGGTTGTATTCCTCACCTGGACAAGCAATTCTGACCAATATACCATCTACAGCGCCTATGCAACCAGTAAATGGGCTTGGAGCGCGTCTAACCATTTTGAAGCCATCAGCCAGTTGTCGATAACCCATGTCATTCTTCGGAAGGCCTGGAAACTTCACTACCTTGTTGAGAACCGCACAAATGTCGTGGAAGACCTTGTATATGGTCGATAGGCCACATTTATAGCCCATGAATATATCCTGATAACGCGCTCCGCCGAGGAAAGACAACGTCATCTCCAAACGACTCTGCGGAGAAATAGCCCAGTTTTTCGCCCTGCGTGCCATCTTATTATCGCGTTGAAGATGCCTACCGACCCTTGAGAGCAATCGTTTGAAACTAGATCGCTTCATACGATAAAGACTAGAGTAGCACCTTTCGTTTAAAGAGAAAGTTAATAGTTCATCGTATCGTGCAGAAAGCTTTCTAATGGGCGGAAAGAGAGAAGTGCTTCGATCTCGTCGCTTATGTCGTTGCCTGAGATAATAGGCGCCAAAAGTCATTGTTTGCGCAACAAGTGAGTGAAGGTTAGATTGATCCATAACAATTGGTTGGCAGGTGGTAATAGTATCGCAAGGAAATGTACTAACGCAGACCATAGTGGTATCTAGATGGCATCGAAGTATAAATGTGAGCTTGTCTATCCTCATGGCTTGTTCAAATTTAAACTATCTCGTAGAAGAATGGTACGCAAAAGGCAATCAGAATAGGTTGACGGGGAGGCAGAGTTCTTAAAGGTTTGCGTTCGAAGGGAAAATGGAACAGTTGGTGGATCTAGTTGAAAGATCTCGACGGGAAGACGGCAATTGTATCTCCGAGAGCCGCTCTCTATAAGCGAATGCTTACCCTTTGCTCACACACGTTTCATGGGAAGCCGATCCGATTTAGCAAATGCTGAATGTTGAGTTTTACTAAGATTCTAAATAAAAAAACGTCAAGAAAGTTCTGGCACGCTGGTACGCTAGAACGGCTGGTATGGATGTGTAGAAATACCCTAAGGAACCAGTTTGCAGAAATAACTCTTGACTTTACATTCGAGATGAAGGTGGGGTCACTTGTCCACAAGGGCAGAAATCCCATACTCTCGCTCTTTTTTTTGTTTTCCTACATAAATAGACTGACGCCTAGCTGGCGTAAGTTTATTTATGTAGGTCCGGCGTAGCTCGCTCCGTTTGGCGTTCAAATGAAGCCTTTTCATCATCTGTACATAAACCGGAAGACAGCATGGCTTGTGTGTATCTCTCTTAGAATATAAATGAATGCCTTTTCCCTTCTCTTGAGTGTACTAGATAGCTCGATGACTCGTATAAATTGCAAGTGCTGATGACAAAGAAACGTAGAGCTGTGTCCTGTAACTCTGTACTGAACAGACGCGTCAGCAAGCTGCGCCAGGAGGTATCTACTGATGAGGCGCTTAGCTCCTCATCAACGAAGGGTGAGGGAGAACGTAGGACAATCAATTTCGCAATGGGAGCACAGAAGCCCGCCTTTTCGAAGCTCTCACTGCTCCAAGGCGGTTCGTTCAAATGCGCGTGAAGAAGACTGACTCAAGAGTATGCGTCTACCAGCACGCCATCCCGCACTGCGCAGCCGCTGCTGCGCTTGCTGTGCTCGTTGCGCTGCGAATGTGTGCGACTCATTTTTCTTCAAACAAAAGGCGTTTGCACCACTTGCGGCCGATGGCTCGCCCGCCGGCCGAACGTAAGCCACCCACAGCTGACCAGTTTCATGGAGGCAACAAAAGAAACTATCAATTGAAAAATGTGTTGGAGCGCACTATCCGATGAATGATGAAGTACATTCTTAGTACTTTGGAAATGGTTCGGATTGAACTTTTGCGTGTGTGAATTGAGGCTGACGTATCTCCAGGTAGAGTTGGTCAATTTTGAATTAGTAAACTGTGGGTTGTAGCAGAGATCGATAGCAAAAACAATGTTTTTGAGGTCCAAAAGGTGCTAGATGATGTATTTTGCCTCTTTCGTCAGTTCGGTGTATTCGGCATAAAGAGTAATTAAAGTGGATCCTCACACATATTTAAGGGATTTCACCATGCCAATGCCGAATACGATAGCATAACGAGTTCTTCCTCCCGACTCAGGCTCCGAAGTGTAACACTCCCCGACTCCCTCACCGCTATACCAGTTCCGCCACTTCAGCTATCGCACCAAGTTTGACTTTAACGCAGGGAGTATTACTAATACTTTACACAAAGTTCTAAACTATCAACCAGTATCATGGAGAGAGAACAGCAAAAAACACCTAGGTATTGTCCAAGTTGTGGAAAGTAAGTGCCAAGTATCTGTCCAATTTCTAGAACATAACACTCTGATGAAAACCCGCAACAATTGTATTCTAACCTCGCCGGGCGGTCTTCTACCGTTCAATATGATCTGACCGTTACTCCTTGTAGCTGAAATAGATTCTCATATAACTATTTCGCGAATGTGTTAGACTTTTAAAGATGGTAGTAGGACTAAAATGGGTTAGGCATATGTTGTTATTATTGTTGACTTCTTCTGCAAATAACAAAGAGTGGCAACAAAACAGGTTTTCAATACGATGCATAAATTTGGTGGTAGATTGTGAAGACGTTAGGGTCTGATTAAATTTACTGTGTCTGAGGTCAATGTAATATTCCGTGGTGGGAGGCTACGACTAAAGTTCGTATTCGTATTATTAATACTGATACTTTGCCGCGTACTTTCAAGCAACGTGTTTGTACTGCAGCGCTCAGTGTTCACGGTCCTGGTAAACGGGGAACTCTAGCTCTTGCTGAAAATTGCGACGGCCACAATCCTCAGAATGGCGGAAGAGGTCGTACATCACGAATCGTAGTTGGATGACTAGTAACCCATCCACATAATTGACTAGTTCTCTGAGTCGTTCCATACTCTCGAATTCTGACCACAGCTCTAGGTACAAGTCAAGATCCTCCGTTTTGCCACCACACCTCTCAGAAAAGTCAAGCGCGTCTAGAAAGGGAACATCCCACCGGGTAAACGCAAAGTCAATGAATATCAGCCTAGATTGTTCAGCTGGAATAATATTCACAGGACACAAATCATCGTGAACCAAAGCTAATGGCACTTTGTATTCGGCAATGTTGTCCAGTACATTTTGCACATGGCTCAAGTACATTTCTTTGCAACAACCTTTATATTCAGGGTTGCCTTCATTTTCAATACCACGCTCCTGAGCAGACGGCCAGTCGGGATCTTCAACCATTTCCTTCACGCGAGAGATCCATTTTTCTCTGTTCATTAATGAAAGCCCAGTCTCCAGGAGTTCATCTCTTTTCGACAAAAACTGTATCTGGACTTTGCCCCATGTCAATAGGATGTTCGAAACAACTGCACGTCTGACTCTGCAAGATCATCCATATCCGACAAGGTACGTCCATAAACTTTGATCCACATCGAGTGTGTGCCACTAGCAGACAGCTTTGCGAACCGTTTCTTTTTTGGAGGATATATTCCGGTTCCGTTTCGTATCCATGCTCTAGAAGAACTCCTGTGATCCATGCAGCAGCGCCATCAAACCATCCCGCTTTTGAGTATGGATAAAGGTGGTTTAAATGAATGTCAAGACTATCGGTCGCATACTATTTCAGATGTCGTGCAACAGCAGGTGTGCGCGGATCAATGCAGATTTGGCCAGTTTCGCTTTTTCGGACCCAGCTGAATTCATTCATTTTGTCTGACAGTGCGTAGCGAGGTATATCAAAGACCAGCAATTGAACTTTGTAGAATGACCCATTCAGTACTTCACACTCCGATCGCAACAAGACTATATCAAACGGCAAGCATAACTGCTTTCGAACGTAGATTCCAAGTTTGTCCAGGTCACTGTCTATTGCATTACGATACACAATGGAAGGAAGTTGTGATTGGCCGCCTTTCCATGTGAGAACGCTTTGATTGACAGGATTCACAATAAGAACATGGTAGCAGTTGCCGGAACGTTTTGCAATGGAAATAATGTGCGGATGGAAGTGTAGTGACTCAAAAGATAGGCTTTGGCTGTCGGAGATGGGATAAAGGTGCGATATGGTGAGAAAACGTGAGGCACAGAAAAGCAAGGAGAAAAGGAACCTAGTGCGAAAAGAGAGTCTTGACTGCCTCTAGTGTTTTATTACAGTGAATGTGCACGTGTGAATACGTGTGAAGTGCACCTTTGCACTAACACCGTGTAACAGAACTTCTCGTGCCCCAATACTAACTAGAACTCAAAATAACTGAAAAGAACAAAAATGTCCCGTTCCGGTCATAGAGATCTCAGAAAGAAGCGATTTTGGAGGGTTTTATGACCGTATATTTACAAAAACGGAATGAAGCATCAATTGCAGGATTTATTTTCTTTTTCATTTAACAAACCTATGGAAGCAAACCTGATCTTATATATACGAAAAGTACCGTGGATGGGTGTACGTCAAGGGCATTTTTATGTATCAACAGAACGAACTTCGCGAACCCGTGAATTTATTGACGTGTTACATCAATAGAGGTCGAGAACTCGTCTTTCTTCTCTAATCATACCGAATTCTATTATGTACAGTGAATTCGAAAGTGTCCACACCTGTGAAGTGCACTTTTGTACTATCCACGTTTAACACTAACGCCCAATACTAACCAGAATTCAAAAGAACTGAAAAGAACCGCACACATAATCTATGGTAACACAAAACATTTGTACGTGTTCTTCTCTGCGTTAATCATATGAAACCGAAGGGTGGACCGGGAATCGTTGTAGTTCTGTGTTGACACTCCTTTCGGGGGAGCGCCAACAACAATGTGGTAGTTACCATATGCTTCATCACTGTACTCTTCCAAGTACACCACATAATCCACGCCATCCGCGTAGTTTTCGGCCAAGCCCCTGAAAATATCTTTTGTGTCATTTTCGTTTTTTCTTCCCACAGCACCGCTGAAACCAAACCCGTGCACGACATTTCCCTTCATTTGCAAAGGAACAACTTCTCTCATACTCTGTACCTTGCCTGACAACGATAATCCAATGATGCTAATAAAACTGCACTTTCATAAACACCTTTCATCTTCATTGCACTCAGTAAAATCCGATACCAGGTTATGCGTTTCTCAACTTCGGAGCACCAAATTTCTTTTCCCTCTGCATTATGTAGAAATTCTACCAATTCCCCACTTGAAAATGAATTCGTAAAATGCGGTCCTATGAGATGTCCTCCCCATCCCATCAAGGCTCTTCGCCTCCTCAGATTTATCTTCAAATTGTAGTGATTGATTAGGTCTGTTGCTCTTCGAATGGGTGACGATATAGAGCAATATGCATCTAGCATAAGACCGGGGTGATGACAGATCGTAGTAACGTTCTTCACGATGGGAGCCCCTGGTGGAATGCCGCGAAAAATGTTTGGTACATCGTTTGCGAAAAAGTATTCGCCGGCCAGTCCATTAGCAGTCATCATCAGTTCTGCCACCATTTCCTTTGCGTTCAAAGGTGCAATTCCAAATTATTGGGTACGAAACTCTCTAACTGCTCTCATTAATCTCTCAACCACCTGCAACCGATGCCGGTCGTCTGCAGGAAGGGGCGGCTCCCCTGCAGCGCCATCTTCGCCCCATGCGTTCCAAACCAAGCAGTCATCTGCTACTTCATACGTCATTCTGTGTGTGTGTTTTCAAGTTCTGTCAACATCACATCGTAATTTTCAATATCTCCTGTTGCAGGGCTAACTGAGACTCTGAACGTCACAGCAGTTTTTAGTCCATACAGCGACCTATGCCCAGCACTTGGGATGTTAGTGCTGCTGGGAACATTGGGATTACGGCACCCTTTCTCTCGTTCGTCTCCACTCCGTTTTCGTCAATTGAATTAGAGTCCCCGATACATTTGCATTGTTCGTATTTTTCCTTGCTAACTACTGCACTCATATAAATCGAACGGTAGCGGGATATTACCTTTTGCACGAATTCGTTATTTCGTGCGTCCTCAGAGAGATACCGGGTAACGTCTGATATATGAATATATACAGTTCTTTCATCAGTGTCAACGGAGAACCCGTCGCCTGGGTCGATTGAGTCTTTATGGTTGTCCACACAAAATACTCGATTTGTGTGAACATGCCTCATATTCACATCTGCGTCTATTCCCATATCTGAGAGTACACCTCCCAAGAAATGATGATTTCTGAAAGTTGATAAACGTTGGCTAGCTTCCGTGTACTCATTCCATGTTTCTACTCCGGCAATTGAAAGCATTTAAGGTTCCAGATGAGTGGTAACAAACATGCTATTCAGCACATTTATCGCATCAGCCAGAGGAATATCGATGGTAATCGTGCATGCGTGGTGGTCCGAGAATGGCGTCGGTGCCGCTTCCCATGTTGTGTAAGGCAGCTCTTTCGTCGGCACCGCGGCGATGTCTATCGCGGTTTGGGTTCCTGTTGAGGGTTCAGTTCTCGTCGGGACACCATCGATGTTCAATAGAATACGATCCGTCCTCTCGAGGTATGCTTCCAGATCCAGTCCGGCCAGCTCTGCCCTCTTCGGATACCACGAGCCGCATATATTGCAGTCTGCAATAATTGCGTGTTCGTTGTTGTATCTCTCGTACTAGTTTGAGTGCCGTAGTGACGGGAAAACGTAAACGTTTGACAAGGTGATTGGGCCCTTAGTGGTTCTGACAGATACTGATACTGTCTCTATTCCTGGCGTGTGCTGCTGGTCGTCAATAAGACCTGCTCCGAACCCTGTCCTTTCATGCACTGCGGCACCTCCACCTCTTCCGTCGGCTTCGGTTATCCCTTTCTGCCTATCACCTCTTGCTAGCAATCTTCTTCTTTATTATGATTGCGTAGAACGATTCTTCGTACCAGGTACGTCCTGGGGTTTGCGAAAACCCCCAACCTTAGAGAAAGAAGGAAACGTAGCCACTTTCTGTGAATCTCCAATCGTGTTACGCTCTCTTATCGACTATACTATTTACCAGAAAATCCATTACACTTCTACGGTGTTCTCGACTGCGTGGACATTTCGCTATCGACGTTCATCGCCTTTTCACCCTTTGTCCTTCTCATCATCCTCACAGGATCTCGTCCACAGAGCGACACATCACGAAAAGAAGCTCTGCAAGTACCATATTTTGCAGCACAGAAGCTTTTAGTGACGTACGAGCCAGGTCAATGATGACAATCCGCAAGCTGACCGATCGCGTGGCCGAGTTCAACGAAATTCCCGAGTCCGAGGCGGCCGGTGCGCCGACTGCCCATGGAGTCTAAGGCCATCTCAGGTCCCTCCTATGGATCCATAATGCTCAAGGAATGAGGCCGCGGTGGCGCCCGATCTGCAATCCAGCTGCACCACGGGGGAGTCGGAATCCATTACAGCGGGTTGTATCCTAGGACACGCCGAAATCAGGTTTCATGATTGTGGTACTCACGCGTTGGGATCCTTTTAATTTATTATATTCTTGGAGGCTCTCTCGGGCAAAGCGCGCAAACATGAAACCGGAAATTAGCGTGTCCTAGGACGGTATTAAATGCGTCTATATCGTCCCTTACAATTTTTGTATCGGTGCCTACATCAACCATTATGATTATCACCAACTTGATGAAGAGTTTCATGCTTCTAAGGACGATGAGCACTTCAAGAAAATGCGACGCCGTACACCGACCGGGGAATTTAGCGTTTTTTATCGACATGTTACTGACCCGCAAAGCCTCCTCAATCATTCTGTTGTTACGGTATTCGCCACCAGCACCATTAATCCGGGCGATGTACTCTTGCTAACTATGACAAGCATGATTTTGTCACTGCTACCACCTAGTTCTAAATAAAAGCTTTTCGTCATTCCATGCAACTCTTAGCCCATTGTTAACAACCTGCTTTGAACTGGTCATCCCCCATATCTCGTACTGCCAATGCAGTGAGTACACGAAAGTGAGTATCGTTAGATCAAAACAAAGCTTAGCAAAATCCCATCCAATTGCCTCAGCAACCTTAAGCAGAGGGAGTTTTCGCAATACCCGTCGCAGCCTCATCCCTAATACACATCCATGTAAACATGTTCCTTCCACACCGTGCACTTCAGCTCGTTTGAGGTCATGAAATTGCCTTCCTCTTTTTGTGGGGCCTGGTGTTGAGAGTTGTGTTCTGCCGAAAAACATCAGTATCGACAAACGTCAACATATATTTGTTTCATCTATACACATTGTATCGCTAACTATGTTGCGCTACGCGGTCGTAGTGGTTCAGAGATAAGAACAACACGCCCTAGCTGGGCCCGTCTTCTTCACGAACAGAAACTAGTGTCGCACAGTAAACTATACTACACTGCTAAAGCATCTGACCCGTGTCAATGTCCACGTTGTTTCTCGCTCGAAGCTCCTGTGAGCATGTTGGATATCCGCGTTTCTTATTGAGATCACCAAGTGTTACTTTGGTGGACAGCCTGGTATCACAGCGGTTAGATAATAGTTTGTGACCTGTGGGGGTATGGGACCCGGGAGGTCGTTAAACTCGTCCAAGCGATCGGTTAGCTTGCCGGTGGCCATCGCGGGCCTGGATGGTACGTCGTGAAAAAGCCACTGCCTAACTGCACGCACGCGGTCGGTCACGAGCCTGTTTCGAGCTTCAAAGGAGCCTCTGGACAGAAGGTTTCCAGGGTTTTGTGGGATGGACCACGCTTGGGTCGGATGATTATCAGGTTACGCTCCGGTTTTTTCACCGATCTCGCCGTTGTTATGAGGGTTGGGTGGAAAGGGCGTCTTCAATGGTTTTTTGGTGGCAAAAGCGGTACATGAAAAGCCCCTTGTCAAGGTGTACACCTTACGCGGCGATCAAGTCGATAAACGTCGCAAACGAAACGTTTCTGTGGTCGAAAACAGCTTATAAATCCAATACTTTACTTGTACCATGTTATAGCGCCGTGAGTGTAGCACGGCTATTAATTTGTGATGTGTGGCTACGGTGTAGAGATACTTTTTATAGGTTGTTGCGCTTCTTGACATACCCCCGCGTACGAGAAATGAACGTATGCGTTTCATAAATAGAGAGAAAGAGAGGCGGTCTGTGTTCTAGGACAGGCCGAAACCAGGTTTCATGTTTGTGGCACTCGTGCGTGGGAATCCTAATTTACTATTGTTTTTTCGGGGGGTGTCTTGCCGCAAAGCGCACAAACATGAGACCTGAATTTACCGTGTCCTAGGACATAGACTAAATTTACTTACCCCTAACAGAGGTTTGCTACCGGTACACTTGGAATCCTCAAAAAGGACCCGACCATAGTCAGACCTCTCGCCATCGGGCTCGTTTGGAGACGATTCATCGCACGAGTACTAGCAGTTCGCATGTCCCACGATCCTGACCTTGTAAGCTATCTGCAGCCACACCAATTTGCCGTGGGAATACCATGCGGTACAGAAGCTGTAGTGCACTTACTCCGCGCCGCAGCCAACAAACTAAGGCAACAAGACCTTGTTATCATCAGTATCGACGCTCGCAAAGCGTTTAACGCAATTGAAAGACAATGTCTCCTAACAGAAGTCACAAAGCACTGCCTTGGCATCGCACTGTACATCCATTAGTGCTATGGTTTTCCGATACTTTTAAGGCTCGGTGATTTTGTTGTCACAAGTCAGACCGGCCTGCAACGAGGCGAACCACTCAGTCCTCTGTTGTTGGCATTGCCATTACACCTCCTGATCCTTGATATCCAATCTATCTCAGTTCCAACCAGTGCTGAACCTATTCTATGCAGACAATGGCAATCTTCTAGTCCCCATCACACAGGCCTCAACAATCCTCGACTACTTTTCTAGCCAAGGGGAGAAGATTGGGTTCATTCACACCCTCGCGAAGACGCGCTGCAATGCAAATCCTATAAGCTGTCCTTCGTTTTCTAAACGCCACCCGTGTCGGCACCATCTATCTCTCTGTCACACCAGCCTACGTTCCAGCCTACGTTTCCGCCCCATATCCTCGCAATATGCCCTCCAGAATTGTGGAACAACTACTGTTGCAGCCATCAAAATAATCTAAGCCGCACTCGTTCGTCTGGGCACCATGCGCTTCATTCCAATGACCGCTATTACCACTTCTACTGGAGCTATGGGCTAAACCATCACCCGGCACTACCCCACATCCCTCAGCACCAACCCCGTCGACATGTTCCCGGTCCACAACGGGCACTTTAGCTATCATAAATCCCCTAGATTGCCTCCCTCTTTGAGTGAGGGCCTGTTATCCAGGGGCGTATTTATGACTGACTATTTTCATGCACTTCTCAGTCCATAGTCATAAACGTGAAACGATAGGTAGTCACATTCATCCAGAAACAATCAGAAACGAGGTTTGAAATCCTTAGAGAAGGCATAACCGTAGTCATTCTGACGAAAGAGGCAAGAACAGTCAGTCACAAATACGACCCTGCTGTTATCACAGCGGTTAACAGTTTGTGAACGAGCATTGGCACTCTGTGTCCTAGGACAGGCCGAAATCAGGTTTCATGATTGTGGCATTCGCACGTTTGCATCCTAATTTATTTTTTATTTTTCAGGGGGTGTGTCGCCGCAAAGCGCGCAAACATGAAACCTGATTTTTCTGTGTCTTAGGACGCAGACGAGCGACCGCCCCCAATTATGGTTACACGTGTGTACGGACGGATGTTCGTCAAGTTACATTCATGAAGGCAAGGCAGCTGCGTTAGGAACACTTAGATCTATCGGTTACTTCCCATCTTCATGCCTTGGCTCCTTCCTACCAGCTTTCCTGTAACCGTTCTACTCTTTCCTCGTTCCCTTCACATCATCTTCGGTCCCCTTCTCCGAAATGCTGTGCTACCTCCGTCCACTTCAGGAAAGAAAACGGGCTCGCCTCGGATTCCTAATCCACTATGAGGGGAAGGTTAGCTCGAGCACAGAAATATATTTCCCGAACTGTGCCTCATTCTCTCTCGCTATGAAAGTTATTTTGCACGGTGAAAGTTTTCCTTCAATGGTATTTGTATCTTTCGGAAAATCTGAAAACTACACATTCTTTGAGGGATACGTTAGGGAGGCGGATGTGGGTTTTCAATTCGTATCAATATCTTACACCGATACTGAAGTCTTTGCAATGGATTTTTCTGACCTCCAAACAGAAAATCAAATGCTGTTCAATGAAGCTATAAAGACGAAACCGGGTAATTTACCTTCTCTGGTACGGAATAAAGGGCACTGCAAGCTCGAAATGGAACCCCGAGAAAAGGTTGAACGCAATCTCATACAAGGGATGTCTTGCGTGAAGTATTGGACCGTGTGTCTGGCTTTAAGCCGTCTAGTCTGCACGGCTCAGTATCTGGCCCTACTGAATAATACAACCCCAGGATTCAAAGACTACCTTCCAGGGTCGTTCGAAATCGACGAGTTTGCGAACTCTTGAAAACGTTCAGGGACCCGCAGTTGGTGGATGTGGTACCCGAGCCCTAAACCGTTCTCACTAGGGGCGTGGTTCGGGTATTTGTCCGAAGAAGAGCATTATGAATCATCTTCCATTCTGGCCAATAGTCCCCTTCTTGAAGGCTTCTATAAATTTAAGATTACGAAGTATTTTAAGTCCGGGTCGGATAAGATGGTCTCTATTAGCTTCGATGATGATGAGAATGCGGAGATGGATGCGTACTTGGATGTTCCTTTACCGGATTCTAAAACCCCTACGAACCCACTTTACAACCACAGCCATCATATTCGAACGAAATTAATCCTTTCTTTCCCGATCTATCTATGCCTTCCGCGCGACCACTCGATTGGAATTGCGAAACATGGCTTCGATAATAGGAACAAGTTGATCACTGCATTCGTTTTTCCGCAGATTAAGAACAAGGAGGGCGGATTTCTAAATGTTGGCGCGGGTCTCTATGGTCCGGTGCGATCTGGGAATGAAATAAGTTCGAGTCGGTGGCACAAATTTACGGCGCTCAAAACACCGCCTTGGGCCACCAGAATTGCCTCTCACATACAAAACGATTCTGTTGAGAATATAGAAGGCCTAGCTGACATGAAAATCGCGGTCGATTTCAAGATTCCTGGATTCCCAGACCCTTGTTTTCCAGATGATGAAAGCACAGATGATGAAAAACGGAACATCTCTCAATCGAATGTCAGCAAAGATAAGGCTCCTGCAGATAAGAAGGAGAAACCTCAGTCAAAGGTGAAGGAGCTCCAAGATTCAGCAACAAATGGCCCTGAGTCTCCCTCTCCGCCTCCTAAATCCGTGGATCCCGAGTTAAAAACTTCACAAACTACGGCTTCTGAATCCAAGACTCAAAACAAGGCCCATGAAGGGGAGGCTCAAGCTAAGACCCCTGAAACCAAGCCTCAATCCGAGGCTCATGAGAGAGTGGCCTCTGATTTGAATGCTTCGGAACGTGAGGCATTCAATCGAAAACCTGAAGATACTAGTACCGGGAACCGACGTAACCTTCGCCTTCGATCGGTTGCAGTTCAGGACATTAAGAAAATGAAGTCAAGTACTGGATCTTCCAAGGTTGCAACAAAGAGGAGCAATGTGGTCTTGAACTCACAGAAACATAATAGTGGCAATAAAGTAACCGACGCAGCTGGGATTGCAAGTGAGAAGCTGGCCGAGGTCGAAGAGAAATCAGGTGATAGAAAGAACTTGGAGTTGAATGAGGACCTGGCCAAGAAAGATCTGACGCAGAAGGACCTCATTGGGAACACGAACTCTGAGGCAGATGATATATCAGACAATCCATTTGATGAATTTAATGAAGAAAGCACAGATGGACTGAAAGCCGAGATAAAAATGATGAAGCGCAACAAGAGCCAAACTAAGTAAAACCTACTCTGATCTACTTCAGTTTCTTCACCTTGCCGTGCTCTTTTCTCTCTGACGATCTACGCTTTTGCCCAGAAACAGAAACAGAGACCGTTTTGAACGCAGACGACAACTCATATATATCTTTCATGTTTGCGACAGAATCTTCCCTCAGCTTTTCAAGGAGATCTTCTTGTAGTTTCATACTTCCAGGGTCGTTGACTTTAGCAATTGCTTGACCTCTTTCTCAGAAAGTTCTGTGCGTATCGGCCCATACATTCCTTTCCAAATGAGTCCGTATGGGAAAAGATAAACATTTTCCAACGACGCAAGCCCAGAAGAACCCCAAGAATTGAGGCCCTTGCATCCTTCATCGTTCTCTACACGTATGTGAAGGTTTATCCCGGACGTTAACCTGCCTCGGCTGTGCCAATCTTCATTCAAAAAACTTCCTTTCGTACTGCTTCCTACCGTAATGTAGGCTTCGGATGTGTAATTGCTTCCGTCGGCATATTGCAGAGTACAAGTATCCATGCCATCCTGCTGGGATTGGGATACGCGTACCAAATAGAATCCTCCCACAATCGGATGAAGTTCACTTTTGGCAAACTCAACATCATTCCTTTCAAATGCCTGTTCGCCGAGGAACGCGATGAATTTCACTAGCCTGGATGGCTTTGGAGATGAATACCAGCACCAGAATATGTCATGTCATCATGATTCTCTTTCGTCGGTAACGTCACTTTTCTAGACTTCAACACCGCTGCCTTTTCGTTTTCGTCCATTTCCATGAAGTTGACCACTGAAGCTCTGATTTGGGCGTATCGAAAAGCTAGTCCAGCAACCCAGCTTCGTTGGAAACGTTTTCCAGGGATTTCAGACTAAGACTCAGAACTTCGACCTTCCTTCGATAGGTTGAAATACACTTGCTGTAAAACAGGATCATGGCCTTTTTTCACGGTGAGAATCAGTCCTATGGAGGGAATCCCAGGTTTCTTCGCCAGCGTCATTAAAGTATCGTTTTCTTTCTTGAATTGAAACACCAAAATCCCACGTTTGATACTCGACTCCTGTTCGGCGATTTTGAAAACCAAAAAAGAACCTTCCCGTGTTAAATGTCCGTCGATACAAATCAATGAATCCATCCCAAACGCACTAATGAAAACCATATGCGGGTACGACTGTTCTCTCTTGAATCTCACAAGGTCGTCTACCAGTGCAACTGAGTCTGGCAGAGCGCTATCACCTAACGGAGACGGATCGTTGTAGTAAAGAAGAAGACCTGGAACTGGAACAGTGGATGAATCCAACCCAATCAAGTTCAGCATGGAAAACATGGTTCTATTGGAACGTGGCACGACGCCTTGACAGAGCTTCAGAAAGACTCGAGAACGTGGCGAAGATGCGTGAGATTGAAGTTGGGGAAGCGTATGATATGGAAACGAGACCCTTGAACATGGTGTTAGAAGGTCAGGGCGGGGGAAACGCGCAAGAATTCAAAATTTGAGGCAACACTTCTCAATGAACATTTCTCACATTCTCAACAGCCCGTCTGCAAACACGTGTAATTTGGCTGGACTTCTTGGTTTCTTTCGAAACAGCGAGCAGTGGGTGTTCCTTTCGAAACGCCTTGCAAGTATTTTACCTATGTATATATTCTTTGGTCCGCCCATCCTTTCTACCGTAACAATGCGGTTCTATTCGACAACAATCCCTCACCTTTGACTGTTGTACCATTTTCGTGAGTGTTCAGTTTCTTTTCAAGATGGTCACGGCTCTATTTTCCTTCGAACAACTGCTCCGGATTGAGTACTCATCGCGCGAGTCTGCTCTTCGTCCGATTGATGATTCTGCAGTTTCCAGACTTACGGACGATATTTTGGAAGAGAAATTTGACTTCACAACAGGGCGAGAGCTGTTCGTGGCAGTTACTTCCGATCATCTAAAGAACTATCAACATATAGCGATTGAGGACGCAAAGAAGAAGCACAACATAGTTAATATTTCTCCCCATCTTCATCGCATTCCACACATGTTTGTCTTCCGTGAAGGAGCTGATGCCAAAGGAATGACTATTGTTGATGGGTGGCACAAAATAGTTGCTTTACTTTGATGTTTTCAACCGGGTGTTATGGACGCTCGTCACATTTGTTCGCTTGTTCGAATTCTCCGGGACCTCCCGCTTGAAGATTGTACGTTCTTTTCACTTTGAAACTCTCGTTAATCTCGAAGTGTGGCATCATGCATAGTGGACACCCTTTCGTACTTGACCGGGAAGACATTTACTGTTTCCAGCAGAACGGAAGTGGTTGACTTCATTCGAAGAGCTGAAAAACTCAGTCTTTCTCGCCAAGAGGCTTTGTTTTTAAAGAGCATTTGCGTAAGGTGTACAGAGAAAGCTTTATATTTCATGTGGCTTCACAGGCGCTCAGGACTGTTTTCACTGTTGTTCCTACGACGGAGGGCTATAAGGCGGTATTTTCTCTTAGTCTTCGACTTCTTTGGAACTGAAGCGACCTTTCGGAGAGACAAGCAGAGTCGTTTCACGAAAAGCCTATCAAGTTTTGCAAATGTGCAAAGAGAGTCTCTACAGTTGTACTTTCTTTCAGCTCTGGTGTCAACTAAATACGCCTCGGAGAAGAGCATGGTAAAAAAAAAGCAACAGTCAGATATTTGAATTGGTATCAAAGCCCTTCATGGACTATATCTGCAGCAAAGCAACGACTTTCACACCTGAAACCCTGGATCATCTCTTCTTCGATGCTCCGAAGCATTCCTTTTGTATTGCATCAGACAAGCACATCTGTCAAGATCTTCTTTCTATTGTTCTGACCTGTTTGAGACTGAAAGCAACCCGGAAACTGGGCTTTTCAACTTATGGGAGTGGAAGCGAACACAATAAAATTGACCGTGGTGAAACTCATTCACAAGCACTTATCTCCTTGGACTATATTCAAACAAATCGCCTCCACCCCTACATGTGTCATCTCTTGAAACACCGAAAACTGGAAAGTATCAATGCTGGGGTTTCAAAGAATATCTTGCAATCTGTATTACACATATATTGCAGGAATACGATAGTGTCCATTCAACATCTTTCCAGAAATGGCCATCCTGTACGGATCAATGATGATATAATGGAGAGGGCAATAGAAACGTTTCGGGAGAAGCTGATTCCAAAACCGCAGAGAAGTCTTGTGCTTTTTCATGAGAAGAGAATACCTCTCCTTCTACGAGTGAAGCCTCCGACAATGAAGCCTCCGACAAAAATAATCGATTTGAATGGAAACGGTCTGAATGATAGCATGCAATCTGTGACCAAGAAGGCCTTAAATAATCCCCATTCTTCAAGAACTGGGCACCATTCCTCACCACAGAATTATGTAATCGCAATCGGCGACGAAAATGTGGAACGTGAGAAGACTCGTTCGAAAAAGTTGAAAGAAACGGTCATTATTTTAAGCTCAGACAGTGAGCTGGATAAAGTTAGTTCCAGTGCTGGTAAACGAAATACATGTCTTGGAAAACGCGAAGGAGGCGAACTCTCAGCACCCCTAAAGAGGTCAACCAAGAGACGGAAACCAAATACAAATCGAGAAGTCCGTGATCAAGTGCTGGCAAAGAAGAAACGACGAACAAGCCGTAAGAATATCGGACCCCGAAAGAAAACAAAGAGCGATAAATGGGACCGTGTAGTTAAGTGTGCTACAAAGTGCCTACAAAAGGCCACCCGCCTAGTCAACCAGTTCAACATTTGTTCGTCATCTTTGAAAGAGGGTAAGCTTTTTGCTCACCTAGACCCAGCGCCCTATTCTACCTGTTACATTATTTTCGGATCAGAAGCTTCGGTGTTTGGGACATCTCTTAGGACTGCTATTCGGAAGGTCCAGGGTGCCGAGTATGATGTCTCAATGGCTTTGAGGGTATGGGAGGGTCAACCGAGTCCCCACGACTGCTAACAGCGTGATCTTGCCTCACATTTTTGCTATCGAAGTCGTTTTCAACTAATGAGTTCATCCTGGGATGAAAATCTACCGGTGGATGATAGTACGCACCTCGTTTCAACAACAGAAGTATTCTTGGAAGCCGAACCACAACATCGACTGTCTTTCTACGTGGAATCGGAAACTACTGTCAACTCACGGGAAACGTTTCTCAGTTATGTGATTTTGGCATTAAGAATCGGTCCCAAAACTACCGTGGTTGATTTGACAGGGGCTGATATTTCATTCCTTAAGGTTATGATGAAAAAAGGATTCCATTGTACGAATTTGGTAAGCTTTGGAACTTGGATACGATTCCAGACCGACTCAGCTTATTTGAAGTTTTAAGAGACGAGGTGCTGGCGGATTGCAAATGTGGAGGTCATTCATTGTTGAATGAAAGGAATGAGGCATCCTTCGATGCCTTTTCTGATATCTTTCGAAGCCGGAAGGCATTTTTCAAAGGGATTGGTTCTGAAGACTTGTTTGGAGATTATCATCCTTTCGAACATCCTAGTCTCCTCCTCGAAAAAGATGAGACACTTGAATGCACTGCAAACTTTAAGGATGATGGGACACGTTTAGAACTTGGAGGGCTTCTTTCGAAAGAAGAATTTGAAATCGCTCTCTCCGACAGTAGAGATCTAGTTCCATTAGTGTATCCACTCAGTGCTATCGTGGATGCTGGGACTGCACTTCGGGACATGCAACATTTTCTATCTCCGTTTCATTTCCCATTGCTTTATGTTGCAGGCATTTTTCACCGGCATTTCTACTTCTTCTTCCACAACAACAGCATAGCCTCGCGATTCAATTCTAATCACCATGCTTCAGTGTCTTACGAAAGCTTTGGTAGCTTTGAAGAAGACCTCGACGAGATGTACGAAGAAGGAATGCATTTCTTCAGGTCCCCAAGACATGCTCTAATAATCCCATCCCTAAATCCCAAGAGACTTCGGGAAGACCCCAACATCTTAAGATGCAAGAAATGTCGGGCCGTTGAGTTGTTTGGGCAGTACGGGAATTCTTATTCTCTCGAGTGAGAGGTAAACAAATGCTCGTGGTCCCCTATACATCCCGGCCCCCCACCTCACCACTCTACTAAAAAAGCCCTCATATCTACCGCTGTTTTGGGAGTCTCCACCCTTCGCATTACACGTGTTTATGGCGGGCGTAAAGATACACGTGTTCATTTTATGGAAAGCCTCGAGCCTCTACAAGAATGTGCTTCCCCAAGAAGGGTGACTTAAACCTGAAGAACCTCTTGAGGTCGGTTACAAGAATAATATATTTACTCCGCATGTTTTGCTACGCTACAGGTCCACAGAATGTGGAGAAACATGAAATTCTCACGGACTACAGGAATCCTACATTGAACTCAAAAAAATCTATGTGACACAATCCACTACGTGTACAGAAGGCTATAATGGGCCACACGTGTTACATTTTATACAGTAAGGCTTCGCTTGTTGTGTGAGCTCGCCGACGCAAGCGCTCCAGTGACACGCACACTTTCACCCAACATATCGCCCCTCCCCGTACGCCGTATTTATCTACCAGTGGTATTTATAAGTTTACGGCGATCAAGAATCGCCAATCAAAATCAATGGGCAACGCTCAATCGAAACCTCCGACTCCACGCACCACTCTGAGCAAGAAGCCCCTATCTTGCGCAGAAATTGTGGGCAATCTAGCCACAGCGGACGAAGCTGAACTACTGGAGAAGTCCGTGCGCCTAGAGCTCTTACTCGCCAGCGAAACGCGTTCGATTGAAGATACGCGTGCGGCAATCATTGCCGCAAAGTCTGTGTCAGAAGTAACGTATGCACAGTTTGCCGAACAAGACGTCCGTATTCTGAAGCTCGAGCGCGAGCTAAATCAAACCGAACGCCAAATCGAAGAACGACTTAAGGAGAGGATCGCAAGGATCGCGCGCGATGGATCAATGAAATCAAATTAAAGAGGCTCTTAAGAAGAAGAACCCATTGAACCGCAGAAGAATTGAAGAGGAACTACATCAGGCTTTCATGGATCCGTTTTCGCCGTCAAGCGAAGAAATATTTACGCGGTACTGCAAAATTCTACGGTGGACATGTGCACTACACAAAGAAACCTGCGGGGCTAGGAACTCAGTTTGCGCGCTTAGGGACGCATCGCGAAAGGCGCGGTCATCTCAAAAGAAACATAGCAAGTAAACTCACACTTTCTACTTTATATCTGAGCGTTGCCCATTGATTTTGATTGGCGATTCTTGATCGCCGTAAACTTATAAATACCACTGGTAGATAAGTACGGCGTACGGGGAGGGGCGATATGTTGGGTGAAAGTCTGCGTGTCACTGGAGCGCTTGCGTCGGCGAGCTCACACAACAAGCGAAGCCTTACTGTATAAATTGTAACACGTGTGGCCCATTATAGCCTTCTGTACACGTAGTGGATTGTGTCACATAGATTGCTTGCAACCGAAACAACACGCTCCCACTACCGTAAGATACAAGAGGTTCTTCGATCGACGCAAACTTTATTGAAGCAAACTGCGTTTCGGTGTCTACGTATACAAAAGTAGGCGTTCTATAATGCATATGAGCATTTTTTCTTTCTAAGATGTGCTGTCTATAACGGCCGAAACGGCCGTCGTATTTCAAATTGCCTCCGTTCGGCAGCATTGCATCCGTTCTGCGGAGAATATGGGCAGGTTCTTTTTCAAAAAGAACCCACTTCATTACTGCACTTCCATGTAGGGATCTACATAGAAGTAGGGGAAAGCGATGCTCTTCCAGTGCAGAAACTTACTTTTTCTGCGGCTTAGCTCCAGGCAATCGACATAATTCCTGATGATGTACGTTTCGGTTTGACCTGTACGTGTACGTGTAGCTTACAGGCTGTAAGCGACTACCTGGTCATCCGATCCAGTTGAGAGGCGCACTAGGTAAGGTAGGGCCTACAGGCTGTAAGCGACTACCTGGTCATCCGATCCCGCCTACAATGTACGCGCTGAAGAGTTGAAAAAGCCTTCGTGCTACATCGAAGTTGAGGTGAGATGTAAAATCTCTTTGAGCCCGGCTCCAAGAGATCTTGTGGACAGATCTGATGTCTCGTAGGTGCCTGTATGGCTTTCATCGCGCAGCGAGCGGTGAAGCTTGTGGTCATGGTGACAATGATAATATCATGGGCGACACGCTGAGCGTGTCTTTAATTGTATAGAATTTTCGAAAAAGAAAAGACACGCACTATTTTTACGTTCCGCATTTGCGCCTTCTTCAAAGCTCGAGCAGACGATGCTCGAGTTTACGGCCAGAAAACAGGTTCTTGTTCTACAAACGTTCTGATGAACGGTAAATGCGGGTTTTGCGAGTTCGTTGCGTTTTGGTCGTAGCACTGCTGAGTCAGCAGTGCTACGACCAAAACGCAATGTGTAATGCTGACTGTTGCTCATCTCAAACAGCAACATTCTGAAAACGGCCGGTGTATGAGTGTTCACTCAAAAGCCAGCCGTTTCAAGACCACTCCTGTGGAGTGGTCTTGAACAGTATAAGAACGCACTCTCTGTCCCTCCCCGCTGCCTTGCTCCAGCCAGGCCTGCCTCCAGCACTGTACATTCGCACTATCTCAACAATGTCACCCATGAAGCTCCGCAGACGCGGGAAAACGGATGCCGCGACGTCTGCTAGCAACATCTCTTCCCCGCAGAATTCCGTTCTTCCCGCGGAGGTCAACACTAATGATGGCCGCTGCGGTCGACGACGGAGGCGCAGAAAGGCCCAATCGTCAAAATCCTCACAGAGGACAGTCTCGCCGGTCTCCCAGTCGTCGCTCACGGCTTCGAATGCAAGTGAGGCAGATGCAGAGACCTGAACCACCCCACCCGAGCTCGAAGGAACACCATCCAAACACGATGAGCAGGGCGACCGCAAAGTTCTACACATTTCTCCGCCTCCCCGCCCCGCAATGTCGTCATCAACCATATCTTCTCAATTGGAGGAACTGGAAGAAGTGTGCGATGCAGATCTCTGTCTTACAGTTACCGCACTTCTTCAAAAGATGGCTCCACAACTCAAGGACTGTGCGGTCTTGTGCAGGGGGAAGAGTGTATACGTTGTGGAGGTCACTGAAGATGACAAGGTGAACGTGTGGTCTGCGAGAGAGGAAAGCACTTCCGTGCCTTGTCCTTGCGTGGATAACAAGTGCAAGGTACCGATTCGCGCGGGGCAGTACGCCTCTTTAGCTCGCAACGCATCGGATAAGTGTGTGCACTGCGGAACGTTCTACAACGGACCAGGAGGGTGGCGAAATAAGGGTGGACTCGAGAAACATCTCCGCAATGCCTACTGCAAGAACGCTCAGAAGAAGTAATCAAATTCAATATGCAAACGAACAAACTACGTTTATGTCAGCTATTAAAGATATCTCATCAATCGCTAAAGTTCTATTTCTTCGCAAATGTGTACTTCACACTGCCTACATCGGCGGATGACACTATGTTGCCATAACCGGCACGAGGCGGAGCTGAAGTGTAACAGCGGGAGAGTGCGACGACAGCAGCGGGAAGACGCAGCGGTGAGGCGAGGGAGTCCCGGAGTTCAATAGATATGGCGGTGGCGGGCGGCGGCGGGGGGGAGGGCGCGAGCGAATGATTGTGGCAGCAGTGCCGGGAGGGCGGGAGCGATCGACTGCAGCGGCGGTGGCGCGGGGGAGGGCGGGAGCGATCGACTGGAGGCGGCGGTGGCGACGGCGGCGCGGGGGAGGGCGGGAGCGATGGACTGAGGCGGCAGCGGCGCGATGACCGGGAGCGCGTTAAGCAGCGCGGCTGCAGTGTGCCGGTTAGTGGACACGTGGGTAGCTCACCCATGTGTCCACGAGACAGCAATGTGACCCAATTTGGGAAAGCATGAAAAAGGCTTTTTAGTAAAAATGAAGCTCAAAAGTTTTAAAGGTATTGGGTGACAGGCTGTCATATTTTAATGTAAATTCCTAAATCCATTGCCATAATATGGCACATGACATATGATGTCATGTGTCTTAGAAGTCAAATTACTGTCAGAGTCACACATACCAACAGTTGCCATGTACCGTGTACAACGTGGAGCAGAGCTGCCACCAACTCTGTTTATGGCTCTCGATCGCCACCGCCGCCTAAAGTCGATCGCTCCCGCCCTCCCCCGCGCCACCACCACCACCGCCGCCTCAGTCGATCGCTCCCGCCCTCTCCCGCGCCGCCGTCGCCACCGCCGCCTCCAGTCGATCGCTCCCGCCCTCCCCCGCGCCACCACCACCACCGCAGCCTCAGTCGATCGCTCCCGCCCTCCCCCGCGCCGCCGTCGCCACCGCCGCCTCCAGTCGATCGCTCCCACCCTCCCCCGCGCCACCATCACCACCGCCGCCTCAGTCGATCGCTCCCGCCCTCCCCCGCTCCGCCGTCGCCACCGCCGCCTCCAGTCGATCGCTCCCGTCCTCCCCCGCGCCACCGCCGCTGCAGTGGATCGCTTCCGCCCTCCCCCGCGCCGCCGTCGCCACCGCTGCCTTCAGTCGATCGCTCCCGCTCTCCTCCGCGCCACCGCCGCCTCCAGTCGATCGCTCTCGCCCTCCCCCGCGCCACCGCCGCTGCAGTGGATCGCTCCCGCCCTTCCCCGCGCCGCCGTCGCCACCGCCGCCTCCAGTCGATCGCTCCCGCCCTTCCCCGCGCCGCCGTCGCCACCGCCGCCTCCAGTCGATCGCTCCCGCCCTCCCCCGCGCCACCACCACCACCGCCGCCTCAGTCGATCGCTCCCGCCCTCCCCCGCGCCGCCGTCGCCACCGCCGCCTCAAGTCGATCGCTCCCGCCCTCCTCCGCGCCACCGCCGCTGCAGTCGATCGCTCCCGCCCTCCCCCGCGCCACCGCCGCTGCAGTCGATCGCTCCCGCCCTCCCCCGCGCCACCACCACCACCGCCGCCTCAGTCGATCGCTCCCGCCCTCCCCCGCGCCGCCGTCGCCACCGCCGCCTCCAGTCGATCGCTCCCGCCCTCCCCCGCGCCACCATCACCACCGCCGCCTCAGTCGATCGCTCCCGCCCTCCCCCGCTCCGCCGTCGCCACCGCCGCCTCCAGTCGATCGCTCCCGCCCTCCTCCGCGCCACCGCCGCTGCAGTCGATCGCTCCCGCCCTCCCACGCGCCGAGGCCTTAGTTGATCGCCCTCTCCCGCCAACCACGCCCGCCCGACAGCCAGCCACTCTAGCCTTTTCGCGCGCCGGTGCCGCCGCTTACCACCGCCAGGACCACCCAGATTTCGCCCTTTTTTGCCCTACCGCCGCCGCCAGTGCCACGCGGCAGAGAGTTCTGGCGTGCGGCTGGTACATGTAGAGTGGGAATGGCCACTCAGCTTGTAAAGAGCCTTTTTTTGTAGTCCATCATTTTGAGCATGCCGCTGACCGCACCAATCTGATCATGTGGATGTAGAAACAGCGAAAAAGCGAAAAGCATCGCGGGTACCCTTCTGTTCCAGTGTTCTGCGAGATACAGAGAGCCCTTGATGAAACTGTGTACATCAGTAAGAGTGCAAGAGTCGGTACATGGGCTACGTCGATTGCTAGAAACGCGAATGCCCTTTACGAATAGAAAGGCACGATGAAGCCCCAAGCCAATTGAAAAAGCACTGATCGACCCTATCCCATCAAAGAGAACTTCCGCACGGTGGACACATCCCCAGCGCTCGTGAAGACCCCTCAGTAGTGCTCTGCGAGCGGGCTTCCTTGACTTCGGTTAACCTTGAAAGCTTCCAAGCAAACTGCAGTTGACCTAACGTGTGGATACATCCTGCACAGGGACAAAGGCTCCCCAATCTTGCATCTTCGTTGCATCCACTTCCACCAGTCGCAGAATGAGCATTAATCTGGATGAAGAGGAATGTCAGTCATGTGCTGATTAAGTAGAACAAAATAACGTCTGCAGCAACAAACCTCATGCGCTAGACGTGACCACCGACTGGCAAACAGCCGAGAACATCCAAAATGACTACACTTTTGCCTCTCGTCCAGATCATGTACAAGAACCATGTGACGACGAAGAGAGCCCTTCTGCCGGAAATCTTTGAGTCATTTGCCGCACCTGTGTCGCCGCAAACCGAGGTGAACCTTTCACAAATTATGAGTTTGTTAGAATTGACATGTTAGATTATCTCTTTCTTTGATCAAAGAACTAAACAAACATACCGTTTCATGATGTCGTTGTAAATGGCGAACCGCCGAAAAGGAGCGGTTGCACAAAGGACATGTCTTACAATTTCGAACCACCGGCGAGCATTGGCTAGCCCTTTTTTGCTGATCGCCTTTTCTGCCTGACTGATCTTCTTCGGAAACAGGTAGGATAAGATTAGATATGTTCATTCTAACAAATCGGCACTCAAGAGAAATGGCCCCAACAAGAAAGATGACCGAACGAACGTGACCTCGACGAAGCAGGGCCCCTGAACTACTTTGGTAATTCATACAAATCTCCAATTATTAAGCCTAGGTAAAAATTGGGAGCGGAACGAGGTTGGGACCCCTCAAAAAATAATCATAAAACGCATTTTGCGGCATTAGTGACCAATTATAATCGAAGAAAATTCAATTGTGCTTATCACAGTGTGCTACAGGACTTCGATGCAGGGCGGTCCTACGGAGATGCTAATAGCCGATATGCATCGGTTGGCTTTTGGCCTGTTGGGTAAGTCCGATTGTCAGGAGTGTCACTTGCGAGGCAACTGGTGAAGATCATAATCATTTAGCAAGCGCAAATAACTTTGACAAAACCTACCTTGACATCATTTGAAACTTCATTTTTATGCGATAATTACAGAAATGTAATCCCCTTACTTTAGTTATATTAAGATGTTTATAGTATTAAAAATATCAAGAACCTATGTACGTATAGCTAGCACAACTTAGATAATTTTGTTCACAACAATATTGCACCCAAAAAATGAAACGATTTTGAATTTGACAAACTCGAAGTAAAAAGAAGGCAAATATAACTTAAACTGTTCCATTTAGTCAGATTAAACATATCACTGGTATTAAAGTTGAGAAAAATAGTGCGTCACTTCAAAAAATCTTTGTTGTTCCAGTAAACAATATACTTGAGTATCACACAGATTGAGAGAAAAATAATTTATGACTGCACAAAACAGAGACTAAATTGTAATCAAAGCTATATTTGATTCATGATTAACCTCAAAAAGCACTAAGTACTTAGAACAGAGTATTAGATAGTTTGGAGGTCAATAGACCCAAAATTAAAATGTTTACATTTAAAAAAACTGAAGAACAAATTGATTTGAATTAGGCAACATAAGAATGTAGCGCAAAACCCCAAGACAAATAAGTACAGAATCATAAAGCCTCTTATTTTTAAGCCATGTAGAAGTCAACCACAAAAGGAAAGGAGATCTGATGACGGTCCTGGTCAAACGTACATTCCATCACTTTATCGAGCATCGAGGCAATCAATGTATTCTTAGACTTCTGTGTCTTAAGATAATGCAATACAAATATGACCAAGGCAACCAACAGCGAATTAATTTGTAATGTCGGGCAAATCTCTAAAAGTGAGAAAGTCAAAAGGTGTTTGGATCTTTTCTCTCCATAAAACAGCAGCAGCAATAGATTAATCCAAGAAATGATGCATCATATCTAAATGTAAACCAAAACCAAAATCTTTTAGACCTGCGTATCTAGAATTTGCGCAAAACGTTAGAAGATACCATAAACATTGGTAATACCCTCACTTTGGTATCGACGGCTACCAAGCCACACAAGTAATTAAACCCATGACACCATAGCCCCGGTGCGCTGTTTGGCAACACCTATGTAGTGCAACGCGTTTGCGGGACTTAGTCGCTGATGCGATTCATAGTATACACGGCGATGCCGGAATGTGGTGGTACACAGTATGAATAACTTGTGAGATCAGCCTATTCTTGGGTATACTTAATATTAGAATTAGTGTTATGAGATGCACGGCCTCGCCGGTGAGTCACACACGTGTGGGAGGTTTGCACCCATTCATTGGGATATTTTAAGTAGATATTTGTAGCATATCTACTGTACCACACTGACAGTGGGCTAACCTACTGCACTACTTAGTAGGTGGAGCTGCACCCAGTGTTGGGGAAGTAAAAAAGACAACCGAGTGTTCGGCTCTAACTTACCACCCTCGGTGTGTGATAGCCTCCTCGCCGAGAGTCGCCACCGTGGGTCGGGTTCTTTATCCCCCTCGCGGCATCATCAACACTACTACCGCTTTCGTGTGTTTACTTTGTGTGTCTGTTTCTTTGTTTTTGCCAGTTTTGGACAGGTATTGCTACGCTCCATACCGGTGCATACCGTTTTTCGGATCGACCACTCGCGTGGCTTGTCGCCACTGTCGCGTGCGAACGCCACTCTCTTGAGTGCTACCGTTATCGCGTTGACGTCATCCACCGACTCGTGTCGTGTTTCTTCTACCGCTGGACGCGTCTTCTTCGCCGCTTCGCTCTCTCCGACATCGAAAAGGGTTGACCCCGGTCTTACACCCGGCCTGGCCGTGTCATCCCGTGAGGGCGCTCTACTTCTGTCCTACTATACAATGGAGGAGGTCTGAACCGCCTTTGCGTGTTTCGCCCGACTCCGGGGTTTGGCACGGCAACCTATATAATTTTGTTTTTTTAATAAAAACAAGAATGAAAAGACCACACGCCCAAGCCGTTCTGGTGTTAAAAATGCTGTGGGGCGGACTATAAATCTTATGTAGCGCCTCGACCTTCTGGAAGGAAACCATTAAACACGAACCGTAAACCAGCAGCGTATAACAATCGATTGATCCATTTAAACCCCCAGCAATAAATTTCGCTCATCCTACTAAGTAATATCTCCAACCCGCTGTCAGACGGGGCGTTAATTATCTAAATTGATTATATAAAGTACTTCAATAATGGGTGCAAACCTTTCACACATTTGTGACTTACCAGCAATGCTTTGCACGTCATAATAACCAAACTATTGCCTAGTCTACCCAAGAATGTGTCAAGTTTGTATTATGTAGTCATACGGGTCACTCCCGCCAAAGTGGCAAGTGTACCTCGTATCAGCTATCATAATTGCCCAATATATTGACACTTTGTGAGAAACTTGTAACTTATGAAGATAAGAAAAATTTATTTTGAAGCATATGGTAGATATTGTGAGCACGTGAAAACATTGTTTTTATTTAAGCTGCATTTGAATTTGAGCATGAGAACACATTGTTTGCATTTGAGTTGTTTTTGTATTCAAATTTTCATTTGAATTTATTATCGTGAACCACTCTATTCTAAGTACGTTACTATGTTTACGTAACTATTCCAATGTCTATAAAGACCGGGCGAAACAAAGTCATCCTAGTTTGTTCTGCCACCAGCTTTTCTGTGAAATTCGACTGTACTGAAAGGTTATGGGCCCAGCTCGCTTCTGCGCATTGCTAATTTTCTCTATCTCAGTTTCTTCACACTTCCTTTCCATTTTATCTTCCAGAGACATTTGCCTCTTTTCCCTTCTTTGACCAACAATAGATAATGACAAAATTCGCATCAAAGTCTTTGAGGAAAAGGATGATTACAAACTTTGTCACATTCGCATTGAAGCCACTTGTGACTCTAAAGAAGTCGGAAACGCTCTCAGTCATTTGCGCAATCCTTTTTGCACTGATGATGAGAAGTGTGAAGAGTTCACCCAAGCTCAAAAGAAGGCCAGTGGCATTCCCATCTCTGCCCTGTCCAAGAAAGCGCTCCGCGTTGTCCAACCAGATATTGCCAACCCAAATAAGATGCTCAAGCGTCTTGACAATCGATACGTCTCAATCCCTACCACCTCGCGCATCTCAAAAATTTGTGAGCTTGTCACATTGAAGTATACTGATGTTTCTCAGAATCTTGGAAAGCATGTGGACAAGATGGCTAGTCTTGTTGAACAGCTCAACAGTATGAACACGAAGCTACCTGAAGAACTCTCAGTAGCACTACTTGTGGCATCGGTTAAGGCTCCCCAGCTGCATGCTGTGTGCGCTGCCATCAAAACAGTTTCATCCGACACATTGACATTGGATCTTGTAACCTCTCGCCTCTTTGATGACCACAAAGCTCTGTCCATCGGTCGTGAACAAGCCCATGCAGCAAAGTCAAAGTGTGGCATCTGCAGACGAAACAACCATACTACTGGCAACTGCTTCTTGAATCCGAAGAACCCACACAACCGTCCTAATCTCCCTAGTTCCGAGAACGACAACAAGAAACCTGCCACCTCTCGCTCGAACTCCAATGGTCGTCTCTCTCATGACAAACCTAAGACGAACAATTCGTCTAATTCTGGGCATCCCACTCGCACCAGAGCTGCCGTAGCACGAGTTATGACGGCCACGCCACGCTCTGATGAGTTACTGATGCTGGACTCAGTCACAACCACCCATCTCACTCCTGATCGTGCGGAAGTCTCTGATATCGAACCATGCTCGAAACCCATTGCGCTTGGCGACGACTCTCAAGTTGTTGCCACTGAACAAGGTACTCGTACTGTGGAATGGAAGTAAGACAACGTAACCACCTTGGTGAACCTCAGCAACACATTCGTATCACCGGATATCGCTATGAGCTTCCTCTCTATCCAGGTTCTGACGTCAAAGCAGATTGCAGTTATCTCTATGCCTGAATCCGCCTTCTTAATTGATCTGCAGAATGACTTTCAAATATTGGTACGGCCCCCAAACACCCTGATGGCCTCTACTACATTCCACCCTTTTTGTACGATCTCTCGCAGTATAGTCCTGTCTCCAATTCAGCCCAAATTGTCATGATGGCCACAATTCCAAAGTTATCCGCCAATCACAACTTCTTTGATGTACTTTCTTCTCTAAGTGACAATGACAACGACTCCATTACCTCTGAAACACTCACGAATGACTCCATCTCAATGTCCGATATCAGTTCCGATACTGTCAAGGACCCCAACTCGGATATATTTGCTGTAGACACCATGAAGGATGAGATCGAAACTGCGCCCGATAACATCACGGATGAAGTCGATATTAATCCGACTGAACAACAAGTGGTCAACCTGTGGCACCTTCGCCTCGCCCATGCCGGCTCCCACGACGCTATACATCGGATGCTTCGACGACATTTACTGCCCCCTGAGCCTCCGGCGGAGGGAGCGAGCGGCATTGCGCCAAGTACTGTTCCCGTTGCGACGGAGTCAGTCGCTGACCCCGCTCCTGCTCCTCCGGTTGTGGCTTCCGAGGCCAATCCCCCGCCAGCGGGTATGGATGAAGGAGCGATCATTGCTCGGTTCCTCCGCGGCGCGGGTCTGGGCGCGAACATGGCCTCCGGCGACGTTGCCGCGATGACCGATACCTTGGCCCAACGATTTGGCTGTGTTCAACCTCCCGAGGAGGGCGGTGATACCGGCCAGTAGCCGTCGTCCCATCCTGCTCCATAGCTTGGGTATATACCTGAATACAGTAGAATAGCCTTGAGATAAAAAGTATCATTTCTTCTTATCCGTCTTCAACGGTGTTCTTCTTTCCTTCCTGCCCGGCGTAACCGGTTACGCTTCTGCGGTACGCTTCGAAAACGCGCACCCTTCCGAGGGGATAAACCATACCCGCAGCGCAGCGTCGGTGCCACTACCAGCGAGCTGGATGAAAAACCCTCAAGTATGAGTCTTCCTTCCGAAAATCAGTGTTCAAGCGGCGCGAGCCTGCCAAACCGTCAATGCGGCGAGCGTTCCCACTAAAGTGGTACGGACTCAATCCCCGTCGCATGACGTGTGTGTGTGCCAACGATTTGACTCCTTCCGTTTCCACGGCAACCTTATCCCACTTGGGCTTCATCCAGCGTCGCTGGTAGTGGTGGTGCAGTACCGGTATTATGGTGATACCAGATGACCTTCGGGCGAGGGAGGTGCCCTATCGGTTCATATGTATCCCATCTTGGGTCGTAACCGTACCAACTGACGCGGTATAGCAAGATGCCCTCCTGGTTCCAGGTATGCCCGACAATGTCGTCGACAACGTACTCCTGAACGTACACTTGCCGGCCTTGTCGTGTTGTAGTCACGTCTCCTTGCGACAACCCTTGCGGGGGTGCGGTATTCACGAGTGAAACTGCTCTGCGGCTTGTCGTAATTCGCGCGATTGCTTCACCTCCTAGAGGGCGCTCAATACCCGAATCATGGTGATCGCCTTGCCTTCTCATAGCCCGCATTTCTGCTTGTGCAGTGTCCCGCTTGGCTGTGGCAATTCTCCTACGAGGGGTGACGACGCTGGGTAGGCTGGCGGCGTTTTGCCGTCGTACCTCAAGTCTGCGTGGATCCTTCCATCTTGACGGTTCAGCTCATGCTGCAGCTTGTTGATCGCCTTCTCCGCTTGGCGCGGGAGATACCACCTGACTTTGTTTGGCAACCATGCGTGCACGTGACTGTTCCAACGGTTGGGCGTTACGTTCCCTTGGGAGAACCGCCTCCCTGTTACAGGTGTCACTTAACGGCTGCGCCGTTGACTCTCCAATTTTTCCAGCTGTCGAATTCCCGTCCTGAACGGTTACTTCCAGGTTACCGGCGCTATTGGCACCGCCGGCGGCGTGCGATCTTGCGATCACAGCGTGCGTCTGCGGCGATATTTTACGCCCAGTACTTGGTGCATTCGAACCGTCCATGACGTGAACTCTCCCAGGAGTGTCCGGCGTTCCACCGACGGTGGTGTCAGTGTGTATTGAGGCACTCGGAGTTCTCTTCTTCTCAACTCGTGACTGCTCCGCAATACCTCCCAGGGATCCTGGTTCTTCTGCATCGCGTTGCGCGGTGGGTTGCGGTGTCGCTGCGCTTTCGCCAAAGGGCTTCGTTCCGACAACGTCGGCTTTGCACCGGCATCATCATTCGACTCCGTTCGATCCAGCGCGGCTGGTAAACCACGAGTTTCCTGTGACTTCAATGATTCCGCTTCTGCGTGAGGTTCCGTGTCCGGTGACGGTGTAGACTTCCCGTGAACGGGTGTGTTTTCTAGGCGCGTCTGCGTGCGTTGCGAACACGGTGCACCCGCACCGACCAGAACATCCGGACATGTCAAAACAGTCCGTACCTCACGGTTGTCCTCACGACGCGACGTCGGAATTGAATCCTTAGCAGAGCTGATACTCTCCTCCCCCTCCTTAGATGGAGCGGCATGGGGAGTAGCAGAAAGTCCCGCATCGCGGGTTAACAAACCCAACGATGGGGTAGAAACGGGGGTGTCAGATTGGCGATTGTTTTCCGACACAGTGGGTGGGACCGAATCCATGGGGAGGCCTGTTAGGCCTCGTTTGGGGTGGGGCAAGACTGAAGGTCTTGACGCCACAATTGTTATCGGTGTTACCGATGTTGTTGATTCCGTAGACACGGGCTCCGTACCAGACGGGGTAACCTCAGACGAGGGTGGAGGGACCAGTACCACGCGGTCGCGGGAGATCCGCTCCTGCGCGTCAGCGTCTTGTACCACCACACTGTCCGGTGTAACCGAGATTACCTTAAAACGTCCATCCGCCACAGGCGAGAGCTTCTGACGTTTATCCCTTTCAGGGATGTAGTGTTCCTTCCGTACGAAGACATGGGCACCCACAGTAAGTGGTTCAGAGGTCCTTCCTTGCAAGCGAGCATCAAAATCACGCTTGCAAGCGGCTTGGGCTTTCGCCATAGGCTTCCGGGGCAGCCGGTACTAACTTCGTTAGCGACGCCTTTCATTTCTGGTGGTAATCACTCACAGATTGGAAGTTGCCCAAGGTAGCTTGTGATTCTAACGCCACAGGCGGGGGCGTCCTTAACAAGACCAGTTCGAATGGGGAAACACCAGTAGTCCTGTGTATTTTCGTGTTGTACGCAAAGGTTAACGCGTCAGTGTATAAATCCCATATTTTTGGGTGGTCAGCAACGTAAGAACGGAGAGATGCTAGCATCGTACGGTTATACCGCTCAACCTGCCCATTACATTGGGGATGGTAAGTGGCCGTGAAGAGAGTCTTCACGTCCATGATGCGGCAGAAATCCTGGAAGAACCGGGATGCGAATTGCTTTCCGTCATCAGGTAATAACTCCACAGGAGGACCGTGCACGAAGATCCAGTGCGTGGCGAACGCCTTTGCTACTGTGAACGCGGTAATTCTCTTGAGAGGTACTGTCGGAACCAGTTTCGAGAAACGATCCGTGATAACGAGAAGATATTTTGTTGCCTCTCCGAGTGGTAAGCAATGGTCCGAGAATATCGATTGCCACAAATTCCAGTGGCGCCCTGGCAGGGAATAGTTTCACTTTCTTCGAATTATTTCGGAGTTTCACGCGGTTTTTCGCGCACTCGGTACAGAACCGGACTGTTGCGTAACAACCCACCGTCATAGTGGGCCAGGAGATGTCTCTCCTCAGAGTGAGGTATGATTTTCTTCCACGATGCATAATGGGTCTCCATGCTGTTTTCGGATCATTTCTTCCGGTGATACCGAGACAAAATTCCCCGGTAGGGGCTTTGCAGCCTCATTCTCGCCTGCAGCAAGCCGTTCGTTGATGTCATCGTCCATATCGTTCCAGTCTTCTGGCCAGTTGTCGAATTGCCAGTCCGGGGCTTCCTGTTTATTCTCGTCAACGACGAAGCAAGGTATTTCTTCGTCCTCGACGACAACAGTCTCCCCATCAGTGGGTAAGCTTGACAACGCGTCCGCCTGAGTGTTCAGGGTCCCTTTCTTGTACATAACCTCGAAGTCGAATTCCGCAAGGCGGAGCCTCCACCGCATAAGGCGGCCTGATGGAGCAGAGATGTTCATCAACCACCTCAACGAGGAATGATCCGTGTACACGGTAAAGTGCACTCCCAAGAGATAGGGGCGAAGAGTGGAGAGCGCCCATACGACTGAAAGGCACTCTTTCTCCGAAACGGAGTACTTCCGTTCGTGAACGCTCAGCAAACGTGACCAAAAACCAATTGACTTTCGTTCTCCTTCGGGAGTGGTCTGGAACAGCGCGCATCTCACTTGGTGGTCGCTTGCGTCCGCGCTCCCGGAGAACGGCAAGCCGGGTTGTGGTAACGATAAGATCGGTGCTAACTTGACATCCTCCTTTAAGGAGTTAAATGCTTCCGCTTGTGCGGGCGTGAAGGGGTCCAGTCTTGGTGGCTGACCTTTCCGCAAGAGCGCGTTTAAGGAAGCCACAATATCCGAAAAGTTCGGCACGAACCGTCTGTAGACGTTGAACAGCCCTAAGAAGGAGCGTAATTCCGTTTGAGTCCGCGGTTACTTCGCTTTTGCGAGTGATTTGACGCGAGCCTCCTCGATCATCAAGCGTCCTGGACGGATTATGTGTCAAAGATACTTCACAGTATCGGTGAAGAATTCACACTTCCTCAACTTGAGAGTTATACTTGCATCACGCAGAGTGGTCATTACGTCCCTGACATGGATGAGATGGTCTTCCAGGTTTCTGGAGAACACGATAATGTCGTCAAGGTAGACGAGACAAGTCCGCCACTTGAAGCGGTTCAGCAAGATGTCGATTGCACGCTGGAAGGTAGCAGGTGCATTGCTCAAGCCGATAGGCATCCGCTTGAAGCGGTACCTTCCCGAGTGACAGATGAACGCTGTCTTATCGCGGTCTTCCTCCCTAGCGGGAACTTGCCAGTATCCCCAATTGGCGTCCAATGCCGTGAACACGGTAGCGTTGCCGAGCGAATCGATTCACTAGTCAATACGAGGGATGGGATACGTGTCCCTGATCGTCACGTCATTGAGCCGGCGGTAGTCGACACTGAACCTCCAGGTTCCGTCGGTCTTAAGCAAGAGACTTTAAACTCCCTACAATGTTGGTCACGATGGGCCGTGAACCGCCAGTAGCCGTGGCTATTTTCGGCAATTGCAAGCACCGATTTCATGCTGGCACACGGAGCAATAACAGGTGCGCTAAGAGCCGGTTGGCGCGAGAGCTGGTTGGAGCCGACGCCGGTACAGTTCACCGGCGTCGGTGCAGATTTGATACAAAATATCGCCCCCGCAAACCCTGCGCAAGCCGGGCCCCTACCCCACTCTTCACCCCACATCTCGAACGTCGTCCAAGCCTCCCCCGCCCCGCGCTCCAGGCCGCCGACCCCGCCGCCTACTCTCCCGCCACGCTGCGCTCGCCGCCGGGCCACGCCGCGCTCGCCGCATCTGCTGCCTCACTCTCGCCACCACGGTATAAATGACGACGACACACTGCGCTACGCTCTCCCCGGCACCGTGCTATACTTCTCCGCCTCCACGCCGCGCACTTCGCCTCCGCGCCGCGCCCACTGCCACCGCCGCACCCGCCGCCACCCTGCCGCGCTCGCCGCCCCCCCCGCTGCGCTCGCTGCCACCGAGACCTGCTCTCCACCCCAGTGTTGCACTCGCCGCCCCCGCGGCCCAATCGCAGCAGCTCCAGCATGCTCCGAGTCTCAACTGCCTCACTATAGGCGCCACCGCATTATTCAATCGTCGCTGTGCCGAGCTCTCCGCCTTCGCGCCACGCTCGCCACCGCCGCGCCCGCCGCAACCCCGCCACGTTCGCCGCCCCCACGCCGCGCTTGCTGCACCCGAGCCCTGCCCACCCCCGTTCTGCATTCGCCGCCCCCGTGGCGCACTCGGCGCGGCTGCGTTATGCTCCGAGTCTCAACTGCCTTACTCTAGGCGCCACCGCATGATTCAATCCTCCGCCGCGCCGTCCTGCTTGGGCATGCCGCATGCTCCAAGATTTTGCCCACGTCGCTAATCGCTGCGATGATGAATAAATCGTTCCCGCCAGTAGTGGGCCGCCCTCGCTCTCAACAACCATCTTCAACTTGTCATACCGCTCAAGCCATAGCCATACTCTTCGAAAATCCTCGGCGTCGTTCTCGAGGCCGCCGCATGCCGCACGCCTCCGCAGCGCTGCGTTCGGCGCTGCCAAACACTCGGAACGTCTCTTAGAGAGCTCTTGGCGCCACCACTCTCTCAGACTTCGCATTCTCCTGGGCCTCAACTTGGAATTCAACCTCAGATATTTTTCGAGTTTCCGCTTTGCCGTTGTGTCCAGTTCCCTTCCGATAGACTACACTCCGCTGTTTGATCAACATGGAAGCGTCTCCCGCACTGCGGCTCTTGACGACTCCCACACGCGATCAGGGTCGCTACGGCTGTGCCACAACGCGGTGTACATTTCCACGCCATTGTTGCTGCGGTTTTGCTTCACGAGGCTGTCTAATATACTCTGCCGCCTCTTTCTACTTAGCGGCCGGCATCATGTGGCGGCATCTGAGTGGGTCTCTGAGCGCTTTACGTCAGAGGGCGCCCTTCGTGGTTGTTTCGTCCTACGCCGCTGCTTCGCTTCCCGCTTAAGCCTCGCTCCTTCCCCGCCGCTTCGTTTTACGGTGTCTCTTCTCTATTGGTCGTCGCTCTGCAACGCAGCTTGGTATGGTCAGAGAAGCAGCGCGCATCGCGTTGTGGCTTTGATCTCTTTCGCGGCTACGCACGTCTTTTTACAGAGACCGGTCGCGCGATTTACTCTATCAACTCTATTCACGCCACAACCACTTGTTTAAATCCAGCAGCAATATGGAGACAACCGTGCGATAAATGTTGCTTGCTGCTGCATAGCCTACAGTCTTCTGATCTTTTTGCGCTTTGCGCAGCAGATTCAACATGAATTCAGCTTAGGAATCAAGGGAGGTGAAGCGAATTTCGGTTGTTCCATGTCGTAGGCGCTCTACGTGCTCGCAGGTTTTCCTGCTCGTCAGCCTGATACCGAAAGAGTTTTTGCAATATGTTTCGGAGGTGCTGAGTTTGACGCGCGGAAGCACTTGTCTGACGGAGGTTACGGAGATGCTCTAAGTTCCACTCGAGTAAAGACTGAATTTCGTCGGATGTGGACACCTGGCTTCGCTCAATAATTTCAACCGAATCATCAAGTTGGAGTATTGGGTTCATCCTTTCTTCCGTGATATCTACCTCAAATGGAGCTCTTGCATGAGAGGGGTTGTCCTCTTCTGGCAGCGACGATGCATCATTTTGAAAGTAGTCCGTTGATTGTTCCTCGATAAAGTTGGCGCAAAAACGCCCTCTGCTCTTGCAGAGCGTAGAAACGGAGGCCGACGGCTACGAATAATGTCACGATACGGAGGGCAAGCTAGGCCATGGACGAGGTGTTTGCAGAACATAAATCTACTGATCATAAAGGCTTTGCAAGAACATTTCCATGCCAGCTTGTCAGTCACATAAGTGCTATTATGCGGCCTTAATGAGGCTGCTTTCCACTCCATTGCAAAAGATTTCCACCAAGACGGCTTCTTACGCCCTGAAACATAAGCTTCAAAATCAAACCGGTACTTAGATAGTAAGTTCCTGTCAATTATAGACACCAACAGATCTACCCTTGGTCGATTGTAGTTCTGCAGATACAGCCTCTTCAGAACCCGCCAATGACTCTCCACCATCATTGTGGTCTTAGCAATTGCAATGAAATCCTTGCGGCTCCGGCTCCACTTTGAGAACCACTGGCAACTGTACCAGTTGTCCGTAAGATACTTTTGCAGCTGCTGGTATCTCTGACAAAGGATATTCATCTCCCTTGTGCATCGAACACGTACTGCTTCCAAACTTTTTTCCTCATAAAAGAGATGCATGTGGTAGTGATACGTTATCATAGCCATGATCTCATGCTCCAATTTCCGCGTGTACAATGTACCCTCATTCTTTCTAAGGCCAGTAAATTTCTTCCTCACTGCGCGCTTCATGTGCCACAAACATATCGGCTGGATTCCGTATACTTCAGAAATTGAAGAGAGCTGAGCTTTGTCTTTGTCACTAAAGAAAAACAGAGGTTTGACGTGTGGATTCACATACTGGAAGGAAGACATAAATGCAGTGAGCACTCGGATTCTATAACCCTCTGCATTTTGCCCGGGCTTTCAATGGTTGAGAAGTAGATAAGCAAGTGGGACTCCAACCCCCATATACGAACCAATTAACGCAAAAAGTTCCATGCTGTTACTATTGGTCTTGTAGGTCGAGTCAATCTGTACTTCAACAATATTTCTTTGCTTTGATATATCCAGGGCACTCTTCACAACAAACCCAACGCAAAAAGGATCGCTTTGCATGTATATCAGATCAATGTTGTCTGACATTTCTATCATTTCCAAAGCTGAGGAAATCGGATCTCTGGATTTTCTGGTAAGCTTCTCCATTTCTTTGCTCCATATGTAGTACCCTTCATGATACTGAAACTCTACGCGATACTTCCGTCGAATATGCTCACATATTTGAAAAGGGGTCATTCCTGCTTCAATGGACGCATTGATTTCTTCGTGCACTGCTGGTGCTCGTTCAGACAGAGATGGAAGCTTCTGTAGAATCTCATGGTGCTGTTCATGTTTTATCCTTGCTATGGCGTTATTTGGCCGTCGATATGAGAAAGACACAGAACCTCGGCAGTCTATCTCTTTCTTAGACAATCTTTGTCTTTTGACGGGCCTACTTATATCATGCTGCTTGGTTTTTCTCTGACTACATATATACGACTCAGACTTGCGTTTCTCTGAAGCCCTTTGATGCACTATGTAAGTGTACTTCTCTGTGTTCTGTACTATTGCCAGAAACTCTTGCTGTGCCGTTCCGACGTTAATGCCTACAAAATCCACCCCTGTTTTCGTGTGTGCAAATGGTTCTACCACAGTGAGATCGAACAACTGATCGTAGGCTACGCAAAGAACTTCAGTTGGGCACGAAAAATGACGCGCAGCCTCGACTGTGGTTTTGTACAGAGCCGTAAATTTTCCTGAGGTGAAACCTCTCCCTGACAACTTTATCTTCACCATCGCTGGAACTTCCGTGATTTTCGCTTCTTTGCGACACTTTTAGCACCTCTGAGTGAGACTGAAAGTATTGCTCGACAAGAAGCTGTCCGTAGTAAAGTATTTATTGCACGAACTGCAGTCTGAGACTGCAACTGAACGCAGTGAAGAAGGTTCCCACGTTTGCTTATCATCAACGAGACCAAAGCATAGTGCAGTGAAAAAGTTCTCGTCCATGGCAATTTCATCCCCTTCGCGAACAATTGCAGATATTAGCGATTTGATATCTTCCGGAGTAACTTGCAACATGCAGCGCAGTGCTTCCAAGACCTCTTCATATCCTGGAACACTGTCGAAAAACTGGTGATAGATGATCTTTGGGTTTCCCATTTTGCATACGCCTCCCCTAGAGGTAGCAGTGATTATGATCACCAGTTCTTCTTGTGCCGTCAAAGTTACAAGAGGTACTATGTTGCACAAGCCTTCCCTTTTTTTTATGAAGCGGCGTCCTCCTGTAGAAAAGACTTTCTCGCTGTCCCTCTCCTACAAAACCTTTTTGCCACGCCGGACGTCTAATGCACCTCTTCTCCTGCTGATACGTTGTAGCTTGTAGCCGCCCCATGAAATGGCATAACGAATAAAATGTAACTCCGACCGCAACACTAGAAAGTTACCCTACGTATGTACAATAGCGGAACACGTCCTTGGTTTCGAACACAGTGACAGAAAAAGACTTTCCGCCGACATTCAATCCACAAACAGACACATTTCCAAACCATCGGGAGTTTGATACTGAAGTATGGGGCGCTGCAGCGCCCTCCAGCACCGAGCGTAGAGTTTCCAGAATGTCACGTTTCCTTTGTTCTGCTTTTCTGGGGTATAGCAACGAGACAAGCAGCGAAGAATTGTTACAGAACAAAGAAGACATCAAATGACAAACACCAAAGCATAGATCATAAATGCTCCCTGACCGCCAAAACAGAGAAAGCAAACGAGCGCAACAGCAACGCCCACAGAATACTAAGCTGTAGTCAGCACACGTTCTCTGGAGCGCTGGCTTGCTTAGAGGCGCCCGCGCAGTGCGCGCTCTGTCGCAAAGCGCGGGGGAGCACAATTCGACATCAAGTCACGAGGTGCGAAGGTGTGCCAGACAAAACTGCAGCGCGTGCCATGCAGACGCGCGAAACAAACCCGCGGCGCAGAATAAAAAGGCGGAAGGCGTCGCGGCACAAGGCGCAGTCGCCACAAAAAGCGGGTCTGGGCGTGGGCCGCCAAAAGCAGGTGAGGTAGACAGAAAGCAAGAGGGCATAATGCGCAATGGCTGCGCAAAGGACACTCAGCGGGCAAAACCTTGGATCATGCGCACGCCCGCGCACAAAGGCTCGGCGGAGGATTGAATCTTGCGCAGGTGCCCAGCGTGAGGCAGGTGAGACTCGGAGCATGCAGCGGCGGTAGCGATTGCGCCGCAGGGATGGCGAGTGCAGCACAGGGGTGGAGAGCAGGGCTCAAGGGCAGCGAGCCCAGCGTGGGGGCGGCGAGCCCGGCGGGATGGCGGCGAGCCCGGGGGGGTGGCGGCGGGTGCGGCGGAGGCGGCGTGCGTGATTCGGAAACGGAGAGCTTTGCGCGGCGACTTAAATCTTGCGCTGGCGGCGAGAGGGTGGCAGCAGATGTGCCGAGTGCGGTCGGCGCCCCAGCGGGCGCGGCGCGGCGGCGGCAAGCGCGGCGTGGCTCCGCGGCGAGCCCAGCCCGGCGGTAAAGTAGGCAGTGGCCTTGGCGGCCTGAAGCGCGCGGTAGAGGAGGCTTGGACGGCGTTGAAGATGTGGGATGAGGAGTGCGGTTGCCGCGCTGGCGGGCGTGGCTTGGCGGCGGCAAGCGCAGCGTGGCGCGGCGGCGAGCGCAGCGCGGCGGGAGAGTAGCGGGAGGCGTCGGCGGCCTGGAGCGCGGAGCGGGGGAGGCTTGGACGCCGTTGGAGATGTTGGGTGAAGAGTGGGGTCGGCGCCCGGCTTTCGCAGGTTTGCGGGAGCGATATTTTGTGGCAAAACTGTACCGTCAGTACCGGCGTCGGCTCCAACCAGCTCTCGCGCCAACCGGCTCTCAGCGCACCTGTTGTTGCTCCGTGTGCCAGCATGAAATCGGTGCTTGCAATTGCCGATAGTCACGGCTACTGGCGGTTCATGGCCCATCGTGACCAACATTGTAGGGAGTTTAAAGTCTCTTGTCTTAAGCGCCAGTACCACTGGGGATGCCCATGGCGACTGGGCGTTTTCGATCACGCTAGCGCGAAGCATCTTGTCTACTTGGAACTGTTCAAAGCACATGTATTCGAATGAAGACTGCAGTGCTCGTGTTACCCATGTCCAGAGAACAAACAGCGCTGAACTTTTTTTAATCTTCCTATATGAAGCGCGTATTCCAGAAATAATACGTGGTTCCTTAACTTTGAATGGATCTGAACTAGAGTTCCGAGATACAACTGGTTGCTTGTGGCTTCTTGACGTGGTTAGGTGCAAATCTATAAACGAAGTGATATATAAAAATTGTCAAAGCGAAGGTAATCGCAATGAGGGTCCCTTTCCTAGTGTTCAAGGAGAGAAACCGATCGCTAAATGGAAATCGTACTTAGCAGGATACTGGCTCGAAGAGAAGACTTTAAGCGGTTTGACTCTCTTACAAGAATGGTTGGCTGATCTCGTTGTTCTCCACTGCCGCACTACAATCGCCACGCTGGTAGCTTTGCGGTATCCCGTGAAGGGATTTCTGAAATCTTTATCGTTTGTCGCAACACATCCGAGAAGGAGCTATGACTCTCTGTATGTTTGGGTTCCATATCGTTGTCCTAATTGTCTTCGTTTGTGGATTTTATTTCTCTTTAATGTACCGATTGTAAGTCCCACACTGGGTTTGTCCTTCAGAAAATTACGGCCCAAAACGGCTGGTTTTTTCGGTGTTTCTTTAGTTCTTATACGAATGGCCTTCCGATGGACTCCAACATCCCTCTAGACCATGTCTTCTTCATTTCGGGTATATCAAAAGATGGGAACATTGTAATGGTTTCGGAAAGATTGAGCATTTGTCTGCCGTTATATCAGGCCTGGATACGTTGCTGCCATTCGAGTTATTTAAAAGTCCCTGTCCCACACTCTCTCTCCCGGCAGTTTGGCATTTAATAGCCAAGTTTTCTGATGTTGTCCGTTCAGAATTCGAGACGGAGGTGACGGAATCTGCAATATTAGGCATGGATAAGACATGGAACTCTCAGTATGCAGCTAAAGTGCAACAGAACCTTCAGTCCATGGCGTCGAGGAACAGTCGTCATGTTCTTCGACTTGATATACTCGGCGAGATCTACGTTTTGGAGTAGAATAGTAGCCGTGACCCTTTTTCTCTTAAGAATTAGAAGCAGAAAGAGTGTTGCGCTGATACAATGATATATATACCCCTGGTCACCTCCTAAAGGATTAAAGAGACAACTACCAAATAATAACAATAACAACGAATCCCATTAAACCCCGAAAACCCCCTAAATTCCCCGCTACAACCAACCGACTCCTAGGAATTAAATGGAAACCCACCTCATTCTGCTATAATATTTACTATACACTAGCAGTAACAATATCTCTAATCCTAGGAGACCATTCTTACACCCTTTCGCAGACACTTTTCTTACAATCTCCAACACTATTTCACTTCTTCTGGGACTCCCAAAAACCCCCAATAACAAAAACAACGCCAATAATGGGGGCGTTCTACATTTTAGACCGCCCCCATTATGTAGTTTTGTCTAATAGAAGCCGTGTCACAGCTTAAAGAGTCTGACAATTTTTTTCTTTTCGTATCAGTAACATTATGATACACGAGGTTGCTTTGCGTCCAGTCCAAGGATATAAATTGGGTGGACTAGATTGGACTGGTCCGGAATGTCGCAAACCCCTGAACCTGCGAAGCACCAATTGTAAAAATTTATTGCTTGCTCCCGTTGTCACGGTCTCCAACTGAAAATAAAAGCAAATGCGCCAGCAGTCACGAGAACATCACTAATCAAATCTGCTCTACTGAATAGTAGTACACGACGTACATAGTGTCCACTATATTCACTAAAAAAGCACTATTCATTTCTAGTATGTCGAAGTCTGAAGTACCTGACAGGGCATGAGAGTCAACTTTCGGCGTAGCTGTCAGGTGTAGTAACACTCCTGAAATGCAACAGCAAAACAAGACCCTGTGCGATTTGGAAACACTATTCTTCCATCTTTACGCTCCTCGCCCTAAGCGTTATCGAGGTACAACAAACTATCGTTCGTCGATCCTCGCAGATTCAAATTTTTGTACGTTACCCCATTACACAGATTCGCCTAGTACATTGTACTTTAACAACTGCATTCTCTCTGACAAAATCCAAACTTTCTTTGTACAACTAACATGGATTCACCGAAAGCTGAAGTTAAATACCGCTTAAATCGGTGGAAAATGGAAGACTATTGCAAACACATGTCTCTGAAACCGCTGAGAAACATAAGCAAACTAAACGCATTTGAAGTCGATGTAAAAATTGCCATTGCAGCGTTGAAACGAAAAGAAATGCTATCGCACACAAAAACTTTGCCCTTATGCTCTCTTCGAGTTAGCCAAAGAGCATTAACGGAAAAACTTTACAACGAGTTTGTCTCCTCTCTGGATCGCGTTCGCGACCGTAATCCACAATCCAAAATGGTCGGTTTGGAAGTCTCAAGGCGCCAAAGGAATTATAAGGCCGAAACTCCGAGAAAAAAAGTGCGCTTCTCATCCAATGTAACCGTAATTGTTTCCTATCCACACAGATTAGATTGTGTTAGGTACGGTGTAAGGACTTCGAGGAACGAACACTTAACCACTCACATGCCAATCAATCCCTCTAGGCTGCTTCGTTCTTCAGAGGATGATGATGTGAAAGAAGCAATCAAAAATGGGCAGTGCTTTTCGCAGCCCTTCTTCTAGATCTAAAGGTCTGGAAATAAACTGAACCATGCATTTATCATCAGCCTCATCATTCCTTATATAACTTCCATATCCATAGACCTCATGTCGCCCTGACGACATATCGTCCTACCACCACCGTATCGACCGTCTGCCCAGTGATGCTTTGGCCGCAGCGACGAAGCATGACAGCGCCTGTGGAGCACGGCGCCGGGCATTAGGTCACAATTGCTGCCATGGTCTAAAAAGAACAGCACCAGCTCGCTTTTGAGGCAGTAGCCCGGAGGTTGTGCGGTAGACGGGCGATCAGTAATTGCAACATTCCAAGCGCGACTCGGCTTGCGGCCATGCGGTGGCCGCATTGACCCACCGGGCCGTGCTATAATTCGCACGCCCGGGTGAGAAGCGTGGCGTTGCAGAGCTCCATGCGTAGCACGCAGTCCAGTGTGAATGACAGGTACTGGCACACCCGCTTGAGCAGGATGAAGGTGAGGGTTGCGCCAATCCTGGGCGTCAGTAGCGAGGCGAGAATTGAGTTCTAAGGCATAGGAATGCCTTCGCGCGCCGGCAACTTGCCCTACGGCACACTAAGGCGCATGACAAGCGACGGCGTTGAAGCAGGCTCGTTGTCCGCCACGTGCAGCAGGGGCACGAGTAGCGAAGACAAGCGAGACTGCTGCGGCGATCGCAGGCTGAGGCACTTCATCAGAGTGCAGTAGCACTCAAAAAAACACACAGCAAGCTACGGATAGTGACGGCGTCGTAGCTGGCACGTCTTCGTCTGCCGCGTAAATCACAGGCGCGAGCATCGACAAAGAGGCCCTGTGCTGTGGCGATTGACGTGAACTGCACAAAGACGCTACAAAAGGCGGTTGCGACGGTGTGAGGGTCGCTGTAGATGAAGAGGGGGTCTTCCAGTCGCAGCTGCTACGGGGGGGAGCACGGTCAGGTGTGGATGGCGGTGGTGATCCAGGCGTTGATCCGGTCGTTGATATCGGTCGTTGATATCGGTCGTGGTATTCTGCCACGAGCCCATGCGTGGCGATAAAAGCGAGCTGTACATCAAAAAGGCGTTAGGCATGGGCGAGAGGCTGTTTAGCGGCAACTGAAAAAGTAGCCAACACCGGCTCAAGGTGCGGCGCAACGGCGGGCAGGTGACGGAAGTGAACCTGGTCTCGGTGAGTCGGGCACTGCTTGCTCGCGGCCAGCGCGGACTGCAGTAGACCGTGATGGACTACTCGCGGCAGGCGCTGACCCCGGACGCGCACTTCCTAGATAGTCGGCAGTTCCGACACGCTCTGGCGGCGCGCATCGCCAGTGGCGTGCGGCTGCTCGAGCAGGCGCTGCACCAGAAATACCTGCGCGCCGTAACGCCGGCCGCGTGAGCCGGGGTGGCTCTCAGGCTCAAGAGTCTCAGCCACAAGACTCGCCTCTTGGCGCAGCGCCAATGGCGCTGGAAAATTGCGGGCTGCAAATTTTGCAATGCAAACTTTGCACTGAAAATGTGCCCTTCTCAACAAGAACGACCATTAAGTTGGGATTTCAATCAACGAGAGATAGCTCGTGGGCCACGGCGCCGGAGTCAATCCGGGAGCACACTTGCGCGGCTGTGAGAATGCCGCCGTCTTTGCGCGGCTGTGCGAACACCGCCGCCTTTGCGCAGTTGTGCGAACGCCGCCGCCTCTGCGCGGCTGGGCGAACGCCGCCGTCTTTGCGTGGCTGTGCGAACGGCGCAGTCTTCGCTGTGCGAACGCCTCCGCCTCTGCGCGGCTGTGCGTCGCCTCTGTGCGGCTTTTCGAACGCCGCCGCTCGGCATGTGAAGCTGTGGATGATACCGATAGACTTCCTCTGTTGGTTCTCCCCTGTGTTCCGTCATACGCGCTGCCTTCCGATGCACCTCACGCTTCAAACATAGTGCCACACACGCATTTACACATTCCATGTCCAGAACCGCATATGATGTCGCCCCCTCCGCTGCTGCTTCTATTCAATTAGGCAAACAACCAAACAACCTTCTCAAATTGTACAGTCCCGCATCTGGCACCCGCCCCGGCGCCGTGCTCAATGCCGACGGGCAGCCCGCCGCGCACAAGCAGCGGCGCGCAGCAGCTGCTGCAAGATGCCGCCATGGGCTTCGAGCAGCTGCCGCCGGGCTCCAAGCCGCGCGTCGGCTGGCTGCTCAACATGGTGCCCACCGTCGCGCAGGAGCCACTCACCAACAGGCCTGTGCAGACCGTAGACCTCTTTTTCATCACAGACGACCACACCTCTGACTTTCGCGTCTCTATCATTGCCCGCCCTTACATGTACCTTGCCGTCGTGCCCACGCTGCTGCGCGAGGTGGAGATTGCACGCTGTTCGCCGCGCCCGCGCACCCCGAGCTGGCCGCTGGCGTCTTCGTCGTGCGCTCGCGTCGTAACTGGGCCATCGTATCTACGCCTACGCCGGACGATTACTACCTGGTGTGCCGCTCCATCGCCGACTTTCTGTGGTTGCACGACAGCCTGCGCGCGAGGAAGGAGTGCGTCATCGTGCCGCTGCTGCCGCCGCTCAGCGTTGCGGGGCGCGTCAAGCACGGCTTTGCGTACGAGCACGAGCGTCTGCGCGGGCTGCAGACCTCCCTTAGACGCGTTGCTACGCACGCCGTGCTCTCCACCAGCGACGAGCTGCTGGCGTTTCTCGGCGCGCTGGGCGACGAAGAGTGGCTCAAGATCCGCCGCGAGGCCGTCAGCCATGAGAGCTCCATCACGTCGGCGCTGTTCGGCTTGTCAGCCGACGAGAACGCCTGGCACCGCCTCTCGCACTGGGGCGAGAAGCTGCTGTGGCAGACCGCGCGTCGCGTCAACAACGCGCTCGTGTGGTTTCTGGAGTGCGACGCGCCGGACGCCGCCGTGCACGACTCGGCCGAGGCGCGTGTCGAACGGCTGCATACTTATGTCAAGGAGCTGGGCGTGTCGCTGGCCAGCATGCGACATGCCGCCGAAAAGGTGCACAAGCAGAAGGACGCTGAGCGCAGCTGCGCGCTGTCCATGCAGAACGCGCTGCGCGAGCTGGACACGCGCGAGGGCGGCAAGCTGGGGCTCAACTTGGCGCACGTCACGCTGCAGATTCCCGCCGAGGGCGATCGTTCGCCGCAGTCGTGCCATCCAAGTGGTGGTGCCGATGATGGAAGCGCCATCGTCGTTCCTACTAATCGCGTGCTTGGTGCCCAGGTGCATGGCGCCACTGTATCGGCGCTCGACTCGCCCCCTTCGCGAGAGAAGCTGCGTCGCTCTCCGTCGGATTCGGATGTGCGCTCGCGACGCGTGTCGTTCGCGTCCCCACAACGCTCGCGGTCGATGGGCGACCGCGCGGTCGAAGTCCCTCAAGGAGCGCTTGATCACCTACAAAACGGAGTGACGATTGCCCTGCCCGTTGCACGTGTTGTGGACGACGTCTTCAGGGATTATAAAGAAAGGGCAAAGGGCGCTCAGCGCATCATGAACGCGAGAAGAGAGGAACAGGATGCGTATGAGCACGCTGTTGCCGTGCATACAAAGCTCTGTGACCAGCTCGAGAGCCGCACGGGCAGCATGTAAGATGGCAGGACGGTTGCGTCCAATGAGAGCTTGGAGGGTTTGAAAACCGATGTGCATAGAGCGTCAAACCGATTGAAAGAGATTCGAGAGCGGTACAAGAAAGTAGCCCTGTCTCCCACCGATGAATTGAGACGGTTGCGCAACAACATGCACGAGAACTTGTGTGAAGCGCTTCACGGAATGGCTGTTGAATATGCCCGACGACATGCCGCGCATGCCGAGGCGTGGAAGTCCCTCTCGCATTGTGTGAATGAGTTTCGAAGAAGTTCCAAGACAGATGCCACTTCCAGCCCACCAAGTGGATCAACTTCACGCAGTACGTTCCGAAACTAACTTGGTCATTTGTGCGTCCACCTTTTCCGGAATGATTGCAGGTTTTGGATGACGATGTACAACAACAACAACAACTACAACTATTACTACTACTACTACTACTACTACTACTACTACTACTACTACTACTACTACTACTACTTTCTCACTGGATTTCACCTAACTATAATGTAAATGTAAATGTATATATTTGTCGGAGCCACCCTCTAAGCATACTTTAGGGGCAACAGATGATGGAGGAACGGTACTAACTCTAGCTAGACGTGTGTCTGTTCTAGCTAGTAGCAGAGATATGTTCGAGATCAGCCCTTGCCCTTTCTTTATCTGGAAAACAAAATGTTCTACGAAAGTAGAATCCGCGGCTTGTAACTGATCAGATCGAGCTCTAGAGGTTGAATGGAGAGGTTCAGTGAAGAAGAAGGCGATCATCGTCGCAAACGAAACGCTTCTGCGGTCGAAAAAACCTTAGGTCCCTAATACTTTCTTTGTACCATATTATAGCCCCGTGAGTGTAGCACGGCTACTGATTTGTGGTTTGTGGCTACGGTGTAGAGATAAGTGTTATAGGCTGTTGGGGTTCTTAGCATACCCCCGCGTACGAGTAATTCACGTACGCGTTTCATAAATGAGAGAGAGAGAGATCAGCCTTCTCATGAGAATCAAGTTCGGCCAGCACTTTTGCGTAACAACTCTGAATACGCTTTCGACATTCGCTCCCCTTTTGTTTTTGGTGATACTACACCCACAGTTTCATTCTCAACCCACAGAAATTCACTGTCCCTTATTCTATTCGTCCTTGCAGGCTTATGACGTCTCCAAAGAATTCCAGATGGTGGTATGTGCACTGGGGAACGCAGCTTCGAATGCATGTCATGGCCGTGCTGTACTTCGCTCTCTTCACTGGCTTCATGAAGATAATCAATTTCATTGGTGCTATGTTCCGACTCTGGCTTCTTTCCTTCTTTTCCAGTCATAGAGATTCCCAAATGATTCGTCGCAAAGCTGTCCATGACTTGTTCCAGTTCTGGCCGGCTCATTGGTTCTAAACCCAGCATCTTTGCCGCCTCTATCTTGGCAGCTTCAACATCGTTAATTTTGACAGACAATGACCCCTCCTAAAGGGCAATGCCAGTTATACGGAGCTCTTGAGCTGCCCCTCTGTGGCTCAATGGAACGGGCGTGACGTAGATTACAGCCCCAACTTCCAGCTGTCCTCCACAGGTGTCTTCGCTCTTGTGCTTTGTTCGAGAAAAGTACCCAAACGACTCGTTTGATCCATCGACATTGGCAAGCACATGCACCGTTAGATTCACTAGACTAAGATATATGGTTGTTACGGGGGGCGGAGTAAATGGTTCTGTTTCACCCATCATATTCAATGCAGCATGACGTCCTGTAGAACGTGCGTAATCTGAGCTCCACCGCGCTATATGTGATTGTGCTGCCGAGAAACTCAATTCAACTGCTGACCCAGCTACATAAATGTCGCTCGCCAGCGCTAGCTCGGCATTGGCTTTAAATCCTCCTACCCCACGAGACAGGTTTGGTGCTTCAATCGGTATGTTTGATGTTATCGTTGGAGCAAATACTACGTGATCAGTCCGGAAGTCTATAATTGAGAATGAATCAAAGACAGTACCGATGTGCACCTCGGCCTCGATACCACCAACGCATCGCCAAGAGCTTTTCTAGCTACAACATATCTTACCTTTGAATAAGATAAAGAATCTATCCCTCCGTCGCTTTGCCAAGACAATCTTGCAATAATGTATTGTGATACATACCAGGGGAGATATCGAGCTAGAAATGATGGTTCTGAGTATGAAAATGTTACGTCGGCTCCCTGTGCTATCAAGCTAGCACCAACTATTGGGGACATCCAACAATCGCTAACCACAGTCATGTGGGCGCGATCAACACCTGTTGCACTTTGTAGACGAGGGTTCTGTTGTAACACCTCATCAATTCGTCCCCAATCACAAACACTCTGGGCACCACTGACGAGGCGCTCTGCGTCACGGGATACAACTTTTCCAATCGGAATGGCAGGCATTGTGCTGCCAACTGCAATAAGACATCGCTTAAAAGAAATCTTATCTCCATTGTCAAGCGTTGCAGTGCGATTCGTTGCATTAATCGATTTAACGCTTGGTCCTATGAGAAGTTCGGGTTCTTGAGATGAAGATTGGATAAACGGTATCTTCTTCATGACCATAGAGAAGAGGCTGTCTTCCACCGCTGTTTCGCATATCATTTGCGCCCACCCAGTTTTTGGCATAGCGTGATGGCTTCTCAACTCTGGCGACACGAGAATGAGATCATGCGCTTGTTTTTGATGCACAAAGGTCTTTAGCGCTTCTTGGGCCGCTACGCTTCCTCCACAGATGAGATATTCATAATCGTTCCGCGCCGGGTGTGTCGTTGGTTGATTTGACCCCACATGCTCAGCTGCAGCGAAACCGGTCCCAATTACACTGAGACCCACCTAGGACCGCAATGTAGGAACAAGTAAAGTCATGAAATGAAAACTTAGATCTTGATCTTCCGCGCGGCAAAAGGACAGGCAGTGTCGCACGCCACATTCTATTTCGTATATGCTTGGTTTTTGATACGGACTATGATCAAGATACCGTGGTAATCGAAGATCTTCAAAAAGTCCTGTCGAGTTGGTGCCCATCGGCAAGCTGCTGTGCGCGCATGTATTGCGTATATTGTCACTTGTTAAGCAAAGAACCATGGCCGTCTCCAAAGCTGCGTGCTAGCTAGACTATTACTCCATAATGGCTGTGGATATACGAGATGATAGACACAGCAATCAGCTTCAATGAATGTCCGTTCCTAACACCAGTACGGTGTTATGATCATAAACAAGGAGCACCAGACAGGGTGACTAAAAAAGCCTTGTGACAAAATTTCCAAACACATAAGCGAACAGGGGCCGGAGTTCTCCAAATAAGTCTTGTTGAATGGGCCCGTCTCAGGCCTCAACACCACTCTCGAAGACGGACAATGACGTCTGCCATGAAGAGCAGTAACGCAATTCTCGTTACCCAGAGACATCTTGTTCGGCTTTCCTCAGTGAGCTTATCAGTTGAACGATAATGTGCATGACATCACGCTGAGCAACCGAAAGGGATTGTACGACCTTGTCGGAGTCGCTTTCACTTTCGTATGTCACGTACTTTGGGAGAGATAGATATGATGATACGCATGCAATCAGAATCTTTGGCTCCCAATGAGGATCCCATTTGCTTCTCACTTCGGCAAGGAACTTCTTGGACGCCCTTTGAAACACTGTGAAGATGAGTTCTCCAATCAGGTTCTGAAGAGTACTCAGCTGACTTCAAAGCTTCGGCGCGAGACCACCGCTTTTCGCCAGGCACATCACCGCAAGATAACAACTAATACTGTTCTGGAGAATTTCGAAAAGGGTATCCTCCGTCTTAGAGCACTTCATGATTTGGATCATAGAGCTCGCTGAGCATATTTGCAGACGAACATTGTTCATGGGGCTCATGGTTGCAATCATGTCGCGGAGTACGACGTCAATATTTTCACCCAACCCACCTGACTGAAATATCACAACTCGCCCCAATGCTCTACAGGCGCAGCACCGAAGGTTCAGAGATTCTGTATTGCTTTCAAGCAGCTGACGAAGAAGCTGTATCTCTGACTCTATCTCCAAGGGAAACTCTTTCGGATTGAAGCTCTTCTGTTCAAAGCTCTTCTGTACAATTATGTTACAGGCAATCAGACCAACTGCAGCCGTCTTGTTTGCTTCTTCTCTTGCACGGTCCGATGATGAATTGACGGCCGAGGCAGCTCTAAGGCCGCTTGACTCTCTTAGAACTTTGATGGCGAAGTTGTTTCCTTTGGTAATGATATGCAGAACGTCGTCTGTAACCAGATGAGGGAATTGCTTTATCAAGTTTTCCATCATTTGTGTCATGGAAGACATGCAGAACTTTGTTACCTGTGCTCCGCTGTTCTCAGGATGTTCTAATACATTGCACATCAGTGCTAAGGTATCCTTTGCAAAATTCGGTTCCACGTCGAGATGAGCATAAGCGATTGCTCGCACACACGCCGCAAGTACTTGACCATCCCGAAGCATGATAAAGTGCTTCATCTTGTGGGCGGCATCTTTAGCGAGAGTATCAATATCCTCATCGCAATTGTGAGGTGGAGCAAAAGAGAGAGTCACTGCGTGAACTTGGAACAGTGATTGAACAACGGCAACTGCACAGGTTCGCAACACTCGGTCATAGCTTTCAATACTACTTTTAACGAGAGTGTGATAAACATCGATCACGAGCGGTACATATTCAGCTATGTCGTATCCTTTCGCACTCGATTGCTGATCTTGTAAACAGGAAGTAAGGAAAGTAGAGAACACGCGAACCTTATGTAAAGCAACCTCAGAAGTTGCGTTCATATCCTGCAGATGTCCTTTGATTGTGATCCAAACACATGAGAAAAAGTCGCACCTCATGTGAACCAGCGAGCGAAAGGCAACCAGTAGTTCCGCAACCGGTTGGTTTGGGTGCAGTGACCCCGATATTTGCGATGCAACTCAGGTGAGGAAGTTTGGTTCTAATATAGAAACAGAGCATGAAAGTGCGTTGGCCAGAGCACTGGCACATGCAGCACGGGACGTCATATCAGTTCCGGTTTGATCGAGGGCTCTTCGAAGAAGCGATTGCAGTAAGGCCTGTACGGAGGGTGCTGTCATTGCGGGCGTGGGAATTGCGGAGAACAACTGTGTGCCGTGAGACGACCTAACTTCGCAACTATCACCCCGTTCGATTCTTTTGGTATAACACTCGACAAAACCGAAAACAAAGCTCTGCAACAGTTCAGGAGACAAGAACTGGATGGCGTGAAAGCTGCGGAGGTCTGCTTTGAAACAATAAACGAGTTTTGAATGAATGTTTTGCTAGACGCGATAAGGGCAGTAACTGCAGTCACCGCTAGGGATCTCACTTCTGTTTGCGAGTCGTACAGAAGGATAGTTGCATGGTTATCGCGAGTAGAGTTTGTGTTTGGTACCCCTGGGCGTGAAGGCAATAACTGAATCCAGTACTGCGCCAGAGGTCTGGAGACCATCTCGGCTAGGTAGATGAGGACGCGTACCGCATGTGAGCGAACAGAAAGAACAGATGTACCGATGAAATCTGTTTTCTCAGAAGTATCATCTGTTGTAGAACAGGATTCCAGCATGTAAAACCTCGGTTCAAAGATGGCGGTATGAAGAACAGGCATCAAGGTTGGTAACGCTCGCGAATATGCATCACGAGTGGCTTCGTAGCGGGGGCTTTTTGTCCTATGTATAAGATAGCACGAAGTGTGACAGATAAAGCAGTTCCATCTGTGGGATGAGGGGAGGAAGTTGTCTTGTCGGCAAGGTTGCAAAGGAGAGAAAGGGACACTCACTAAAGCCTTGTCCTGGAATCGAACCACAGACCACCAGTGTGCTCCCCTAAACAGTCAGGTATAAAAGCCGACCCAATCGACAGACAGCCTGTCATTGACCTGTCCAATACACGTGTGGGGATCTATGTCCAGGTGGTTGACGTGCTTTGCTGTAACCACCACCACACGGAATGACAGAATTGAGGGGCCACTTCGGTGGTAAGAGGGATTGTCCAGACCTAGTGCTGTAATTCCCCGTGGCGCTATTCATTTTTCCCATCAGCGACAAGACACGGCCAAACCGGAGCTCTGACAACTTATATGCAGTCTTTTCGCGGGAATGATGATGAACAAGTTTTGGGGCCAGCAAGAAAGCCGAAGTCATATGGCAATACCCTTGGTAGAACTGTATCTGTGTGGCATGGACACGAGCGTGCACTTCATGATTTCAGTCTTTGCCCTCGGGGCAGTCGAGGTTCCTATTACTGCGTTCTATGGTGATAGAGAAGCCCTTCATCAAATTGCACATAACCACGCAGGTGTTTTACTTGTAATCATTGGCTCTTTGGGAGAATACGTCGCGCAGTGCTGCATAAACAAAGGCCTTCAGTTTTGCAAGGCTGGGGAAAGTATCATTATTTACAACTTCAAGTGCGCTCGCGTACCTTTTGAGCATGTGGATATTGGACCAGAACCCGCGCTTGTTGAGAATCATGGGGTCCATGTTGGTCGTGTCTGTGGTGCTCACAGTTGGCTTGCGGCAGCTGACGAAGAATTAGTTGCACCGGGACGAAAGCACATTTGAATGCCAAAACTGCGTTTGGATTGCTTCACGTACTGAAAAAATGGCCTGGTATGACGAAAGAATGCGTAGCATGCTTCAGATATCTCAGCATTGTGCATGACTCGGTATTGTGCATGCCCATGGAAGAAGATAAAAGGGCTAGACCTCCTTCTGGCCCAGCAGGAAATGGATCCAGAAGGAACACTCAGAAGACGTGCTCTTCGTGATCGTCAACTTAGGGAGCGTTTGAAAGGACTTGATGCTCTGGTTATTGATGAGGTGTCCATGATCGAGTCTTTCCTCTTTGACAAAATTGAACTCATGCGTGCGCATGGGACGGTGATCAAGATATAAAGTGTTCTCGAGGACGGTCAAAGATAAATAACCCCTGCCTCTCAGGTCATGAAGATAACCATTCGAGACCACCGTTGTTCGGTGGATTACAGGTGATTGTTTTGCGGGGATTTCTTTCAACTGCCTTATGTTACTTACTCTTACTACCGTCACCAGCTCTTGAATGAAAAATACTTCTCATTTGAAGCAACAGCTTGGAAAAGTGGCATAACAAAGACGTATTGTCTACACGAAGTTCATCGACAGAATGACAAGGTGCTCGTCGGAATGCTTCATGAGATTCGGTGGGAAGTGGTGTCAAGATCCACGGGAAATGTTTGGGATGCGTGTGGTGTGCGAGCTGCTGCTGTTCTCCTGGAGTTGGATGAGAATGGTTAGAAGGTTCACTACAGGAAGTTGTGCCGGTATAGAAGACAGATAGAGAAAGAAAATTTTGACTCGATTGAATGCCATTCCAATCCAGGCTGTTCGATATTTGGCAAAGGAAATGGTGTCCCCTGACCTCGGACCAAAGAAGAAGAAGAAGAGAGTTTCAAAATGGAAAGAGTCGCAAGGAATGCGGTACAATAATCTTTATGTGGCAAGGAGCTTGTCTAGCTCTGCAATATCTAGAAAAGCCATTGTGGCATCGTTCACATCCTCCCAGTTTGCTTCTCCATGACCGTCTCGCTCCTCATCGTCCGAAACTTCTCCCGCCCCAAAAAACGATGCCTCTGGAATGCTGAGCCCACCATTACCCTCTCCCGAATCAGAATTAGTACTCGGAAGGTACTTCCACTGCTTCTTGCGACTACGAACAGTTCTTGGGGACAACAGCAAATGGTTGCAAGCACAGAACATAAGATTCTTGACTTTGTTAGGATGCAGTCGGTTTCTTATTGGCGTCCTTATGCGCCCTTGAATGCTGAAACTTCTCTCAACACTCGAGGAAGAGGGACTGATGGAGAGAATCCTAACTGCAAATGCACGTAGTAGTGGCTTGTTTCTCATCTCAATCCAATACACAATAGATATATTGCTGTACGCCAACAACACATTGCGCTCATTCTCGTCACCAAGACAACTTGACCACATTAATCGGGTCAACTTGTAGTCCTCGAATAAACCATGTACCGCGGCCTCCTCGCCACCTTTGCTTTCCAATTTTTCCGCAGCGGGAAATGCATCAGAGCTTACAAACCAGCGAATGGATTTCAGCACATAAGAATTGAATTGATGCACGTTTGCACCAGCACTTCGAACATCCAGACAAAAAGCTACGTAGTGAATATCTTTAACAAGTGGAATCCTTCGGTTTGTGCCCTCAAGTCTGCGGCGATAAATGTGTAGAACGCTCTCCTTTCTCGCTCGGGTGAAGTACTCTGTTGTCGGTAATTGTAAAAGAAGGTTCTTCAACTCGACGGTTGCCGGATATACTTCAGAAATCGAAGAACCTTCGTCATCAAAGATGCGTAGATATTGACGGACAATCCGTAAAATATGGTAAACATCAGAACACTTCCTATACAAAGACTCATCCTGAACGGAGTAGACAAAGAGAGAACGACGTGAACCACTGCGTGCGCCATAGAGATTAGCAGCAAAATCATGTCATTCCACTAACGCTTTATACACTTCCTTTCCGCGCAAAAACGACTTCAGCATGGCCTCGGAACTAGCAAAACGGGTGGACGCCATTTTGACAGGTAGAACCGCGGTTTTTGGCGGCAGAACGCGTCCATAGTCATCGACCTCTTCTGAAGTGGCTAAATAACCACTGTTGCGGAGGGCAATGTTGTGGCTGTCCCGCAATTCTTTAAAGCGATTGTAAAGCTTTGGTCGATTTCGAAGGTCGGTTACAATTGTAGTAACAGTCTTCAGAACGTCTGCAATCCAAGGAAGCTTACCGATATCTTCCATTAAAAGATTTGCCAAGTGTGTCTGATCCTGGCAGGGTTGTATAAAGTTGTACTGAGCAGAAATTTGTTCTTTGGCCTTGACGCATGCACTTGTGTTGTCACTTGTAACAGCGCAAATCTTCTGCATATCCCCGAACTCTGCCATCACGCTGGTGACGATTCTCGCATAAAACTCCGCCCCAATACGCTCAGACCCAGTGTAGATTGACCGTAGAAAGTAGGTTCGTCTTGTGCGCTCAATTCCTGTGATGGATAACAGAACGTTGACCACACTCTCAGAGTTAATATCCGTCCAGCCATCGAATATTAGAGTTCCATAACCCTTCGAGAAAGACAGCGCAATTGAACTTTTGACACGGGTAAGCATCCGATTATAGTATGCATCAAGATTATTACGAGAGAATCTCGCTGGCGTTGGGAACTGTTCTGCCATTGCTAGCCGTAACAGTTTGACAATCTCGAAAAGTTCATTCTTACCCTCCTGCCGCGTCAAAACAGAAAAAGGTAGCATATGGTTCACAATAAGCCGCGTCAGAAGATCGTTTAAGATTGTGCGACAATCATAAGAGTCCATACTGTCTTCACTCTCGGCCATCTTTGCCTCACCGCTCTTCCCATTCCGTCCGGGCTTCTGCGTTTCATTAGAACCACGACTGTCTTTTAACTTTTGTCGTTTACGGGACTGGAGTGGGGTTTGGGGGACTCCGAAACACAGGGAGCTACTTGCTTCCCTATGGTATTTAGAAAACGCTTTTTCTCCAATAAGGCGTACCTTGACATCCTTTGGCGTCTTGGAGCATTTCAAAAGATGCTTTCCAAGCTGTGTGGCGTTCGGAGTAGCGGCGTAGGACGTGAAGGCGCAGTAAATGCATACTGTGCGGTTGCGTGGGTTTGTGGGCGTGGAATCAGAGCATTGCTCCAGCGCGAAGCAATCCAGCATCCCCCAACTCTTCTTCCTTCCGGCTCGTTGTTCCGATGAGGTGGGGAGAGAGCTTTGCGAAACCTGCGGTGTAGACATATTAAAAACGGCCAGAACGCCAATCTTAAGCTGCTGTCAGCGGTTTGGATCCCCACCTGGTTCGCACCGTCTTAAACGCTGCAACGCCCTACAGTTGGTGTTGCGATGTACTTTTTAGAATTCAGATGAAGCGAATTAAGCCGTAGCGGAGGATGTTTTGTGGAAAGTCAGCTCGCAGCAACCGATGCAGCGTAGCCCAGCCTATGTGTGCGCAAAACGTGACGCATGCGCTTCGAAATTTAGGCGGCAAACGACAGCGAGGCAAGACAAACGGAGGCGAGAAAGACTCTCGAAAAGATGAAAAGCTTTAGTCGGGTGGAGGCAGCGGGGTTATGACGCTACTTGGGGGGTGAAAAACGCAAACTTCACCGTGTTGGCTGAAAGACGAAAAACAGATGCAACAGACAGCACAAAGAGATTCGGGGTAGTATATGGTGAAGCCAGCAGCAAGAACATGTAGAGATACGGCAAATTAATGGCTTTTGAATGGAAAACGAGCGTTTGTTAAAGGAAGAAGCCGGCAAGATAGCGACGCGCGTAACTATATGAATGTGCGGGAGATGTACGAATTGCTAGGAGTGCGTTGGGGAGAGTGCCGGCGCTTGGTGAGGAGCGCAGTGGAGAGTTTTTTTGGCGCATTTTTATGAACCTTACCCTAAACAACAAATTCGTATGGCGCGAAACGTGGACTGCTGGATAGTAGTCTACGGCGTAGACATAACTTATTTAGGGTTGCGCCCAGTGGCGGGTTGCTTGTAATTTGTTACGTGTACACGTGCTTGGCTGAGGTGTCAGTGAGACTGTCTGACATAGTTTGGCAGCAGTGGTGCACGTAAGAGAGTCTAGTGACTTTTGAGGCGAGTAAGACCGGAGTTATGCATGAATGCAATGAGTTTTAGGCTTGACAGTTGTCCAAGCTTGCCACCTTGCACAGTATTCAACCCAAAAGGCAATAGGTAACGTGTGACGCGGGAAGTGGGCATGTCACGAGATAATGATAAAAATGTTTTCGGCCCCCAATAAATTTTTTGATGTCGAAGAACGCGGCCCTGAACACGAGGTTCATCTGAAGTTCGGTCACACAACTCTCGCGTGACATTTCCTGATTTTTCCTTTGCTTTTTGCTAACAACCCTACCACCCGCCCCTGCTCTTTTAGTGCCCATTCTCCTTCAAACGTTCCAAGCGTCAAGTAAACGTGTTGGATGACTCCGGGCCCATGCTGTCCACCGCCAACACCCACCTTCTGGTCGAGATCGACGCCACCGCCGTCAGCGTGCGCGATATCACCGTTTACCGCTTGGGGAGGGAGGTTGCGGTAATTGAAGGCTCGGGTTTGCAAAGAGTTGACCCTAAGGTGTTAAGAAGGTTGCTCAATGATCTTCTGAAACAGAATGTCATTAAAATTATCAAAGCAATGAAGCCTTCGATAAAGGAATTCAAACGGAATCAAACTGTGACAATAGTGGCATCTCCCGAAGTTCAAGAGACTTGTGACGAAGTCCGTACGTTAGTTACTTCGGCTGTGAATCGTACGCTGTACGGGGGGATCCGAAGATGTGGCTCCGTCACCAGAGAAGGCGAAGAGTGAGACCAAGGAACAGCCTACTCGAAAGCGGAAAAGGGCAGGGCGGTCAAAGGAAGATGAAAATGAGCATGAAGTCAAGACTTCAGAACTGGAGAAGAATGAAGACAACGTGTTGGTGCGTGTGGCATCTGACGAAACTGAGTCTCATATTTCGTTGATGAAGACCAAAGCAGCGGGGATGGGTTGGACGGAAGGACTGGTAAAGCGAAACCACCCAGCTATCCCATGAAGCAGTTTCCAGTTAATATTGAGAAGAACGTTTCAGACCAAGAGGGAAATTGCAGTGCGATGCGGAAAGATCCTGATCCCATTCGAGCAGTCGCTCTAGTATGTGAAAGGAGTAACGACAACGGCTTGCTAGAGAATCCAGCAAAAGATCTTGACAAGCGCATTTCATCAAAGAACATGTCTCACGATGACGATAGTAATCGAGACGACGTTGAAAGCTCTGATGGATATGTAGTGGCAGACGTTGTCGGTAAAAAGATGACGCGCACAACCAAGCTGAGGGCGATAGACTACGGTATGTTGAAAGGCAAGATGGCAAGGGTGCGCTCGTTTCACAAAACGATGTACCTCATTTGCGGCGTGATCAGAACTCTGAGGTTCTTGACCAGCCTGTAGCCCATTGCACAATTGAGGCCACGGGTCGAGTGGATGTATTCGGGCGCTTTACGACTAGCGATATTGTCTCCAATATGACCGTTAGCGAGTATGCAGCTGCTTTAGGCTTATACCATGGCCATGGCGATGTAATTTCATCTCTGAACGAGGAAAAGATTTCCACCGTCCGCCTTAAACTTGAAGATGAAGTAGAAGGCCAGAAATCTGCCCGGCAGATTCTCAACCTAGTGCAGACGTTAACGAAACTTGGTCTTGTGGAGTCTGGTGGTAACTCACAATGGGCTCTTTCTGGCGGTGGTCTTATCAGAGATTTTGGGAGAGGCATGCCGTCCGGGGTCATACCTCATAGGATTATCTTTTCTAGTATGAAGGCCGTCGATGCTTATTGGAGAGAACTGGAGCAATTTGCTAGATGTAGAATGTCCCGGGGGCCTCTTCATGCGGAAACTGAATGTATTGAAGATGAAACGAAGCCTTTTGGAAAGAAATCGACAAAGAGATGCGTTTTGTCTCTGATGTATACTTTCCGATAAGATGGGCAACAGGGGTTGTTCGTCTTCAAAAGAGGGATCAACTTAAATATGAATCGATGCTTAGCTGTTCAGTGGTGTACAGCTAGAGCTCAATTTGCCAAACACTCTGATCACCACCTGTTTTGTGGACCGCCCCTTGAAACGGTTCAGCATCGAAGAACCAGAAGAAGCTTTCGAGAAATACAGGAACAGAATTCCTTCTTTGCGAGCAACCCGGAGGTCTATGCCGTCGATGAAAAGCAACTGCTTTATGCAAGGTATAGAATGAAGAATCCGATTCCACCCTGGATCCGTGAGCGAGGAAACAAGCTTCACCGACAGTCTTCTTCCCCGGAAAGCTTGGAGAAAGAGTTCATTGGTGACCATAAGTGCATTTTTCATTTGAGCTCGAAAGCAGCAGAAGTGGAAGGTTGCTACTTTAAAGCCGGGATACCAACTTTGGGAAAAAGACAAGGTTTCTCCAGCATGATTCAAACTGGAGACGATGGTCCAGAGGCTCTGAAAGCTAGAAAGACAGATCCGGAGCAGTGTGCTTCCAATCTAGAAGGTAAGGGCAAAGAAAAGGAAGAATGTAAGAGCGCAAAGGACGAAGAAAAGGACAAAGCAAGGAGCAAGGCCACTGATAAGACAAAGGATATTGACAAGGGAAGAGCCAAATTCCAAGAGAACGACGATGGGGAAGTTGATGTGGAACAAATGATACGAGTCTGCAGAGCAATCATTAGGTCAAGAGCAATCGCCTATTGCTGTAATAATACCAAGGCTCTAGAATGGAGGACCGTAACGAATTGGATCAGTTGGTATGTCCGTACGAAGCTTGAAGAAGAAATGGGAATCCACCAAACAGTTCTTATGAGTGTGAAGTCGTTGGTGAATGCTATGGTGAAGTTCTGTGATATTGCGATGATGAGATCAGCATTAGATTCATTGGCTTTAAAAGTGGTTATCCAAGGGCAGATATCTGAAAGGTTTTCATTTATGTAGAGCGACGGAAAGGCCGCCAAGATGAGACTGTCTCAGTGCGTGGAGAACGTTCTAAATTCTTGGAAGGAACTGCAACATGTTCTTCGTGCGTTCATTGCCTTACAGAAGCATGATCTTAAGTATACTGCAAAAGTGGAACTTTCCACCCACAATGCTAGTGACCTGCCCAGTTGTAAGAGCGCAGGGCGACTGATTTTGAGGGAGTTTGAGTTGGATGGTTTGGTGTACGGAGAACTGGACGAGCGCTGCAAGTCAAAATGAGACCGAAGTGGGCAAGAAGAACGGCAAGGATAGTGCAATGTTAGCGGGAGTTTTGAGGGATGAAGACAAGCACGAGGACGTACGGCGTGCAAGTATCGAAACTGAGGCTAACGGGCGCAGCAATGAAGAAGAAAACGTGAGGGCGATACAAGACAGCTGCGGGCGTCGAAAGTATAGACAAGAACTGGTTGAGCTGGTTGTACAAATCGTGGGACGGGAACACAGTTATAGACAAGACAGCGAGAAAAGTCGGGAGCTGTTGGATAAGTTTTGCTGGAGTGATGTTGCTCTGGCAAGGGACAGACTTTTTCTTCGTGGGGTGCTTATTTACAGGGATGAGAGAGATAATGGTAGTGGGAGCTTCGTGGCTACGAAGAAAGGAGGCGGCAATGGGTACTTGAGCATGCTAAGAGACGAGGATGAAGTGAGCACGAGATGGATGGCGGAAATTTACAAGGCGGAGAACGAAGTGTGCTGGGAGAAAAGCAAGCTGAGAGAGGCGGTTTGTGACAGAGCAGAGGCGTCTGTTTCCAATGTGGCCACTAACTTACTGACGAAGAAGATGTTCTTTATGAACGACGGGGTGTGCATGATGGCAAGAATGTCGAAGAGCAGCGCGAGCAAGGAGGCGATACGATTAGCTGTGAAGCGCGTAGAAAACGACTGGACTTGGGATGTGAAACGCAAGCGGCGTAATGGAGTACGAAGCGAACTGAAGAGCGAAGCACGACGACGACTGCTGTGCGCAATCGGGGAGAGCGGAAGCAGGGGGAAACTATTGAGCGAGCTGCTGGAGCTGATAAAGGCGCGAAACGACGAGGAAAGGGCGGCAGCGGTGTGGGGTCTACAAGCGCTGCTTCGCGACGGATGCATACATCGGTTCGTGGTGGAGCAAGGCGACGTGAGCGACGAGCAGTTTGGTGCGTGGCACGGGGTGGGTGCTGTCGTGAGCCGCAGCCATTGCGAGGCGCTGGTGGTACAACAAGACGTGTGGCCGAAGAGCAACAAGGCGGTGGCGTGGTAGCGCGACACCCACGGAGCGGCGGATGAGCAGCTGATCCGCGGTGTGAGAGACTGCGTGCTCAACGCGCTCTCTCTCTCTCTCTGTTTATGAGTGCACTAGCTCAATTATAGCTTGGTGCAGAACGTTTCTGCTCAAAGAAACGCTCTCTCACAAGAAAGGCCAACACTCTAACGGGCTCAACGCGCTGAGCAGCACGCCGGGCGCGGGCGACGCGGCGCTAGACGTGGCGTGGGCGCTCAGGATGGGCGACGAGATCTCGGTGGAATGCTGCGTGAGGGACGGCGACGCGCTCACGGGGCGGTGGCGGCTGTGTGCCGCGGCGCGCGAGATGGACTTTGTGGACGGGCTGGGCGTGTTCGGCTGGCGGCGCGCGTGCGCGGCTTCTGGGACGGCGTGCGGCAGGTGGCACGTCTGCTGGACGAGCGGCACGTCTTTCACATCGACTCTATGTACTACGGTGCTCAATCTAGGGTAACGTCTCCGTCGTGATGGCGCCGTCCCTGGCGCTGGCTAAGCGCGCCACCGTATGGTCGCTGCGATCGCGCGTGCGCCTGGGCCGCGCTTCTTCGCCGCCTCGTCGCGTCGCTTCCCTCCGCCTGTTATGCACACCGGTGCTCTGTACCGCCACGTCCTCCGCTCAACCGTCGCTTCGCAATGTGCCCGTCGTCGCGCGCATGTCCTCGCCGCAGAGTTGCGACGCCTTCCTGGCCTTTTTCGAGCGCAGGAGCATGTATTACATGAGTGCCTGCTTAGCGTTGAGCGATCGCCGTGAATGTGGCGCTGATCAGCGTGTGGTGTCGTCGCAACCTGGCCTCACTGAATGAGCTGCGAATGGCCAAGGAGTGCTCGATTTAACGGCTATGTTGGCGATGCCACTTGTGTATGTTTTCCGGGTACTGTGCTCAGGGGAACCGAATACGGTAGGTACGTCCGGTTTGCGCAGAAGCGCCCCTCTTTTGGCCAATCATGTTCTGGGCATCTTGGTGAACGGAACAATCGATGTTGAAGTACTTTCACCGGTGTATACAGTAAGTCACTTCGTTTTAGACAGGTTCTGCTTTGCTGCGCTTTGGACCGTTCACGTGGGTACTTAAGACGCTTTGGGTAAGGGATCGCTGAGAAGTCGGATCCGTACGAGCCGATATCATCGCTTCGAGATGAGTGAATTGGTTGGAGAAGTGATAGTAATATCATCTGATGAAGATCCATGCGACGTGGCGATTGCGTCGCGTGGCACTAAACGGGGGCTAGACCCGATCACGGAAAACGCCGAGAACACCGCGAAACGCATTCGAATTGGATTTGGGGGAGGGATGGGGAGTTTGGGCGGAGGAATGAGGAATGAGTTTCAGGGTCGTTGGCTCCATGACCTTCGTCACTTGGAGACAATGAGCCCAGATCATTTTATCAGTGCAGAAGCAAAGCTGCAGTTGAGTGTCAAGCTCCGGCCTGGCGAATGTGCGTACGCTGGAATTGGCGCAACGACGGAGAATTGTCTTGGTTTGCGAAGAGTCTACGACGTCTATTTTAGGCCGAGGGAAAGGCGAACAGGACGTCAAAGCGCCGAACTTGACCATACAGTAATAACTGTTTCCCAATTTCTTAGATGGTGCGTATCCTCCTCTTTTTGTTGTAAGGAAGAAGTATGGAAGGGAGAAGTATTATTTGAGGGCGTTGCTGAAGAAAAACTTGTTGTTCCCTTTACGAATTATTTCATAAAACGATGCGCTCCAAGCACGGCGAGGACAAAGGCGACATGCTTGAAGAGGGTATGTTCTGTGGCTTTGGTTTTGGCACGAGATGGACAACGAGGGAGACTTGAACTCGTTTCTGTTATTCTCCGGAATGTGGCAAATTCGTGTAAACAAGCTCATCGCATCAGTTGTCAGAAGAAGAAAAGGATTGAGCAAAGAGTAGCATTGGGTAACGTGATATCACATCGCGATTACTTTTCGGCGATTCGGACCTCACGGGTTGCTCTCGACTACTTGATGAAGCAGACACGAGGCAACCAAAGGCAAGATGGAGGGACCTCCACCACCGTGGTATCACAGTTGAATTTGAAGAGGTGGTGCAAGAATCTGACTGGCTTTCTTATGCTCATGGCGGGAGGACAACGCCCTCAAGTGTTCAGTCAGCTACAAGTGCCTTATGAAAGTGAACTGCAGAGGTTTATCAACAATAGATGTACGTTTATCGAATTGCGTACTATGGACGAGAAGAGGCCAAGGGATATAACCCTACCGCAAGTGGTCTTTCCGGCATCGGTACTCCCGTATCTACAGTTTCATATCGATTACGTTAGGCCTTTGATTGAACGGATCGCGGGAACGGACTGGTCTGGGAGCATTAGGCCGCTCTTGCTCCATCCTCAAACGGGCAAGAGCCTGCAGCCTGAGGTAGTCACAAGAATCCTGCACGGGTTCCTCTACGACCAAAACGAGAAGCTTAAGAAAGTCACCGCTATGGATCTGCGGAGTAGTTACGCAACCATGATGATGAGACTGCATCATACAAGGAAAGTTTTTGTCCATCTGTCAGAATCTGAAGTCTTGGACAAACTTGGTCAGCAAATGAACACTTCGCCCGAACAATTGTGCCGCACGTACATTGCCCATGACAGTTCACAATTGGCGTCCGACACAGTTGACCTCATCAGTTTTTGGAAGAACTTCTTGATCGGTGAGGAGTAATTAGTCTCTTTGTCGTTGGTCATCGTCGCTTTTGCTTCGTGTAAAGAGTGAGCCTTTTTAATTAGTGTTGTCTGAAGGTAAGGGTATTCTAGTAGATTAGCTACTGATTGTAACTCAAGTCTATGGCCAGGAAGACGAACGAGAGGAGGACGTCGGCGCGAGACAAGCGTTCTGTTACAAGGGGGACGTTAGCGCCGGCGAGGGCGAGTGCTTCACATGGGCTGTCGGCCATGTGTGTGACGCGACACAGAGCTCTGCATCCTGCAAGACACACCACATTGTGGTGAGTCACCACTGGTGACCACAAGGTGCTTATTATGTTGTAACAACATAATAATTCAACCAGCGCGCCCCGTGGCGGAGTGGGGCGGGGCGCGCAGAGCGAATCGGAAAGAAAATTGATTTTTTCATATCCCACATGCGGCCTCGCTGCGTTCCCCTGCGTTCCCCTGCGCTCCCCTGTCGCCGTCCCGAAGTATCTTCGACGGTACCGTTGTACAAACGGTACCCACCGCTGTCTTTGGAACCAGTGCTTTATGCTGGCTGAAGCAACGACTCTCTACGACTTGGCTTGCGGTGCTTGGCAAGGCCATGGTCCCTACCGAGTCGCAAACAATGCCGCCAATTACAATGCGAAGCCCATCCAGCAACGATGAACAGCGCCCATCGCTATACAGATCCTGCAAGATAATCAACAAGCCTGTGCGGCGGCGGTCCGCGTTGACAAGAAAGGGACTCTCTTCGCCAATGAAGGATAAAAATCTACACAAATCATGCGCCGAACGAGGAGCTCAACTGGAAACCATTTCCCTCCGAGGGAGCATTCCAGATGTTGTGAATTGGGTGCGGGAAGCAATGGACGTGAGGAGTACTTGTGGCGAAACGCGCGGAGACGAAAGTATGAGCGGTTGCTGCCAAGCCATCAGCGCGAGGGACTTTGCTCGAACGATATCATCAAGCTACAACTTTAAAATTAACATAGCAGGTACATTCTGGAAGGGTGACGTGAGAATGTGGGAAAACGTTTGCGCATGGGCGGCTAGGTTGCCGAGTGAAGGGAGAGCAAATTGTGTACTGGAAGCCATGCGTCGATACCCATGTTCTGGTCTGGTTTATTATGGATTGAAGACCGTGTTTGGCAGAAATATGATGATAGGTCATAAGAGAATACCACGAATGCCATTGAGTCAGGATGCTATCGCTCTGTTCAGTCCGTTTTCTACCAGAAAGAGGTGTGTGAAGGAATGGTTTGAGAGCAATGCACATGTAAGAATGCAAGAAACCGTTGTTCACATGTGTGCGGTGTCTGAATATATCCTGCGATGCGCGCTCATTTCACAGCAGAAGGAAGGGTCTACGGGCGCTATTTTTACGTGTATGGAGGAACGGATAAAGCCGGAATTTGACTGCAGAAAGCAAGAAACTCTGAGGTTTCGTCCATGGAACATCCTTGATGAGCTCTCCGATGAGGACGCGAGTAGCTGCCTTCGTCACGCGATGTGGATTGGTCATACCGCCACTGTTGAAGGTGCAAAAGCAGCCAGAAGGAAGTATGCTCGAAAGAAGATCAACGGGAAGCAGAGGGAAAAGCTCAAACTGTGGATGTTGAGTCGGCCTCTGCCTGAAGTAATGGACTCTGTCATACGACAATTAGAGTCAATCATAAAGGAAACGATAGGAATCGAGCTAGACGTCGACGAGTTCCGCTTGCATATGACCCGCCTTTTTCGCAAAGTAGAAGCTATCTACGAGAGTGTTGGACTCTTAGAGTTGAGTGAAGAGATTGAAGCGAGAACACCGGAAGACCTACGAGACAGAAATATTGACCTACCGTTGTCGGAACCATATACATTTGTCTACTCACGCTCTTAATTGTGACCAGTTGAGAAGCCGCGCGACATCTCGACTGTTTTATTCTTGAAGAACGATGCGATACGGCCGAAGTTCTTAGCATGAGCAACTATGAAGGGTACATTGTCCAAACACAGAAGACATTATGTCCGAGAGCTTGAGCGTCTTTTACGGCGGCCTCAGCCAGGGCTGGATGGGCTGGAAGGGGTGCTACAGGACGATAATGTGATCTACGTAGAACATTTTCAACTAAAGCGCCACGTGCATGACCATATATGGGGAGATTAGGAGAACAGGTGGCAAATGTAATGCCAAAGAGCTGAGATGTGCGAGAGGAGAATTAGTCTTCTTCGTCCGTCCAATATCCAAAGTCGTTTCCCGAAGATAGACGATTCTGAATCTTAGCGCTGAGTCTCCTGCCTCTTTTCCCAGTCACGCTTTGTAACAGCAGGGAGACGTCAGCGAGGCATTCTATCGTTCGTTTCCCACTTGCTGCCGAAGAAGCGGATTCGCAGACAAGCAACAGATTTGCAGTCTTCTCTCTAACCGTCCGTGGTTCGCAGCGACGTTCGAAATATGAGATGAACTGTTCGACGAGCTCCACTTTAGCAATACTGTCGAATAAAGCTTCCTCTTTCCACACATCATGTTTCGAACACGATAGACCTACAACAGACCAACGCAAGAATTGCGAAACAGTGGTTGTGAGGAGCTTCAGAGCCTTGCTCTTTCCTTGATCTCCACTCACTTCACATTCACCACGGTATGTCTGAAGGACCTTGCGCAACCCCAAACAGTTGGCTTCCGTAACTCCAATTCCATCGTACACAGACTTCCCTCGCTTTGCTCTCAACCGAACTTGAAGCTTAGCCTCAGCGCTAGTGAAAATCCTCGGCTTCATCCTCTCCAATTTCACCAACCACATCTTCCATGCCACCCGTGTTCCATTGCTGTCAACTACTCGCGGAACTTTGACATCATCGCCAATTACGACAACCCCTTCCGTCCGCCCGTCCGAAATGGGCGACTCTTCGTCCGAACTACTCATCCCACCGCCCAGACTCCCCATCCCTCCCCCAAATCCAATTCGAATGCGTTTCGCGGTGTTCTCGGCGTTTTCCGTGATCGGGTCTAGCCCCCGTTTAGTGCCACGCGACGCAATCGCCACGTCGCATGAATCTTCATCAGATGATATTACTATCACTTCTCCAACCAATTCACTCATCTCGAAGCGATGATATCGGCTCGTACGGATCCGACTTCTCAGCGATCCCTTACCCAAAGCGTCTTAAGTACCCACGTGAACGGTCCAAAGCGCAGCAAAGCAGAACCTGTCTAAAACGAAGTGACTTACTGTATACACCGGTGAAAGTACTTCAACATCGATTGTTCCGTTCACCAAGATGCCCAGAACATGATTGGCCAAAAGAGGGGCGCTTCTGCGCAAACCGGACGTACCTACCGTATTCGGTTCCCCTGAGCACAGTACCCGGAAAACATACACAAGTGGCATCGCCAACATAGCCGTTAAATCGAGCACTCCTTGGCCATTCGCAGCTCATTCAGTGAGGCCAGGTTGCGACGACACCACACGCTGATCAGCGCCACATTCACGGCGATCGCTCAACGCTAAGCAGGCACTCATGTAATACATGCTCCTGCGCTCGAAAAAGGCCAGGAAGGCGTCGCAACTCTGCGGCGAGGACATGCGCGCGACGACGGGCACATTGCGAAGCGACGGTTGAGCGGAGGACGTGGCGGTACAGAGCACCGGTGTGCATAACAGGCGGAGGGAAGCGACGCGACGAGGCGGCGAAGAAGCGCGGCCCAGGCGCACGCGCGATCGCAGCGACCATACGGTGGCGCGCTTAGCCAGCGCCAGGGACGGCGCCATCACGACGGAGACGTTACCACTAGATTGAGCACCGTAGTACATAGAGTCGATGTGAAAAGACGTGCCGCTCGTCCAGCAGACGTGCCACCTGCCGCACGCCGTCCCAGAAGCCGCGCACGCGCGCCGCCAGCCGAACACGCCCAGCCCGTCCACAAAGTCCATCTCGCGCGCCGCGGCACACAGCCGCCACCGCCCCGTGAGCGCGTCGCCGTCCCTCACGCAGCATTCCACCGAGATCTCGTCGCCCATCCTGAGCGCCCACGCCACGTCTAGCGCCGCGTCGCCCGCGCCCGGCGTGCTGCTCAGCGCGTTGAGCCCGTTAGAGTGTTGGCCTTTCTTGTGAGAGAGCGTTTCTTTGAGCAGAAACGTTCTGCACCAAGCTATAATTGAGCTAGTGCACTCATAAACAGAGAGAGAGAGAGAGCGCGTTGAGCACGCAGTCTCTCACACCGCGGATCAGCTGCTCATCCGCCGCTCCGTGGGTGTCGCGCTACCACGCCACCGCCTTGTTGCTCTTCGGCCACACGTCTTGTTGTACCACCAGCGCCTCGCAATGGCTGCGGCTCACGACAGCACCCACCCCGTGCCACGCACCAAACTGCTCGTCGCTCACGTCGCCTTGCTCCACCACGAACCGATGTATGCATCCGTCGCGAAGCAGCGCTTGTAGACCCCACACCGCTGCCGCCCTTTCCTCGTCGTTTCGCGCCTTTATCAGCTCCAGCAGCTCGCTCAATAGTTTCCCCCTGCTTCCGCTCTCCCCGATTGCGCACAGCAGTCGTCGTCGTGCTTCGCTCTTCAGTTCGCTTCGTACTCCATTACGCCGCTTGCGTTTCACATCCCAAGTCCAGTCGTTTTCTACGCGCTTCACAGCTAATCGTATCGCCTCCTTGCTCGCGCTGCTCTTCGACATTCTTGCCATCATGCACACCCCGTCGTTCATAAAGAACATCTTCTTCGTCAGTAAGTTAGTGGCCACATTGGAAACAGACGCCTCTGCTCTGTCACAAACCGCCTCTCTCAGCTTGCTTTTCTCCCAGCACACTTCGTTCTCCGCCTTGTAAATTTCCGCCATCCATCTCGTGCTCACTTCATCCTCGTCTCTTAGCATGCTCAAGTACCCATTGCCGCCTCCTTTCTTCGTAGCCACGAAGCTCCCACTACCATTATCTCTCTCATCCCTGTAAATAAGCACCCCACGAAGAAAAAGTCTGTCCCTTGCCAGAGCAACATCACTCCAGCAAAACTTATCCAACAGCTCCCGACTTTTCTCGCTGTCTTGTCTATAACTGTGTTCCCGTCCCACGATTTGTACAACCAGCTCAACCAGTTCTTGTCTATACTTTCGACGCCCGCAGCTGTCTTGTATCGCCCTCACGTTTTCTTCTTCATTGCTGCGCCCGTTAGCCTCAGTTTCGATACTTGCACGCCGTACGTCCTCGTGCTTGTCTTCATCCCTCAAAACTCCCGCTAACATTGCACTATCCTTGCCGTTCTTCTTGCCCACTTCGGTCTCATTTTGACTTGCAGCGCTCGTCCAGTTCTCCGTACACCAAACCATCCAACTCAAACTCCCTCAAAATCAGTCGCCCTGCGCTCTTACAACTGGGCAGGTCACTAGCATTGTGGGTGGAAAGTTCCACTTTTGCAGTATACTTAAGATCATGCTTCTGTAAGGCAATGAACGCACGAAGAACATGTTGCAGTTCCTTCCAAGAATTTAGAACGTTCTCCACGCACTGAGACAGTCTCATCTTGGCGGCCTTTCCGTCGCTCTACATAAATGAAAACCTTTCAGATATCTGCCCTTGGATAACCACTTTTAAAGCCAATGAATCTAATGCTGATCTCATCATCGCAATATCACAGAACTTCACCATAGCATTCACCAACGACTTCACACTCATAAGAACTGTTTGGTGGATTCCCATTTCTTCTTCAAGCTTCGTACGGACATACCAACTGATCCAATTCGTTACGGTCCTCCATTCTAGAGCCTTGGTATTATTACAGCAATAGGCGATTGCTCTTGACCTAATGATTGCTCTGCAGACTCGTATCATTTGTTCCACATCAACTTCCCCATCGTCGTTCTCTTGGAATTTGGCTCTTCCCTTGTCAATATCCTTTGTCTTATCAGTGGCCTTGCTCCTTGCTTTGTCCTTTTCTTCGTCCTTTGCGCTCTTACATTCTTCCTTTTCTTTGCCCTTACCTTCTAGATTGGAAGCACACTGCTCCGGATCTGTCTTTCTAGCTTTCAGAGCCTCTGGACCATCGTCTCCAGTTTGAATCATGCTGGAGAAACCTTGTCTTTTTCCCAAAGTTGGTATCCCGGCTTTAAAGTAGCAACCTTCCACTTCTGCTGCTTTCGAGCTCAAATGAAAAATGCACTTATGGTCACCAATGAACTCTTTCTCCAAGCTTTCCGGGGAAGAAGACTGTCGGTGAAGCTTGTTTCCTCGCTCACGGATCCAGGGTGGAATCGGATTCTTCATTCTATACCTTGCATAAAGCAGTTGCTTTTCATCGACGGCATAGACCTCCGGGTTGCTCGCAAAGAAGGAATTCTGTTCCTGTATTTCTCGAAAGCTTCTTCTGGTTCTTCGATGCTGAACCGTTTCAAGGGGCGGTCCACAAAACAGGTGGTGATCAGAGTGTTTGGCAAATTGAGCTCTAGCTGTACACCACTGAACAGCTAAGCATCGATTCATATTTAAGTTGATCCCTCTTTTGAAGACGAACAACCCCTGTTGCCCATCTTATCGGAAAGTATACATCAGAGACAAAACGCATCTCTTTGTCGATTTCTTTCCAAAAGGCTTCGTTTCATCTTCAATACATTCAGTTTCCGCATGAAGAGGCCCCCGGGACATTCTACATCTAGCAAATTGCTCCAGTTCTCTCCAATAAGCATCGACGGCCTTCATACTAGAAAAGATAATCCTATGAGGTATGACCCCGGACGGCATGCCTCTCCCAAAATCTCTGATAAGACCACCGCCAGAAAGAGCCCATTGTGAGTTACCACCAGACTCCACAAGACCAAGTTTCGTTAACGTCTGCACTAGGTTGAGAATCTGCCGGGCAGATTTCTGGCCTTCTACTTCATCTTCAAGTTTAAGGCGGACGGTGGAAATCTTTTCCTCGTTCAGAGATGAAATTACATCGCCATGGCCATGGTATAAGCCTAAAGCAGCTGCATACTCGCTAACGGTCATATTGGAGACAATATCGCTAGTCGTAAAGCGCCCGAATACATCCACTCGACCCGTGGCCTCAATTGTGCAATGGGCTACAGGCTGGTCAAGAACCTCAGAGTTCTGATCACGCCGCAAATGAGGTACATCGTTTTGTGAAACGAGCGCACCCTTGCCATCTTGCCTTTCAACATACCGTAGTCTATCGCCCTCAGCTTGGTTGTGCGCGTCATCTTTTTACCGACAACGTCTGCCACTACATATCCATCAGAGCTTTCAACGTCGTCTCGATTACTATCGTCATCGTGAGACATGTTCTTTGATGAAATGCGCTTGTCAAGATCTTTTGCTGGATTCTCTAGCAAGCCGTTGTCGTTACTCCTTTCACATACTAGAGCGACTGCTCGAATGGGATCAGGATCTTTCCGCATCGCACTGCAATTTCCCTCTTGGTCTGAAACGTTCTTCTCAATATTAACTGGAAACTGCTTCATGGGATAGCTGGGTGGTTTCGCTTTACCAGTCCTTCCGTCCAACCCATCCCCGCTGCTTTGGTCTTCATCAACGAAATATGAGACTCAGTTTCGTCAGATGCCACACGCACCAACACGTTGTCTTCATTCTTCTCCAGTTCTGAAGTCTTGACTTCATGCTCATTTTCATCTTCCTTTGACCGCCCTGCCCTTTTCCGCTTTCGAGTAGTAGGCTGTTCCTTGGTCTCACTCTTCGCTTCAGGGCCTTGCTCTTTCCTTGATCTCCACCCACTTCACATTCACCACGGTATGTCTGAAGGACCTTGCGCAACCCCAAGCAGTTGGCTTCCGTAACTCCAATTCCATCGTACACGGACTTCCCTCGCTTTGCTCTCAACCGAACTTGAAGCTTAGCCTCAGCGCTAGTGAAAATCCTCGGCTTCATCCTCTCCAATTTCACCAACCACATCTTCATAGCCGTTAAATCGAGCACTCCTTGGCCATTCGCAGCTCATTCAGTGAGGCCAGGTTACGACGACACCACACGCTGATCAGCGCCACATTCACGGCGATCGCTCAACGCTAAGCAGGCACTCATGTAATACATGCTCCTGCGCTCGAAAAAGGCCAGGAAGGCGTCGCAACTCTGCGGCGAGGACATGCGCGCGACGACGGGCACGACGACGGGCACATTGCGAAGCGACGGTTGAGCGGAGGACGTGGCGGTACAGAGCACCGGTGTGCATAACAGGCGGAGGGAAGCGACGCGACGAGGCGGCGAAGAAGCGCGGCCCAGGCGCACGCGCGATCGCAGCGACCATACGGTGGCGCGCTTAGCCAGCGCCAGGGACGGCGCCATCACGACGGAGACGTATATGCACCTACGCTAGCTACGGTGTTCTGTTTGTGCGTTCGTCACGAGCCAGAATTCGGCGATACTACTCTGCATCAGCATAGGCAGCCTAGTTACATGGGCACAGCGATTTGTACGGTAATAAAGAGAATAACTTAAAACAAAGCAAGAAATCAAAACAGGCAACCGATGAGCTTCCCTATGCGCTTTCCTTTCTATCGACCACTCATTCAAATACTCTTGTAAGCCATTCGGAATCGCAAGAAACTGACGCTCTGCTCGCCCTCGACATGTACAGGTAACGACAATCCTGTGCGTCCACAGAGTGACACACTTGATGCATTCTAGATAGCGACAAACGAAAAAAGAGAAAAACAGACGGTCAGTACATGCATCCGAAGCTAAACATCACAAACGAGACATTGACAAAATCAGCCGTGGTCTTTTTCACCCACTCTGTGAGACAAGAGTCTCAGGCCAAGTTTTGGCGGGGGATTGAAGAGTGCAGAAACCAAAGAGCCATCCCCCATAGGGCTGAACGTCTTTCCTGGGACATGCTGAACGACGTGGTGTCAAGAAAGAAACCGCGCAGGCCGGGGCCTTATTGTACACTTTGTGCTTTAGCACACATGTACAGGCTAGAATCAGTCTTCGACACCATTCGCCCCCTGCTAAAGGGAGTGCGCACGGCACCATTCTGACGCGTCAACCCCGGCTCAATGGGGCAACCGAGCTCCCTTCGATACGCGAGGCAATTACCGTGGCACCCAGACGCACCATCGTTGCGTTCACGTAAGACAGCTTCGTTTTGCTGGCGAATGAAAGTCAGTCTGAACACATTCGATGAGGCCGGGGGTCAGGTAGAGTAGGGGTTGATTAGGGGATCGGGAAACGCCGACACGCGCGACGACAGCGGATGAACCGCGTCAAGAAGCAGCAATGCCTGCATTTCACCTATGGGGCGCGGCGCAACGACAGCGCGCCAGATGCCATGGATTGCCAAGTCTCAAAACCAATGCGTGGGGAAGAAGACGGCTGCGGTGCGGAAATCGCGGTGAGCGTCGCCAGCGCGCCGCCCCCTTTTGTACTGGTACTGTGAGGTATTTAAAACGTTCAAAAAACTTTTCAAACATTTTAAACGGTTTTTTGGCGTTTAAAACATTCAAAAAAGGTTCAGAAAACATTCAAAAACCATGAACTTTTTGGTTCTTTGACACAGACATTCACATAAATTCGAGCATGCAGGCACTTTGTCTGCATCAAAAGTTCTAAGGGGCTGGCTGTACTACAGCCCTGCGAAGAGTCTGGTTGATACTACCAGGGGGCGCGCATGGCAACTTGTGTCCTCTCTTGAAGAACTTCATGCCTTCGTACGCAGAATGCTTTTACGAAATGCCTCGGAAACATCATACGGGGCAGGGCGGGGCCTAATTGCGCCACCTCCACCAATATCCACATTAACTTCTGATCGTGAAAATGCTCCCGCGAAAGAGAACGTTGCAATGAATGGCAGCAGTTTCTCTGCAAATCCGTTTGGCATTCAAAGCTCGCAGAATTTTTTCTCTATGTTGATGGAAAAGTCAGAGGCTCAGTTCGCGAAAGAGCATGAATCTGTTGAAAAGGATGACCTTGCGGAAGATGAGCATGGCGTACCAGATTTGTCGAAGCTGGCATCCAGACTTCGAGTTGTGAGCTTGGCTGGACTGTCTCGTGCGGAAAAAGGCGTTTTGGCAGCTATTGCTAGAGCGACAGCATTAGTCCGCGCCATCCTGGGTTCTTTGGATGTTCTAGGGGGCTCGTTTTGCTGTCTTGGCATCATGCTACAGGGAGCTTTCGAGACTTTCGAGAAACGCTACCTTGCCGCTTTCAGCTATATCGAAGGCTGCTCATTTTTCTTCATCTGACGCACTTTTGGACTTCTTTCTTCCCCAAAGCACCCCTGGTCAACCGTTTTCGAGGGAGAAGGCAAGAGCATGGGATAGTACGAGAGCCTTATGGGCAGGTTGGTGGGTGAACACCCTGTCTGGATGCAAGCGGTTGGCGGAGCGGATTGCAAGAGCTGATTTCAATTCCGCTCGCAATCCAGATGCTGCTGCCTTGTGGTACATAGTAATGGGTCGAAGAAGATCTTTGTCCGCTCTGTATAGGGCGCAACAGAACACTCGAATGGCTCAATTCTTATCCCGAGATTTCAGTACTGATGAGAACAAACTGACCGCTAGGAAGAACGCGTTTGTTTTGTTATCAAAGCATCGAATGGAAATGGCTGTAGCATTCTTCTTCCTCACTTCAGAGGTATAAAGTGCGATTAACCTTGTCAGGTCCCGAATGAAATACAATCAACTGGCAGTCTTTCTTGCTCGCTGCGTGCATGTGAAGTTTTGTGGCAACCAAGATTACCAACCGCCGAGGACTTTTTCGAACGGGACGACGATATGAACTCCATGACTTCTGGGTGCAGCTCACTTGCTCCAGATTCAGTGTCGATCGAAGCACTGCGTCACGTCCCAAGCAATCCTGCGATCTTAAGTATTTCACCGACGCTGGGACATATATGTAGATATCGTGGAACCCCATCTATCTCTATGGTAGGAGACGCCGCTGGGCTCAGTGCAGTGATTACTGATGACTCATTCGCGACTCCGATGCTTTCGGTGAGCCACGACGATCCCTTTGCTGTCATTCGGATTCTCCCTGCCCTCGGTTCTACGCTTGGGCTGCTTCGGCAGCATGTCTGTGTGGCCATCTGGCATATCATGCAGCGGATTTGCCCGGAGGACATCAGAAGCGAACAAGCACAAGAAGCATCATCGAAGTTCGCATTCTCTGTTGGCGATCGATTGTGAGACAGGATATGACAATTCGTTCCGTCTGGTACGGGCTTCGGAGAGCCTGGAGCAACTCGCGGAAGATGCAATGTCGCAATGAGTGCCTCTGCGTGGCTTTGGCTCAGGAGCGAACGCAAACGACTCCTCACAGCTTGACGAAGCAACAGGTGCGTTTATTGACCGTTGGACGGCTCTGGGCTGTTTACCAGAGTATGCACCCGTGCTATCTGAGGCAGCGACAGTAGCTGCTGCAGAGATGGCAGCAGCTGCTTCCAAAGCGGCTGTAGAAGCGGCAGAACAAAAAATGGCGGGCGAAGAAGGCGCAAGAGAAGCGAACGAAAATGGGCTGCTGAAAGTACTGCTGTGAAGGAGGGATTGAAGTTGTTCGATACAACCTCCGCAGACTCGCTGTGTGGGGCATGCCCGGTTCGGTTCTCCTCTTCAGCTCAGGGACCGTGGTCGGGGAAAGGAAGAAATGCATCTCTATACCGCGAGGACGAGTGCTTTTCAGGACGCTGTGCGTGAGTGCCACAGACCCTCCCTCAGTTATTGTAGCAACCTGGTAGCAACGCCGAAAGGAATACAAGAGATTGTACCTTCCTCATACACGACTATGCCGGCGGGATTCCGCACTGCTATGGATTAACTGTTCGCTCAGGTCGTTGATCACATTGCGCTCTCGGGATCCGCCGGCTCATCCCTTCAAGCTTCCTTAACGGCCGTCCTCGGGCATCAACCACGTAAAGGCATACTCATCTTTCTCTGTCGTCAGTTCGCAGCCAGACCCCAACGCTTCTGCCTCAAGCCCAATTCCTCAGCACCCGCCGATGAAGTCGTTATCATTGCCCACGGTGCCATACGTCTACGAGCTCTGGGTTTCTCATCTCTGGAACAGCCAGCCTTTCCCAGACAGGCGCTGCAGATCCTTGAACGCGCCGGTATGGCACGTCGCGACGGAATTCTGCAGTCAGAGCTTGGACAATACGTAGGCCTTGCTCCCAACATGGTGCATCATTATCTTGGTGACCTTGTTGCTCGGTCACCAGTTGCGCCCAAAAAAGTGGTGCTCACTAAACGGAAATCACAGTCAGCTGTCAAGAAACAGCCCGAACCTGTCACGTCTCAACCAGACCAACTTAAACCTCACGAAACTAACTCAAACAAAACTGTCACCTATACAGCTGTTGTCGTTTTAACTCGCTACGCACCTATGATATCGCAATCCTCAGCATCGAGACCACTAATATCTCTCACTGAGTCTAGCAACGCTCAAGACGACGAAGACGAACAGTGTCCATCAAAATCCCCTTCTGTAATTGATCTCCCCATGGAGACCCGTGCTCATCGCGTCATGCAAGCACTGCAGCCAGAACCTCACACCCGCTCTGAGAAGGACATGAAATAGTGGAGACGCAACGTTTCGAAGGAAGTGCGATGTACATTCGAATTGCTTTAAAGAGTCTAAGGTCGCCAGGGGAGCGTGATGATGCGAAGGATTCAAAGTCTGAAGAGAAGCTGCCTACCCCGCATGGGAAGCCACAAAACGGCCGTACCAAGCGTCGAAAGGTTGGCGTTACAAGTCGGGGCCAACGCGGACAAGAAATAGTGCTACAACTTCTTAAGGAATGGTTATCCTCTTGGCCGCTTGGAAGGGAGGTTGCGGTAATTGAAGGCTCGGGTTTGCAAAGAGTTGACCCTAAAGCGAAAGCAGCTAGCGACGACGGACAATGACTGCTAGGGGCGACAGCGGCAAGCAACCTCAGCGAGTAGACGACCTTATTAAGTTTACCAGCAGTGCCTTTCGTACGTCTTTGGTACAAACCATCGAGCGTTCCTCATTCCTCGTTCCTCATTCCTCATTCCTCATTCCTCAACTTCCATCTATCACCAGGGGCTACCGGGCGGATCAGCCGAAGGGGTAGACGCCTCTGAATCTCCGAGCTCCGTGGAGCTGCTAGGAATCGAAGAAACAAACTCTTCACCCTCGCCCACGACGACAGCCCCTTCCATGCCTCCGTCCAAGTCTTCCATCATTGCGTCCGAACTCCTGCTCCTTCCGTCCAAGTCCTCCATCGTTGCGTTCGAACTCCCGCTCCCTCCGTCTAGGTCCTCCATCATTGCGTCTGAACTCTCCCTCCCCCCGTCCCAGTCCTCCATTATTGCGTCCGAACACCCCCCCCCCCCGTCCAAGCTCTCCATCATTAAACTGCCCGACTCTTCGCCTGAACTCCTCATCACACCGCCCAAACTCCCCAAACCTCCCCCAAGCCCAATTCGAAGGCGTTTCGCGGTGTCCTCGGCGTTTTCCGTGATCGGGTCTAGCCCCCGTTTAGTGCCACGCGACGCAATCGCCACGTCGCATGGATCTTCATCAGATGATATTACTATCACCTCTCCAACCAATTCACTCATCTCGAAGCGATGATATCGGCTCGTACGGATCCGACTTCTCGGAGATCCCTTACCCAAAGCGTCTTAAGTACCCACGTGAACGGTCCAAAGCGCAGCAAAGCAGAACCTGTCTAAAACGGGGTGACTATTGTGGGATTGGTCACTGGCCAAAAGCGGGGCGCTTCTGCGCAAATCGGCCATGCTTCCCGTATTCGGTTCCCCAGAATACAGTACCGGGAAAACGATGCACGAGTGGTGTCGCCATCATAACCATTCCTAATAATAAAAGAAATAAAGAAACTCATGTTCGTCAACATCTAGGCAGTACAGGTGGGGTAGTGAAGAGGCCACAGCCAGCTCTAGGAAAGGTAGTGAGATTCAAAACCGTCTCTCCGGGTTGCGACAACTTGTCGATCTGTGAGCGTCTGAGAACAATTTTCCTCTCTACATTGACGAGATCAGCGGCGTATGAGCGATAAGGTACGTCAGGTGTACCTTCAATCATCCATCGAGCGTCTTCCGGTCTCCACAATACAGACACACCATTGGGCCTCTTTTGCTCTTCCTTCTGCAGAAGAAGGAAGAGCGCACGGAGCGACAGGTGGCTCGTCTACTGATAGTGTGCAGATGAATGAGAAGGTATTCGACTTCATCGCCCCACTTCAGCTCGTGCTGCTTGAGATGCTTGGCACTGCCAAGTTGGCAACATTATACACAGAAAGAAACGGCTGAACGCCGTCTTGACGCACGCGGCGGCGGTTCGGCGCGGACGCAGGCCACGTCAGGGGGGTACCTTCAGACAACAACCCCATTGTTGAGCACTTGCTCACCACCGTCAACGAGGGCGATGAGCACTTCAATAAGATCAAAGGCTACAAGCCCTCTTCCCAGCAGGTTTTACAAGGTATTAAGTTATCAACCGGGGCAAGCCAAGGAAATGCGGACCGAGGACATTTTATCGGGCCCGAGCGAAGCGAGGCCCGATATATTGTGCCGAGGTGCGCAATTTCCTGGCGTCCGGACCACTATGACTGATCAATCTAAACGTCCGGACTCCGGACGTTTAGATTGATCAGTCATAGTGGTATGCAAAAAAATATGTATATATTTTGGAAATAATGTATCCTTTTTGTTGATACATTGTGCCTCGGGCGGGGGCGATAGAGAGCGTGTGCAACGCTCTACGTGCAACGGGATCTGAACGAGCGAAACCGGGGGGAGGGGATGGTGGCGGTGACGGACGTCTGATACGGGGTTTGGGCTGGGGGATGAGACGGTGGGAAGAAAGGCGACGCAAAGGTTGCGGGTTAGATGTGGAGGGAGCTGGCGATTGTCACGGAGCGAGAGGAGATTCTCGCGGGTGTAGCGATGGCGCTGAACAGTGTGATGGGAAAAAAGATTGCGGACACGGCGGGGGTGGAGTGCGCTGGCAAGTAAAGAGGAAGACGAACGAGAGGAGGACGTCGGCGCGAGACAAGCGTTCTGTTACAAGGGGGACGTTAGCGCCGGCGAGGGCGAGTGCTTCACATGGGCTGTCGGCCATGTGTGTGACGCGACACAGAGCTCTGCATCCTGCAAGACACACCACATTGTGGTGAGTCACCACTGGTGACCACAAGGTGCTTATTATGTTGTAACAACATAATAATTCAACCAGCGCGCCCCGTGGCGGAGTGGGGCGGGGCGCGCAGAGCGAATCGGAAAGAAAATTGATTTTTTCATATCCCACATGCGGCCTCGCTGCGTTCCCCTGCGTTCCCCTGCGCTCCCCTGTCGCGCGTCCCGAAGTATCTTCGACGGTACCGTTGTACAAACGGTACCCACCGCTGTCTTTGGAACCAGTGCTTTATGCTGGCTGAAGCAACGACTCTCTACGACTTGGCTTGCGGGTGCTTGGCAAGGCCATGGTCCCTACCGAGTCGCAAACAATGCCGCCAATTACAATGCGAAGCCCATCCAGCAACGATGAACAGCGCCCATCGCTATACAGATCCTGCAAGATAATCAACAAGCCTGTGCGGCGGCGGTCCGCGTTGACAAGAAAGGGACTCTCTTCGCCAATGAAGGATAAAAATCTACACAAATCATGCGCCGAACGAGGAGCTCAACTGGAAACCATTTCCCTCCGAGGGAGCATTCCAGATGTTGTGAATTGGGTGCGGGAAGCAATGGACGTGAGGAGTACTTGTGGCGAAACGCGCGGAGACGAAAGTATGAGCGGTTGCTGCCAAGCCATCAGCGCGAGGGACTTTGCTCGAACGATGTCATCAAGCTACAACTTTGAAATTAACATAGCAGGTACAATCTGGAAGGGTGACGTGAGAATGTGGGAAAACGTTTGCGCATGGGCGGCTAGGTTGCCGAGTGAAGGGAGAGCAAATTGTGTACTGGAAGCCATGCGTCGATACCCATGTTCTGGTCTGGTTTATTATGGATTGAAGACCGTGTTTGGCAAGAGTATGAAGATAGGTCATAAGAGAATACCACGAATGCCATTGAGTCAGGATGCTATCGCTCTGTTCAGTCCGTTTTCTACCAGAAAGAGGTCTGTGAAGGAATGGTTTGAGAGCAATGCACATGTAAGAATGCAAGAAACCGTTGTTCACATGTGTGCGGTGTCTGAATATATCCTGCGATGCGCGCTCATTTCACAGCAGAAGGAAGGGTCTACGGGCGCTATTTTTACGTGTATGGAGGAACGGATAAAGCCGGAATTTGACCGCAGAAAGCAAGAAAATCTGAGGTTTCGTCCATGGAACATCCTTGATGAGCTCTCCGATGAGGACGCGAGTAGCTGCCTTCGTCACGCGATGTGGATTGGTCATACCGCCACTGTTGAAGGTGCAAAAGCAGCCAGAAGGAAGTATGCTCGAAAGAAGATCAACGGGAAGCAGAGGGAAAAGCTCAAACTGTGGATGTTGAGTCGGCCTCTGCCTGAAGTAATGGACTCTGTCATACGACAATTAGAGTCAATCATAAAGGAAACGATAGGAATCGAGCTAGACGTCGACGAGTTCCGCTTGCATATGACCCGCCTTTTTCGCAAAGTAGAAGCTATCTACGAGAGTGTTGGACTCTTAGAGTTGAGTGAAGAGATTGAAGCGAGAACACCGGAAGACCTACGAGACAGAAATATTGACCTACCGTTGTCGGAACCATATACATTTGTCTACTCACGCTCTTAATTGTGACCAGTTCGGAGGCCTTGCTAGGTGAAATGGTTATTACCAGAGTGTTGGGAACCAATTCAGCGGAGGAAGCTGAACGGATGGCGCGAACGTTGAGCTCAATCCTATGAGGTTTCTAACATGTGGGCCGAAAGCGAAGACCGTCATTGCCTTCGGCCCACATTCTAGATCCACTCCGCCAATCGTAATATGACGGTACATCACGTTCGTTACGGTTGTAAATTTTTTTCAGGTTGGGTAGGGCAAGGAGTGTTCAAATCATGGCAGATAGAGATGCCACAATGTGGGTCGTTTTCGGGACATTGTATCCTGGTGATCCAAACATGTTTGCAGCTGGCGAGTTTTGGAGAACGAGCCCTCTTTTGGCCAATCATGTTTCAAGTTGGTGGTGAACGGAACGATCTGCGCTACGTAGATGTACGGGAGGGGTTTTAGAGAGCATGCTTCGCTGTTTCGAGACGCGGTCGATGTGTGCAGCTGCAGTCATGCGGTACGATCGCGCCTGCTTTGTGTCGCGACCGTTCCTTTGTGTACTGCGCAGAAGTCATGGATGCACTGCGGGGAGTTGGAATGCAATCGCCCACGAAGACGAGGAAGAGTTCTAGAACTTGTACTGCGGAAGAGTCGTGGCGCGCGAACTTGAGGGACATAGAAGTTTCGGATCCCAACTTCTTTACGTCAGATGATGCTAAGCTCTCGCGCGAGTCAAGCACTTGGAAAGAAAGGCTTGCCTATGACGGATTGAATGCAACATTAGCTAATTGTCTGGCTGTTCAAAGGCTGTATGACGTCTTCTACAAGGCAAAAGAGCTTCAACAGATTGGATCGGAAGAAGAATTTCACCGTCTGTGCTCTACGGTATCACAATATTTGAGGCTTTGTGTTGCTCATTTATTCTGCGCGAAAGATGATGTGTACCGGACCGAAGTCCTTTTCGTTTGCGTTGCGAGCCTAGAACTGACTGAGGGCTTCATGGATTTCGTTTTGGAGTGTCGCTCTGCCAGAACTGCGCTCCGAAAGGCACGTCATCTGAGGACTGTATGTCGAGCTGCGTGGGAATTCATGAACACTGACCATGCACGTTCGCGCTTGCGCAGTGTTTCACAGTACTTAACTATCGTTATTGATGGGATTAGAAGCAATTCTGCACGTTCAGCTCTGATAACAGATCCCCAATGCATTCCGTTCGATCTGTTGAAGAAGTGTATGAGAACGGCAATGGACACGATGAGCGACTGGATTTCATGGCATAAGTTCGAATCCAGATCTGGAGTTTCATTGAATCAGAATCAGCTACGTGGTCTTGTAACTGAGTGGACGTCTGCTTTCATTCCATTTCTTGTCTTATGTAGTGGCGGACAGAGTCCTCAAGTCATAACTCACATTCAAGTGCCATGTGATAATACTTTCAAGGAAAATATCCGAGAAGCACACCGAATTGGATATATAAGGCTCTCAACTCTCCACGGGAAAAGAACACTATGTCTCGGTCTTCCAGAAGTAATTCTCTCAGATGTTGCACTTCCGTACCTTGGTTTTCATGTTTTTGTCATACTGCCTACGATTTACTCATTGACGAAGAAGGTTGAACTGCAAAATGGTTGGAGGGCAATGCTCGTCAATAAGATGACTGGAGACGAAATAAAGTCATGGAGGGTGGCGTATGAAGTTAAGAGGTTCTTCTCCGAGGTAGACCCCAGGTTTTCAAATGTGACTTGCAAAAGTCTGAGAAGTACTTGCATGTTGGTACTTCTTGGAGCATTTCGGGAAAAACGACTGCTAAATGGAAGGGACGAGAGTCATTTCCTGGATATTACTGCTCGATACTTCAACACTACCAAGACGCAGCTGAGAAGCAATGTAGGCTGCAGGGGCTCCGCAGCACATAGAGCTACGGCCGAAGAGCTGACAATGTTTCTTTCGAAGGCTTCTGAATATGAGGTTCGCAACCGAGAATCAAATGGAGATTACCACCGTTGATGCTCATCGCTTTCGCTTCTTGTAAAGAGTGAGCCTTTTTGTTTAGTGTTGTTCTACGATAAGAGCGGTCTAGTAGATTAGCTACTGATTGTAACTCAAATCTATGAGCAACCTCGGTAATTGTCCCGACCACCGGTGTAGACCGTTTTCCATGATCACCTACGCTAGAAGCCTTTGTGAGGATGTTGAATTATCTGCAGAAGATGCCATTCGTTCTGATCCTGAATTTCTTTGTCAGGTATTCTCGAGCGCAATCGAGGCAGGCGCTACCACCATCAACGTTCCAGATACTGTCGGTTATACTACTCGATCTGGCAGTGCCGCTGGAACTTTTCGGAGGGCTAGCGCTTTACCTCCTCAGGAATCCAGGAAAGGAGCCCTCCGCGATTCCTATATCATTCGAAGCGGAATTACAATTCCAATTGTACTCATAGATAGCTGGGACACATCGGCTATGCCGAATGAACATACGCACTATAAAATATATTTATATACGTTAGTCATGAGTCCACAATGTCTTTGATCATACATTATGAGTAAAAAGTACACAATAGTTAGTTCAGGAAATAGCAACGGAAAGATAGATAAATGTGAATAGGAAATGAGTAACGAGGATATAAGAAAGTCGCAGTATAAATAAACAAAAACTCAAAAACTCAATCAAATGAATTCCATGTTAGACAATTAGCTACAAAAGTTAAAAAGAGAATAATAGTCCTGCAAACGATATCAGAGAACAGTAACTAAAATGTCTGGACCTAGACGCTCAGCACGTTTGCTAGCAAAAGCACTTGCCGAACAAGCTTCAGCCAATAATGGATACAATTCTAGTACAAATTCTGAAGACAGTGGTGTTTCAGTAATTGTTAGTGTTCCAGTTCTCAACGACTTGCGAAACAATGTTGAGGAAAAAATGAACAAAATTAGAAAGACAATTGAAAAACACAACAAAACCATTTTTAAACAGTTGAAAGAAATACATTTAGTCTTAAAGAAATTTGAAGAAGCAGCTGTTAGTGCTGCTCAAAATTGATTTCAACTACGCAAGTAAAGAAATAAATTTAAGTAACAACAAGCAACATTTATGTGTTACGTAACATATTCTTTTTTGTGCATAACTTCACACACTATAATATTGACTGTCTGCCAACTACCATTTGCTCAGTTGCCACCCCCCGAGCAAACCAAAAAAACAACGCAGTTAAGTAGCGCAGTGACGCACTCTAACCATCTGAGGATTACTAAATGTAAATCTTTGATTCTGAAAATCCATAAACAAATAATTGATCTTCATTATGTGACGAATTATGCTCTGTACTCTTCACCATTCTGCAAAAAATTATGCTCTGTACTCTTCATCATTCTGTGACCAATTATGCTCTGTACTCTTCATCATTCTGTGACCAGTTTTGCTTGATCATAAAAATTAGTATCTACTTCCGCTGCAGAGCAGTTAAAATTTAATGACGGTGCTAAATGCTATTAACGGTACCTGTAGCATGATGCACGCAAAAAAATAGTTCAACACGAAAAGCACAACCAACACAAACAAAGCTTTCCCCGGCGCTGTTGTACTCAATTTTTCGGGCAATGATCCACATCCAGGCCAATCGCACTGGCTCTGTTAGTTCAAGGTGGTTTACTAATTGTATGTAAAACTGTGCAAAACCCGTGACTTTGAAATCTAAAAGGGATGTATTTGGCCAAAGTGACTCGCGCGTACACACCGGGTGAGTTTTACAGCGGCGCGTGATATGTTGGTATTAGAAGACGGTACGCTTCCATTCGCCGTCGTGGTAGACACGGTACGCGAACTGTATCATATTCAATGGTTAGTGCCACCAACAGGACAATAGAAAATGAAGATAGAATCACACCGAAGCAGATTGGTAGAACTGGAAGTCGGCAACAGGTCGGCAGTAGTACGTAGGACGGCAAAGTCATCGAAGTTTCGATCACGCTTCCTCGGGGAAATCATCTCCGTGCATCGCGAGGAAATGCACCTGAAGCAAAAGATCGCCGATATCCACCTGCTGCCACCAACACAGTTTTCGAGGGATATTAAGAGAGCACAATCCAAAGAGTCATTCCCCACAGGTTTGTGCGTTTATCGTGGCTTGCACTAAACGACGTAATGAATATAAAGAAACGGTACAGGCCGGTACCTTTTTGTACACTTTTTGCTCTTGCACACGCATAGAACCCAGAATCAGTCTTGACAACACTCGCGTCTCTAAGAGGCATCGCATGGAATTCTTTCAAACGCATCAACTCTAACCCTATGGGGTGCTAAACCTCTCTTAAACACGCAAGGCAATTGCCATGACACTCAAACCCACCACCGTTGCGTTCACGCAAGATACACTACTGTAAGAGGTTGCCGACCACCACTACGTATGTGCCTGCCCTCGGGCAACCCCGTTCAAGGAAACTCGGACAAGCGCGTGTTGGGCTCTGACTGAGGAACCCCTTGCGCGGAGTCTTCTCTTTGACTGGGAGTCCTCATCCACCTCGTGGGGCCAGCAGCAGGTCCCGCAATTACTTTTGCTTGTGTTTCCGGTGTTTCTGTATTGTCTTATCGCTGTTTAACAGCTGTCGCTTACCCCGACTACTGGTGTTGTTCGTTTCTAATTTAGTCTCCTTTTCCTGCTCGGTCTCGCATTTTGTGGTCGACAGAACCCCTCTCGTGCGGATTGTCGGCTTTTAGCGACGTCACCCGCAAACACTATTGTGTTGTTCTTAGAATACAACTCCTCTCCCCTTTACACCCTCGCCTCGCTCGTCGAGACGGTGAATCCCGGTTTTACACTCCAGCTAGCGCATTAACCCTGCGAGGGGCTCTGTTTGCTAGGATACCTCATCTGGGAGGAAGATACCGAACGTCTTCGTGTGTTTTCTCCGCTTAAGATTGCACAACACACTGGTCTTTCGATATGGAATTCGTTGATTCTAGAAGCGTTTTGAAGAGAGACGTTAACAATTTATTTATGTTATAGTATTTCGTACAATATAGTTTAAATTATAGTCCATGAGATCGTTCTATTGCTTTGAAGTTGAAGTGCAACGCCCTCTTGAGGGATATTCTGGTTCTTTGGCAAACCCCGGGTTTGAAGTAGGGTTAGCCCATTGGAAGAAAGCTTCGAAGATAAACAGGATGCAGAAATGTCAGGGTTTCAGATAGGGTTTCACCCCGTGTTTGACGACGGGTTTGCCCATTCCGGGATTGAGGGGATTAGAACGAGATTCAGAAAGCTAGCGGGTTGACATCAGGTTTCATGAGCGAATTAAGCCAAACTAATGCACGGAAAAGCAATGAAAAAAGCATGGGTTTTGACCTCTCACCAACCGTAATAACCGTAACAACATCATGCATAAATCCAGTCAACGGCCTCCCACCACCCTCAGATCCTAGCTCTGCCCCATCGTGTTCTACCATCTCTCCTGGCTAGTCAGGGCGCCGCATCCGCTCCGAAGCTAACCTATTACACCTATGTCATTCTTTGCGGGCACCGTGAGGAGCCCGTAACAACTTTGGGATCATGCATGAATGCATTCAACGGCCTCCCACCACCATCAGTTCCCAGCTCTGCCTCACCGTGTTCTACCATCTCTCCTGGCTAGTCAGGGCATCATGCACGCTCCAAATCGAACCTATCACCCCTCTGTGATGTTTTGGAGGCACCGTGAGCAGTAGTTGACAACTTTGAGATCATGCATAAATCCAGTCAACGGCCTCCCACCACCATCAGATCCCAGCTCTGCCCCATCGTGTTCTACCATCTCTCCTGGCTAGTCAGGGCATCATGCACGCTCCAAATCGAACCCATCACCCCTCTGTGATGTTTTGGAGGCACCGTGAGCAGTAGTTGACAACTTTGAGATCATGCATAAATCCATTCACCGGCCTCCCACCACCACCAAATCCCAGCTCTGCCCCATCGTGTTCTACCATCTCTCCTGGCTAGTCAGGGCAGCACATCCGCTCCGAAGCTAACCTATTACACCTATTTCATGCTTTGCGGGCACCGTGAGGAGCCCGTAACAACTTTGGGATCATGCATGAATGCAGTCAACGGCCTCCCACCACCATCAGATCCCAGCTCCGCCTCACCGTGTTCTACCATCTCTCCTGGCTAGTCAGGGCATCATGCACGCTCCAAATTGAACCTATCACCCCTCTGTGATGTTTTGGAGGCACCGTGAGCAGTAGTTGACAACTTTGAGATCGTGCATAAATCCAGTCAACGGCCTCCCACCATCATCAGATCCTAGCTCTGCCCCATCGTGTTCTACCATCTCTCCTGGCTAGTCAGGGCATCATGCACGCTCCGAATCGAACCTATCACCCCTCTGTGATGTTTTGGAGGCACCGTGAGCAGTAGTTGACAACTTTGAGATCATGCATATATCCATTCAACGGCCTCCCACCACCATCAGATCCCAGCTCCCCCCATCGTGTTCTACCATCTCTCCTGGCTAGTCAGGGCATTATGCACGCTCCAAATCGAACTTATCACCCATCTGTGATGTTTTGGAGGCACCGTGAGCAGTAGTTGACAACTTTGAGATCATGCATAAATCCATTCAACGGCCTCCCACCACCATCAAATCCCAGCTCTGCCCCATCGTGTTCTACCATCTCTCCTGGCTAGTCAGGGCATCATACACGCTCCAAATCGAACCTATCACCCCTCTGTGATGTTTTGGAGGCACCGTGAGCAGTAGTTGACAACTTTGAGATCATGCATAAATCCATTCACCGGCCTCCCACCACCATCAAATTCCAGCTCTGCCCCATCGTGTTCTACCATCTCTCCTGGCTAGTCAGGGCGCCGCATCCGCTCCGAAGCTAACCTATTACACCTATGTCATTCTTTGCGGGCACCGTGAGGAGCCCGTAACAACTTTGGGATCATGCATGAATGCATTCAACGGCCTCCCACCACCATCAGTTCCCAGCTCTGCCTCACCGTGTTCTACCATCTCTCCTGGCTAGTCAGGGCATCATGCACGCTCCAAATCGAACCTATCACCCCTCTGTGATGTTTTGGAGGCACCGTGAGCAGTAGTTGACAACTTTGAGATCATGCATAAATCCAGTCAACGGCCTCCCACCACCATCAGATCCCAGCTCTGCCCCATCGTGTTCTACCATCTCTCCTGGCTAGTCAGGGCATCATGCACGCTCCAAATCGAACCCATCACCCCTCTGTGATGTTTTGGAGGCACCGTGAGCAGTAGTTGACAACTTTGAGATCATGCATAAATCCATTCACCGGCCTCCCACCACCACCAAATCCCAGCTCTGCCCCATCGTGTTCTACCATCTCTCCTGGCTAGTCAGGGCAGCACATCCGCTCCGAAGCTAACCTATTACACCTATTTCATGCTTTGCGGGCACCGTGAGGAGCCCGTAACAACTTTGGGATCATGCATGAATGCAGTCAACGGCCTCCCACCACCATCAGATCCCAGCTCTGCCTCACCGTGTTCTACCATCTCTCCTGGCTAGTCAGGGCATCATGCACGCTCCAAATTGAACCTATCACCCCTCTGTGATGTTTTGGAGGCACCGTGAGCAGTAGTTGACAACTTTGAGATCATGCATAAATCCATTCACCGGCCTCCCACCACCCTCAGATCCCAGCTCTGCCCCATCGTGTTCTACCATCTCTCCTGGCTAGTCAGGGCGCCGCATCCGCTCCGAAGCTAACCTATTACACCTATGTCATTCTTTGCGGGCACCGTGAGGAGCCCGTAACAACTTTGGGATCATGCATGAATGCATTCAACGGCCTCCCACCACCATCAGTTCCCAGCTCTGCCCCATCGTGTTCTACCATCTCTCCTGGCTAGTCAGGGCATCATGCACGCTCCAAATCGAACCTATCACCCATCTGTGATGTTTTGGAGGCACCGTGAGCAGTAGTTGACAACTTTGAGATCATGCATAAATCCAGTCAACGGCCTCCCACCACCATCAGATCCCAGCTCTGCCCCATCGTGTTCTACCATCTCTCCTGGCTAGTCAGGGCATCATGCACGCTCCAAATCGAACCCATCACCCCTCTGTGATGTTTTGGAGGCACCGTGAGCAGTAGTTGACAACTTTGAGATCATGCATAAATCCATTCACCGGCCTCCCACCACCACCGAATCCCAGCTCTGCCCCATCGTGTTCTACCATCTCTCCTGGCTAGTCAGGGCATCATGCACGCTCCAAATCGAACCTGTCACCCCTCTGTGATGTTTTGGAGGCACCGTGAGCAGTGGTTGACAACTTTGAGATCATGCATAAATCCATTCAACGGCATCCCACCACCATCAGATCCCAGCTCTGCCCCATCGTGTTCTACCATCTCTCCTGGCTAGTCAGGGCATCATGCACGCTCCAAATCGAACCTATCACCCCTCTGTGATGTTTTGGAGGCACCGTGAGCAGTAGTTGACAACTTTGAGATCATGCATAAATCCATTCACCGGCCTCCCACCACCACCAAATCCCAGCTCTGCCCCATCGTGTTCTACCATCTCTCCTGACTAGTCAGCGCAGCACATCCGCTCCGAAGCAAACCTATTACACCTATGTCATGCTTTGCGGGCACTGTGAGGCGGTCGTAACAATTTTGGGATCATGAATGAATGCAGTCAACGGCCTCCCACCACCACCAGTTCCCAGCTCTGCCTCACCGTGTTCTACCATCTCTCCTGGCTAGTCAGGGCATCATGCACGCTCCAAATCGAACCTATCGCCCCTCTGTGATGTTTTGGAGGCACCGTGAGCAGTAGTTGACAACTTTGAGATCATGCATAAATCCAGTCAACGGCCTCCCACCACCATCAGAACCCAGCTCTGCCCCATCGTGTTCTACCATCTCTCCTGGCTAGTCAGGGCATCATGCACGCTCCGAATCGAATCTATCACCCCTCTGTGATGTTTTGGAGGCACCGTGAGCAGTAGTTGACAACTTTGAGATCATGCATAAATTCAGTCAACGGCCTCCCACCACCATCGGGTCGTGGAGGGGGAGTTCGTTTCGGTCCGCTATTTAATGGTCGAGTGTTGGGCTGTAACCGCCTACAATGTATATGGAGTTTACTACGGTGAGTCGAGCACGGCGGAGAGCGAGAGAGTCATGGGTGTATTATAGGGCTTCCAGAAAGAGGGTGATGAAGAAGGGGAGGGGTTCTCTTCCAATCTGTGACAGGATTGAAATGGTGAGAAGTGGTCATGACGAGAGTTTGGTTGCAAGTTGAGATTGGAGCGAAGGAATTTGTGGGCGGTGATGAGGTCAAGGAAAAAGACATGTCTTTCATCTCGGACAAAACCGGGTTGTCGGGCTTGGAAAGGGGAAGAGAGGGCAGGGGTTGAGCAGAATATGGAGGGGTTGCAGGAAACGGGGTTCCAGTCTTTGGTGGCGTCGGAGCGGTGGATGGCGCGAATGGTTTCGTCGTGCGCGGTGGACCTGCGCTTGGATGTTTTGGAGTAGTGTGATTTGAAGAGAGTGTGAGCGTGTTCGGAGATGCCGGCATCATTGAAGTGGAAACCTCCGAAGCGGCGAATCTCCTTTATGATATGGTCAAGAAGAGGGAACTTGAGTTTGGTGTGGGCCCAAAACGGCAACGGTGGTGTGCTTGAAGGAGCGGATTTTTTTCAAGCTTGTAGATGCCTGAGTCAGTCCATTCTGGCAAGGAGTTGTATCCCATGCAGGTGAGAAAAAGATTGGAGTACTTGGAGAAGACGGTGGTGATGGGAGCTTCATTTTCTTGAGCGTCTTCTGAAGGGTCTCTCTCGAAACTTGGCGTTTATGGCGACGTTTACCACGTGAGGTTTTGGACATCCGAGCTGGAGAAATGTCATCACTTCCCACGGATTCCTCGGTATGATCCTCCAAAATCCTTGAGAAACGATGAATCGCCTCACACTCTAACTGCCAAGTTCCATTTCCCGACTTCTTAACCCCCCTTGAACCATGTTGGTGTTCCTCATCCTCTTCTTCGGAAGCACGTGACTCAGAACTTCCGTAGTCTTCGGACACCTCACCAGATACCTCACCGAATTCATATTCATGCCTCCGTTTACGTCCTTTCTGTCTTTGAATCTGACACACCGGTACTCCATCAGGACTTCTTTCCAACTCATGAAGTCCATGCTAGTTCCTCTTGGTATCGTGGCGTTCCTGAGCTAGTTCGGGAGAACCAGAGACGTTTCGATGGTCACCGCGACGGCCTTCATCTGAAGTGCTCCCCTGGCTCCTTCCACTAACATTTTCACGATCTTCGATCCCATGAGCTCATTTTTCTACCGGATACCCCCTTTCTGCAGTGTGTGTGGATGAAGAGAGTCTTATGGTCACGAATCCGTGGCTGTCACCACCGGAGATGAACTAGCTTTTTCTTGCCTCTGAGCCCCGGACCTAACCTTCGTCTACTTCTTCTGTGCTTTTACCTTCGCCTTTTTACCACGCTGCATACATTCCTTTATGACTTCAGTAGCGATCTAATGGTTCTGCGCTGCTTGGAGAACTGGGAACTTTTCTGCAATCTTCCTCCTCAACGTCAAGAACTGCCTTGCGTATTCGATCTTTATACCGAGGAAAAGGTACGCTCGCCTCGCTGCAGGCTCAGACGTTGATACAAGTGTGATCGTATTAGATCCTTGATACTCTTGGCCATCTGCGGATACACCGGATAGTCCTAACTACAAGTAGCATCGCCAGACATGTTTTCTCGGTAGAGTCGATTAAAGACCAAACGCGCAGATATCAATGTCCCAGTGGGACTCCCAGGCTGATCTGTCTGCTTCCTTCGCCTCTTGTACGTCGCGGTGCGACTCCAAGTGCGTTGGGGGGAACAACGAACACAGTTGAGACCTGTTGATTGCTGTTGCTGGCTTGCTGCACAGATGACGTGTTCATATCAGCGATAACTTGAGGCATGACACGAGAAACCATTGTGGTAGACAAGCCTTTGAGAGAATGCCTGAATGACGATAATTAATAACTGGTTAGAACAATTCATATCGATTGAAACACATGTACATCAAAGAATACGTACTTGTTAACCTCTTGCGAAGTGTTGACGTTGCTGAAACACGAAAGGAAAGTGGCAATGGCAAGCAGGGAGAACGACTGCTTCAAGAAACAGAATGTCGCATATGTTAGTAGAGAATGAGTGGATGATGTTGATAGGGAAAGATGTCACGCATCGTCCTGGAGGAAGACAGAGAGGATAAGAACCTGATACAAACTCTCGTGTCGTGGAATGAAACACCGAGGTTTTGATTGAAAAGAGGACGGAGATTCAAGAGAAGGGAGTTGCTGACGTAGAAGTGGAAAGAGGAAATGGTAAACTTAAGAGAACATCGTATGCAACGAAATAGGAGAACAACGGATGATGTGGGGGTGGAGGGCAGGGCATCAGATGAGAGAATGTGGATCATGTTGCTGAAGTATCCAGAAGCCCCAGGAAACCGCGTTGTCTAGCCTTCGATTGAGGAAGAACAGGAGAGCAAACAATAAAGATTCTGGCCCTGTTCCGGTTTCATGCGGAGCTGGATTAGGTCAAAGTGCAAAGCACAATATCGACAAATTAAAGTACTTTTTTGCACTAAGTTTTCACAGTCTTTGCAGCATTATGTGAGATACATCTCGCAATGAAGGCTTATCATGCAATGTGAGACAATCTACAAGTCGTGATACAGCTTGCGAAGTCCCTTTGCTTTCTCCTCTCAATCTTGAAAGGGTTCTCATTAAATTTCGAGAAATTTCTGGTCATGAGATTGGCAGAAAGCGAAGAAGCAGATGGGAGCTCTGTGTTGCGAGCACAGACCACGAGCCTCCAGTTTGTACCTGCTCTTCTCAATCAGACGATGGAGAATCGGTTGGAAAGGATTCTCTAGCTAGGAAAAGGGGATGCAGATGGGAAAGCCAAGTAGAAAACGAACACGCAGTACCAGTATCACTAATGAATTTTATGAATCATGAATCCGTGCCATGTGCCACTTCTGGACCAAGAAATATAATGCCCATGATCCTCAACTGTAAAGTCAAATAAGTGGGTTCACGCCAAGCGAGTATTGGTGGCTTCGAGAATGAAGATTACGAGGTCGCCCAGGCAAAACTCTATTTCAGTAAAACGTAATTGAATTCTCTGCAATCTAAGCGTTTTAATTTAATTGTAAGAGAATCTTCAGCGAACACCAATTTCCGGAAAAATTAACCTCCGTTAAAACGTAAAGGAATTCTTCTTTCTTAATTTGCTATGGACTCTCGACTGCAAGAGTCAATGAATGGTAGGGCATTTATCGGAACATTTAATGCCATCAATGAGGGCCCAGTAGATAGCATTACGTCTTACTGACGTCATAAACATGATCTGGAACAATGACGGCTACTTAGCGGTCCTCTTTCTCCCTCCGTAGTTTTAAACTCGAAAAATCTTCTCTGCGACATCTACTCTCATTCTGTCAACCGTACACAAGCGCGCCACCCGCTCGCCTGCCAAAATCGCGGTGAACCGTGGATCGCCACCTCCATCAAATGATCCCTCTCCCTTCAGATCTTCGGCCTTCATCGCGTGTATCAGGCAAGTCTCGACGTTTTCTCCTCCAATGAACAACTTGGTGCCGCACAGACCCGTCTTGCCACCAACGTGCACTTCTTTCGCTCGTTTCCGCGCAACGTCGGCCTTTGTTTGAGTCCTTTCAAGCGTTGTCATCATGGACGTATCTAGAAGATGCGCAGCACTGTCGCTTGGAGACTTCCATGGTGTATCGCGTGAATGGCACCTTGTTCATGTATGCGACCGTCATCAATCACGCCGTAAAAACCTTATTGTCCGACTATGAACGTTCGCGACATTCGCGCGCCATTTCAAGCGCGTGCGCCGTCATCTCGCTCGCCCCAATTGCTCGCTCCAATCTTACTTCTATCTCGCTGATCCGCGAAATGCGCGCGCTTTCTTTTCTTCTCCTCTGATGCAAGTCACCGCCTTCTCGTCCCCGCTGTTGCTACCAAATTGCTCTTCTGCGTCGCCGTTGCTTTCGTCGCGGCTGAGCGTGCGAACATGCCCCTTTTCCATGTTGCAGGAGCCCGTGTCGCTGCTGGCACCGCCCACCCCGAGTCCATGGATGCCTGCTGCCTGGCGTTTGAGAGGCGCGCTTCAGCAGCCGGTATACCTCGATGCCATTGAGCTGCAAGCCTTTGAACGCCAGCTGGAGCATATGCCGTTGGTTACGCCGGATGAGATGCGCTCTTTGGAGCATCTGTTTGCTGATGTCTGTCGTGCAGATGCTTTTGTGCTGCAGGGCGGCGATTGTGCGGAGGCACTTGATGACAGTGCGGACGGTGTCAAGTCTAATTTGCCTGATTTATTCAAGATGGCCGTCGTGCTCATGTGGGGTGGAAAGACACATTTCATCAAGATTGGTCGTATGGCCTGTCAGTTTGGAAAGCCTAGAAGCAGTGATTTTGAAGTCCGTGATGGTGTCAAGTTGTCCAGTTATAGAGGCAAGGTATGTTGTTTTAGTACACATTTGTTTTGTGCGTTCGAACCCACGCGCTAACTCTTTTTTCATGCTCTGTAGAATATCAAAGCCAGGCCGTTCACGCCGGGGGCCAGAACCCCTGATCCACATCGTATGTTACGAGCGCATCACAGCAGTAGAGCTACGTCCAATATGGCGCACGCGCTCGCCGGTGGGGGGGTTTGCCGTTCTCATGCGCGTCAAGGAGTGGGTTATGGACTAGTCGTTGGTCACGTCACGCGGAAGACAGTATATGGCCAGAGCGGAGCGTATTTCAGAAGCGCTGTCCTTCATTGATACTTGTGGCCTGTCACGCAACTAACCCGTCATGACCAGTACCGGTGTGTACAGCTCTCATGAGACGCTGCTTCTGCCTTATGAGCAGGCTTTGACCCGATTTGACTCGGAGACTGGTAACTTTTACGCTTGCAGTGGACATGATGTAGGTTGATGAGCGAACCAGAGGCATTGATGATGCCCATTTTGAGTTTGCTGGGGTATTTCGAATCATAAGTTGTGCTCTTTTTTTGTCTCCTCCCTAAAAATTCGTTGCTGACCACGATTGCGTTTGTTTTCTGCGCGTGCAGCAATCGCTTTCAAGGCCGGTCCTTCTATGAAGCCCGACGATTTACTTCGCCTGTACGATTGTCTCAACCCTCATAATATCCCCGATCGTCTCATTGTCATTACCAGAATGGGTGCCGACAACATTCTGCAAGGTCTGCCTCCGCTCATTCGTGCCATTCAGCGAGAGGGTCGTAACGTGGTGTGGGTACCGGACAGTATGCATGGAAATACCTTCAAGACCGATTCCGGTTACAAGAAAGGTTCCTGGAATCAAATTCATGGCTGAGGTGCGCGGCTTTTTCACTGTGAATGCTGGAGAAGGTTCGATTGCAGGCGGTCTGAACTTCGAGATGACCGGCAAGGAAGTTACCGGGTGGGTTGGTGGAACAAGAAAGGCCAGGTCGGAGCATCTTCCTCAGAGGTATGAAAGTTTGTGTGACCCGAGGTTGAATGAATCGCAATCTTCGGAAATGGCATTTGGAGTTGACCCAATTGCCTGTAACATACGCGCCGAACCATGGATCGGCGCTTCGATCACCTCATCGCTCGTCCTTCAAATCTTCAGCCCTGATCGCGTCTGTCAGTCCAGTCCCGACGTCATCTTTGCTGCTCAACAACGCCAATTACACCCATCTCTTCTACAAGAAGACCTCAATGTGCTACATAATGCCGCCACACAAAGGCGTCTCGTCGCGCAACGTGCACTTATGTCACTCATTTCCGCGCAACGATTACCTCTTTTTGAGTCCTTTCACGCTCTATCTTCGTGTACGTGTGTACAAGATGCGCAGCACTGCCGCGTGGAGACTTCTATGGCGTATCGTGTTAATGGCACTTTATATGTATATACTGCCGTCACGAATCATCCCGTGCACAACTACTTGCCCGACTTTTGAACGTTCCTTTATTGCCGAGTCTGTCTACAGGAGGTTTCGCACATTGAAGCTTATTCATCCGCGATGGAATGATTCCGAGTTGGAGCGTTCTTTCACGCTTTTGAGACGTGGCGAAGGACGAGCTGAGTTTGCGAGCGTTACGATGACAGCGGATGAGAATCCGGCTTTTACGAATGCCTTGCGCCACAATCAGGTGATTATTGATCTGGCAAGTGGTGCTATACTTCCTAGTAATATTGCCATTCTTGCTCTCCCCATGGTCCTGACTCTTATTCCCGTCGCGTTTGTAGCCGAGTTGAGTAATTTGGTCACTTTATTATATATCATTTACCGATTTGCTGTCCACTTTGCCGTTTTTCATCAAGGGCTTTGAGTCATACAACTCGGCACGTATTAACAGAAATGAAATGGTAGCCTATCATATCGGCACTCCACAGAGTGGAAAGATTGAACTGTAGGTCGCGAGATGTACAGGTTCTGACGGATTTCAAATGGTAGGCATTGTCTGCCTTATCATAGCAATGTGTGTCACAGGGCTTGGCTTCGTGCTAGAGATTTACGCTTGGAATAGAATGAGAAACACAGACTTGCATCATGCGAGACCGAACCATCATGTAGAGAGCTATGAGGTCACACGAGAACATCGCTAAGGGGCGTCTGTGTTCTGCAAAGTGGAATACTGGGTGCTATGTGTGGAATAGTTGCTAGTTTTAGGCCTTATCTGGGCGCGCGCGGGGGTGGCAGAGGCTGGCACTCAAAAACTTAACAAATTTTGGAATATTGTATTCCATCTCGCGCAGTTTAATGCTAGGGTCTCCTAGTATTTCGAGAGGTTCGCCTCGCAACCCACCCCAACTACACTCTTTTCCACGACCCTCTCCAAATTTTCCATGCGTGCTAGTTCCAATTTACATTTCCCCCGAAAATGCGAAACAATTGGCAACTCAGCCACCCTAAAACATCCGCTCATTCCTTCCCATCTCCACCTCCACTCAACACCGCCACCCCCTTACCATACTATAGTCAATTTCCGCACCTTACGCGTTCGGATCCTGCGTCTCCGTCTCCTCAAACGTCATCTCGTAGAAGTTCCGCGGGCAGCTCTCCCCATTCTCGTACACCCTCTTCGCCCCAGAACCGCTCCCCATACCACCCATCCTCCGCTCCCTCTGCTCTTCCAGTATGCGCTCCGCCGTCTGCACCGCGTGCGCCGCGCTCTGAAACCCAGTCAACGTCGCAACCCCCAGCCCCGGCCGCACTGCCTCTCCTGCCACCTTCCGTCCCTCCTTGCGTATCTTCTTCAAGCGACTACCCACTTCCTTAGTCTTTGACGCCACCGGCGACCCCTTCTCAACCTTCATTTCTCCCTTGGCACAACTTCCTCACACCTCCCCCCCTCTCCCCGTCAGCATCCCCTTCATCTCCACCAACAACAACCGCGCCTTCTCCACCTCTCCAATCTGCATCTCCAGCATCTCCAGCATCTCCAACCTCCCCTTCAGCATCTCATTCTCCTCCCTGAGCTACCCAATCTCCTTCCCCACGCAGTCAACCATCCCAATCGCATGATGACCCATCTCCATTCCCAGCACCTTCAAACCATTCCACAAATTCGATATCGCCTCGAATGACACCGCATTCTCCTCCTCAATCAACACCACCCCTCCCATCTTCCCCACACTCTCTGCAATACAATCAACCATTCGCTCCTTCATCACAACTCCCAACAACCTCATCCGCTTCTTCATTTCCGCCGTAAACCGCTCTTCCCCACCTCCCGCTCCACCTCCACCCTCCATGTGCTCCCCAATCTCCAACTGGCTCAGGTGCACCGCCCCTTTCCTCCATACCCCATCCTTCTCCCCCTTCTTCTCCACCACCTTCGAGCCCACATTCGCAGCCCCTGCCTTCCCCATAGCCACAACCTCCTCCTCCCGTGACCCTCCATCCACCCGCGCAATCTCGGCCACTTCCCGCTTCGGAGACGGCGTCCCTCCGATCTCCTTCCCTTCCAGGAACGCGAGAAGCTCCTCGTCCTTCACGTATCCGTTCGACATCTTAGAAAAGCTAAAAGCGTCATTGCAAAAAAGAATTCGGTGCGATGCGGTGCAATCGACGCCGTCCTCGTTGTCCGTGCATCGGCCCGTGCGCACGGCCTTATCTGCCACCGTGATTTTCCCTTTCTGTTTCCACCGATTTCGCGCCAAAACATCTACTGTACGCCTCGTCACCACTCCACTACTTAAGCCTCACCCCGTCTACTCTGACGCTCCCACATCCTCTCCAGTTACTTCGTCTCTCCCGGCGCCATGTTCTTCTTCCGCCATACCCTCACTTGGTTCTGAGAAAAGCAAAACACGTTGCCAGTGGAGACCAGGTGGGTCGGTATTCCCGATAGTGTGTACAATAGCTTGACCCCCCAGCCATCTCCTCTCTACTGGAAACTTGTTGTTTTTCTGCCACAACCTCACTTCGTTGTGGCAGAAAAACAGATAATCCCCAGTCAAGACGATTTGGCTACTTAGTCGCGATAGTGTGTACAATAGTCCGGCCCTCCAGCCACCTTGTCTCGACCGGGGACTTGTTCTTTCCTTTCGACAACCTCACATAGTTGTGACAGTAGAAGAAGATGTCTCCAGTGAGACCAAGTGGCTACTTAGTGGCTATAGTGTGTACAATAGTTCGGCCCTCCAGCTACCTCCTCTCGACTGTGCACTTGCTTTCTTTCTGGCACAACCTCACGTGGTTGTGGCAGAAAAGAATACGTCCCCAGTCCAGGCGAATGCTTACCTCTAGAGCGTTTTCTACAGTATTCTCCGAGAACAGAGTCGACCTACTCTTCCTCTGCCATGTTATCTCGTTGCTATGGCTGGATAGTAGTACATCGCCAGTCAAGCTAAAGTTATAAGCTGTATCAGAAGAGAAATATATATAATGTGCAAACGAGACTTTAGCGCTCCTGCTTGTTTAATGGTTTCAGTACCTATACTGCATTTCGAAAACAAGCTATGACATTGGCTGGATCAGAAGAGCTGAATATAGCAGTTTTCCCAACCAAATATTGGCACCGGCTTCGACTACTCCCCTCACATTACTCAGTCCAATACCTCCATCCACTTGTATTCCTATCCTTGGATAATTCTCTCGTGCGTGGCGCACCTTATCAATAACACTTTCCATAAAAAATTTTCCCCCAAATCCTGGCTCTACCGCCATCAGCAATAGCATGTCAACAAGCCCTTCCTCTATAATTGGTTCCACGACCTTTACAGAAGTGTTGGGACGGAGCGCAACCCAAACCTGCATCCCTCTATATTTAATTCCTTTACAAACCTCCTTCGCTACCGCAATATCCTCCTCAGAAGGTCCGTTGTACGGTTCCAACGCCTTACATACACTTTCGACATGGAAGGTGACTCCATCTGCGCCGGCTTCAGCAAGGTCGGCTATCCATCGACCAGGGTCCGACACCATCAAATGGCAGTCTAGAAACAGATTGGTGTGCCTCCGAAGGGCTCTCACTACAGGTGGTCCAATAGTAAGGTTCGGCACAAAATGTCCATCCATCACATCTATATGTAGCCAGTCCGCTCCAGCTCTTTTCATCTCAGCCGCCTCCTCCAAGAGTCGAGCAAAATCGGATGCCAGAATAGACGGAGCTACAATGAAACGAGATTATATACTAGATTCCATACTAGATAACTTGCGAAACCCCTAAAATACCGCAACATCATTGCTGCGTCACAGAAGCTGTGCTTCTTTTATAGAAAAAAACGTGAAGCAGTTAAGCTCCTTCTGAATACTCTGTCGCATTTATGAAGCACAATACGGTTATTATACCCCGCAGTGGGCTTCTATGTATCCCATACACGTGAACATTCATAAACCAGTTGTCACAAATATTATACCCGCTTTTCTCACTTCATAAAACACTCATGAGCAATCGGGAGTCTAGAACTTATACCCCTCATTCTCCACTATCACATTTCATACATTGCGTTTAAGGTCTCGAAATGCCCTATGTCCACATTCTCTGCTTACCTCTCTTTTCTATTAAAGAGCCTCTACTCCTTCCAACAGACTCTCGCATCCGTTCGTATAAGAACTTCAACTTCAAAATGGAACACAACCATCATGTTCCCCCGACTCCACCTCCGAGTCCAAATACTTCAGCCGTCATCGTCGGCATGGGTCGCATTGGTACAATGCTCTTCAGCTATGGAGACTATTGTTTCTCTGCGGAATACTTCCGTAACATGGCTGTTGTTCCCAATGGGCCCATACTGCTCTGTGGGAAAGCGAAATCATTAGAGAGTACAATTCAGGCCTGTCCCCCCTCGCGGAGAGCGGATCTCGTATTCTTTCAGAATGGAGATATACTCTCCGTCCTTTCTAAGTACGGCCTACAGTCCTGTACAAAGGTTGTTCTATACGTTCGTGTTCCATCACGAGGCGCAGCGCCGCAGGATGGTGTTACGCTTCAAAGTCCTCACGGTCTCACTGTCGCAACTGGTAAGTGGTCCCAGTTCCTTGCAGAGAAATTCTGGTCTGCAGGGCTCACTTGCACCGTTGTCGATGACGACACCTTCCTCAGAAGCTATTACGAGAAACTCGTGTGGATATCGACCTTCAACCTCGTCGGCGCCTCACATGGCTTCGTTCCCATGCATGTAGTGGCCACGGATTACAAAGCAGTTGTGTCCACGATTATGAAAGAGCTGTTTACAATCGTTTCTCTCAAAACCGGCATTGTATTCCAACTTAGAGAGGTCATCGACAGGCTTCTTGCTTATGGCAGAACACTTGCCGGGTTCCCTACTTCCTTCTCCGAGTTTCAATTTAGAAACGCCTACTTCTCGGAGTTTTCTCGCCAGGAGAGATGCGCTGGGTTCCGTGACCCTGCTCCTTTCCGTACGAACTACGTCCATGTCCTTCTTCATGACATACTTTCCCCATTAAATTGACTGAAGCATATCTGAAAGGAGAACGATGAGATTGTTTTTATGGCAGGTCGTGAGCGCAAAGGCAGTAAAAAGAGGCAAGATGTGTAGAATATATGACATCAAGTAGAGTCCGCTTAGGTTTAGTTGGTGTTCATTGTGTCATTTCAATTTAATTCTTAAGTAAAGAAACGCAATCACTGTTTTAGAAACTGAACACGTTGCATCACCTTCACGCATATGCACCAAGACTGCAAAGCAGTGCCTATTACATAGACATCACTGTAGTTCATCATTCCCATACAGCTCAGCCACCTTCCCAATTGTCACATGTACCGCACGCACATCCTCAAGAATATAACGTGCATATAACGGGACCTTCTCACCCCTCACATGGACACCGAATACAGCCATTTCATACAAAGGTGCGTCATTCGAAGCATTTCCGAAAGCCACCACCTCTTCCGTATCGAAAAAAGTCGGTTCCGAATCCATAAGATTCGTCGCTCCACTCCTTTTCGTATATCGCTTATCCGCTATGTCAACATTTTCTGGTTGCGGATAATGTACGAGATTCGGAAAGCTATTCAAAAGACTTGCAATTCCGGAATCAATTTCCGCCTTCCACTTTAACAGTCCACCGTACATAAAGTTCGGAAGTCCACTGTCCTTCCTAGTCTTCACAAATGCCTTACTCTCCTCGTCTTCAATCCGATACCTTCCATTCAGCTCCGTCGCAAGTGACTTCAGTTTTTCACAGCATCGTTCAATTGCATACGTATCCAAGTCCTGTTCAAGGTCGGTTTCATCCGACAATCGCACACGAGCACCTTGGTTAGCCGAAATTCCAAACTTATACCCTTCGAACCCCTCCATGAAACCTTCCGCACTATCCATATCATCTCGCCCAGTTGCGATACCAAAACCTACTTTCTCATTAATAATCTTCATACACTCCACAACGCTCCTGAACAGCATGCTGTAGTACTGCAAAACTTTGAAAAGGCCGTGGAGGTTCGAAACAACAGGGGTACGCCGATACCGGAGGTTCTGAAAGTGTTGGTGCATGAATCCATCGGACAGGCGCCGCCCGACTACGAGCGGATGAGCACCCTTCTCCAGCAGGCATGCACGCAGACGGTAGATCCGAACGAAGTTCTTTTCGACTGATTGGGTCACGCATATGCTGTATCATCCTTTGTATATAGACAGGAAATCCAAAGTAGAATGAGCCTTGTCATGTATGTCAACTGTAATGTTTGTAAGCTGTAAAAATGAAAATATGAATTTGCTTTCAAATTGTTTTAAGAATTCGCTTTCTTGAAGAATCCGCGCCGATTCTCTTGGTATTATCTACTCTCTTGTCTGCAAGTGCGACGCTTCGATTGCCAAAAGTATCTATCGTGCCCACAAATGGGCCACCCAAGGCGATGGAAACGGATGGAATGACATCGTGGACATGACATTGTGGACATGACGTTGTGGAGCCATCTGAGAATCTCCAGTAGTAAACAACTGGTACTGATTAAAACTATTACCACTTCTACAGTTCTAAACCTTAGCGAGTGATTTCAGTTAATCGCCTCCAAATTACACACAACAACCACCGCTGTCTCTCTGTGCATGGACAGAATGGTGTTCAGCAACCAAACTTCGTGCTGACCTCACTCAAGGTCAGCACCAACAACCATCAAAGGGATCCCGAGCGACCGAGCTATGATAACCTTGTGCCAAATAACCAACGGTACAGTATACAGTACGCAATTATCCACCGCTCTCATCAGCACGACAGGGCTGTAAGTGACGGAACGACAGCCACCCGGCTAACCCTTTAACGCTCACAAGGGCACCTGATCAATGGCGGATGGAGCTCGTTTGCTGTAGGCATACAGGCATCGCGCAAGTCAGAGATCTGTCTGTCCTGTAATATCTGCCCCCATTCGACTTCATTTCTTCGCCATGTATACCATAATTTCCTCAATAAGCACCACACGATCAGTGAAGTAGGTCTGGAGAGCTTGGGTAGACAAGCCGAAGCTAATTAGTCCCTTCATCAACATGTTTCCTCTCACCGCTTCAACACTCGGGCTGTTCATTCTCGTCTCCCTTTTCTCTTTCAAGGCGCGGGCCATTGATTCAGACCTCATGGTCACGCACGATGATGTAATTTCAATACTCTCCTACCTGCATCCTCTTTGGCCGCCCTATTCAATCCCACCACCTTCAAATATCTCCGGTCTCACAAATGACATTTGTCTTGACTCCACCGACTGCGTTGATCCCCGGGTATGCTTCGTCGGCCACTGCGCCTTATCTCTTGTGCATTCCAATTACAGCTGTCGTTCCACGGCGGACTGTGTGGAAGGAGAGTTCTGTGAATGGGACCCACCAGTTGGCATAACGGAAGGCATTTGCGTTTCTTCGAAATTTTCTGCTGGAGAAGAGCGACCGGTATTGAGCGAACCGCTTGAAGCAGTACCATCGATTCTCGGCATGGGACTCACTGGTGACCGATGCTTCTCACACAACGACTGCCGTGGTTCGCGAAGCTGTCGGGCTGAAAAGCTCTTCGGCACAGAGGTCCATAATACCACCGCATGCGAGTTCTCTATTTTTCCATGCGTCTGCGTCCCGACTGACTTCACCACGTGCTCCACCACATCTGATTGTCTGAACCAAGGTGAACTGTGTGCATACGTCGCGTGTTACATGGGAGACACGTTCACGTACATTACAGAAGATAATGACCATGCCGAGCTCGAACCAATTTGTCTTTCTTCCAATCTCACAGACAGAGAGTATTTCTTCCCGGTTTCGAACTCCAATACGACACAAATCTCTGATAGTCCGCTTGCCACACTTCAAGCGCCAAAATTTGAACCAAAGAGGCTCCCTCTACCTCAAGGTCGTATTTCCCCAGAGATAACGCCTTTCTCCGTGCCTGAACTGCCGTTCTTCAATGCCTTTTCGACCCACGATCTCACAAATGAATTCATAGGCGGAATTCTATCGCTTATTATCGTCTCACAAATTCACAAAATCATTCAAAGTCTGATCTACTCTATACCTGGGATCAATCAAAATGCTTACTTTTCATATATCATCTTCTCGCGCTTTACCTCGTCCCGTCACATTTGGCGACTCCTTACTTTGCACGAGCCTTATTCTCGGTTTCGAACACCTAAATACTCTCCAACTCCGAAGGTTTTGAAGTTGAATTTCATTCAGCTTCTGGTCCCCGCTCTTGCACTTGTGGTGCTTTTTATCAGCGAGTTTGCAACCATCATCGCTGGTACCGAAAACCGCAGAGTACCGTGCTGCTCAAAACTTTGATCCCGTTATTGCCGCTGTGGATGGTATTCCTCGACCCCGGCTTCAGAACAGTCCGAACGAGTACTGTGATGATTTTTTTGTTCCCACACGAGGTCTATTCAAGGCCGGGAAAGTGCTCAAATGCGTGAAACCGACTACACATATCTCTACTTTGAAATTGACTGACATGATTGAAGTTGATGTTTTCTATGGCTCTGGAAAGAAAGTTTTCGGCATATATTCGCAGAATGGATCGTCCGCTGCTGTTGAGCTTTCTACGGCTGTGCGTTCCGAGAGTGGCGTTAACTTGAAAACAATGCCGTTTCGTCCAGATCTGATGGACCGAAATGAGCAGATTGCTTTTCTAAACAGCATATTCAATGCAATTAGAAGACGGCTTGGTTTCGAAGAGGAAGACATTAGCAGTAATTTATGGTCGGCGAACAGGGATACAAGCGAGTCCGGAAGGACGGAGGCCTTTAATTTCGCATATCGCCCGAACTGGAATGACTCGTTGGAAGCCATAACAAACGCGGTATCGCTTGGACTCCGAGACTTGGATCTTGTTCTTAATTCCACCGGCCAGCCTTGGATCTACACATCGTCGTACACATTTGAACGTCAAAATCCAGTAATAGCCGTTGTGAAGCCCTATCGGATTCCCCATGGCTGGCTCGCTGCGGCAGCGTTGATTGTGACGGCGGTGCACATCATAGTGAATTCATGCGTGACGCACTTTGACGACGTCGCGTACCTCGCTATGAGAGAACTAATTGGAGATGATTGCGTGTTGGGCCCGTTAGCCGAACGTGGTGCGGCAACAGTTGGATTCGCACAGAGCTGAGACAAATACTGAAACCGCATATGATTCGACTCCTTCCAGTTTCGCAATGTACACTATTGTGCCATTTGCATATAGACGCAATAAAATGATCGAAAAGCAAAAACCCTTTTGGTTCATGTACAAAAGAATTAAAATTTGAAGAATTTAATTCTCTCCAATGCGCGACAAAACGTATATTTTTTCGTTTGAAAATATATCGAATTTCCATTGGAAGAATAGTGTTCTGCTTCATAGGACTAGCTGCACTATGCAAATGCTGAAGGCATGCATATGACTTTTTGTCTCCTGTGGCCGCCGCAAGAACAGCCCACTGCGGTAATCATCAAACGCCAGTGTTTTCTGCGAGGGTACGGGCACCCACTTTTCCATAAATGTACTGCTCGCATAGCAGTCAATGTTGTGCTGCGCCACTCATCTTCGCGGAAGCCAGACACGCAAAAACGCCCGAACACGGCAGCAAGCAAACTTGAAAGAGCACTCCGAACTTGTAGCTATGTCACTTCTCGGCCTTCTCCTGATCCAAACTTTGGTCAACGTCTGCCTTGCTCATGAGATTGAAGAAGAGAAAAAATTGGAGGTGATCATGATGAGCCAATCTGACAAAAAGAAAGAAAAACAAGATTGAGTTTTGTGAAATGAGCTTGGCCTTTTTCCAAAACATGTAGTTGTAGTTCAAAGTTGACCTCATTAAACATTATTTTATGTACACCGCAATTGTTTTGAGCTCTCAAATCGGGCTCTCAAGTTTTCATCAAGCTCTGGATAGCTAAGGGTAATTTGGTGGTTCCTTCATATCATGTCTCCAAAATGCGCTGCTTAGAAAGCAGAGAGAGACCCAAAACGGCCTAGATATACGATACCAGCGAAGCGAACAGCAGCTGCGTGGCCACGTACGCTGCGTATCATACGACCTCGATCAGACCCCGACCCCGACACGGCGCACGCTCTCATGATCACCTTTTGATCATCGCATCGCTTTTCCGTACCGTCAAAGCCCATCGTCAGCGGAGCTCAGTGTGCCGCTGCCGGTCCCATCATCAGCAACAGTTTTGGTGTTGTGCAAAACATGTCGATACATTCCAAAAACTGATTGCTGTTAGATATATAGGATTCTCCAACTCTTTCACATATAAATGAACTTTCTAATCCAAATTGCTCTGTTTTGGTGCACGTTTGAACGATATCACAACCCAAAAACAACTATCGCATAAGTGAAATTTCAACCCAACAACCTGTCGGCCGCGTAAAAATTAAGAAAAGCTAAAATGTTTCTTCAAAAGAAAACTACAATTTATTGAAAATGCCCTGCATATCAAGGATTAGTAACAACTCTACAAACAGTTTTTGCCTTCCTTGTGTTACAAATCAAAATATTTAGCTTTGAAGTTTATATCTTCCAAAATGTACTGGTTCGCACTTCTGTAACGGTCAACGCACCTTTGTTTGTGTTTTGACAAGAGAAAACTTCGCATTGACTACGGTAGCCGCTGCTCGGGGTTAACGTTATTTATTGACGTTCTGGCATGTGCTGCCGTTTCTTCCGCATCGCCACCGCCACCGCGTCCGAGCGTCTGCTCGTTGCATTGATTTCAGAACTCCTCCCGTTGCACCCGCTCTGTTTTGGTAGTTGCTCATCATTTCTCTCCCGACTTGATCGTCTTCGTGCGACTTGATCGTCTTCGTGCGACTTGATCGTCTTCGTGTTTTACACTGCACGCAAGTGGGAGTGTTTACAGGATTACGGTCTTATCTTTTTGTCTCTGTTCTCGTATAAATGGCATCTGACATCATTGTTGAACTACAAGACACTCTTTCTAAGACGGACTTTGATACCATCACATCATTCATATTATTATATAACGCGTACAAACCCGAAGAAGCTGGGCAAACTAGAGTGGCTTTTCAGTTCTTTGTTGAAAACCTTGAGGTGCGTTACAAAACGAAGTTTGTGGACTGTCATAAGGTTCTTTCCATTAACCCCGAGGAAGTGGAACAGTTGCTATTTGAAAATGCATCCAAGCCAGAGTGAAAGATCTCCTGAATCGGAAAGAAGAAGAAATAAGGGGAGGATGTATAGAGATGCTGGGGATACCCCAGCTCGTATGATGTGCGATTCATCTGCCGCTCTCACACATAAGAATGAGTTGATTAAAGCTTCAAAGCTTGTCGACTCGAGCGATAGAGATGCTGCCATTGAAAAGGAGGTTGAACGGCATAGACAATATGAGGAAGGTAAACAGTCCACCTCTCCCATTAAGCAAGTGGACATGCTTTGAGACACGTTGTACGTCGTGACGTCGGAGTCGAAAGCTATTGTTAAGAGGACTACGGGATGAAAACGGGTTTGCGATGCAGAAGAAAGAATGGTGAATATGTTGTGCTTAGAACTTTAGATGAAGAGTGCGTTCATGTTGCAATAGATTAGTGGTTTCACCAGATTAGTGGTTTCACCACAAGGGTGCACTTCTAATAGGCCCTCCGGGAACCAGTAAAACGCTGCTTGCGAAAGCTACTGCTGGGGGGGCCAATGTGCCATTCTTCTCAATCAGTGGTTCAGATTTCATTGATATGTTTGTCGGGTGTCGGTCCGAGCAGGGTGCGCGACCTTTTCAGTCAGGCTCGATCGAGTGCACCTTGCATCATCTTCATTGATGAGATCGATGTCAGTTGTAAATCGAGGGGTCGAGGTGGGTTGGCAGGAAGAAATGATGAGCGGGAGAATACGTTGAACGCGTTGCTGGTCGAGATGGATGGCTTTACATCAAGTTCTGGGGTTGTAGTTTTGGCAAGTACGAACAGGGCTGACGTACTGGACAAAGCGCTACTACGACCGGGCGCTTTGATCGGCAGATCAGCACCGACCAGCCAGACATGCGAGGGAGATATCAGATTTTTATGGTTCACTTGCAACCGTTGAAGCTCAGTGATGAAGCTAGTACTATTGGTAAGAGACTTGCAGCTTTGACTCCCGGATTTGCGGGTGCAGATATTGCAAATATATGCAACGAAGCTGCCTTAACCACCGTTGTAAAGCTCCTCAGTTTGTTGCAAGCACTTGCCGATGGGTTCGTAGAGCACTCGCCATGATGGCGAGTGCTCTGCGAACAACGGCGAAACAGCAGTCTCTGCTTGTCTGCGAGTCACGACCTTCTCCATGCCTTCTGTCTAGACCGTGCCTTTGCTGCTCTCAAGCTCGCGGTTCATCGAAACGGCTGAGGCGAGAGAGGCAGCGTCATCCCCATCATCAAGCCTGCGACGTCTTGGGCTCTGCTCGCTGCCCCATTCACACCGCCTCTTAAGCCCACGTTTCGCAGTATTTTGTTCGGGCAGTTCGTATCCAGACCAACGTTCTTCACCAGGCTCTCGAGGACTATCAGCCCCGCCAGCAGTCCAGTTACCGTCACCCTCGCCAAATCCACCAGCCCCACTAATTTCACTGATTAAAGGAGATGCCCAAACCACGTTCATTTCCAATATCGAGAGCTCGCTTTCACCGTTCGGTGGCGGAGAGATGTTGTTCCCAGCGTCGAAGTTTACCGTCAAGGGGTGAAACATTGATTCTAAACGCATGGTTACGAGAAACCACCGGTGGGTAGGTAGGCACTACTAAATCGTGCCACAGGCACGACATTTCCGATCGGGTTCGGTTTAAATACAGATATCGAAGCAGCCATCGGACATACATCAGCCGTTTCTGTCAATATCAACTCTCTGTCACAGGCATTTCCCCTCTCATTAGCATACCAGGCGTAAATTTGGTGAACCGTGACCACCCTCCATCCAGAAATAGACCTCCGTGGTATCGCCGCACTCACCGCCGTAGCCACCCAGAGCCAGGAGAAGCAGCCTCTTCTCGCCACGCGGCGAGACAGCGTTTATCACTGCAAGTACCGACGCAAACCTTTAAACAGGCCAATCAGATCGTGTTCACCAGGTGTCACGTACATCCAAATTCACGTGTACTTCTTTGTGTGTGTTCAACGCGTGCCAGATAATTCCAATTTCGTGTAGGTTGGGACCGTAGGTGAAGGAATGCTCAAAATAGACTTTGAAGCCGATGAACGAAGTTAGCATTGCGTGTTGGGTATCGGTACTGAAGAGTTCAAAGTTCGAGATTGAGCGCCACCGTGATTGGCTGCAGTTGATGGCGCGAGTGCGATGGCTGGTTTAGGTTGTATTTATACCATGCTTTCCAACACGCGGTTTTGCGAAGGAGAGAGATGATGCAACACCAGTGGTTGGATCGCGCACTATAACTAACACCAGACACGTTTGACCTGCTACAATTAGCCCCACGTCAACACTCCTCGCAACACTCCTCGCGGTTGCTTCGCCATCTACTGGCTTCTCGTTGACCGGATGCTGTGTTGACGCCATCATGGCGAACTCACGGTGGGCGTACTCTCATGCGTCGTTGATCAATGCGGTGGTTCCGAATGCGGTGGTGGCGACTAGAACCACATGATTCACATGAGCTGGGAGGGGGGTGGAATGATTTGGGGCGAATCAGACACGGAACTTTGACATACATCTGACGGCGTCTCATGATGTGGAGAATGCGATGCGGAAGTGGATTGCACCGGAGGTGCTGGCGAGTAATCGCCAAAGAGTAACAGCACATGCTATATCGGTGCGGAGTCCGCACTGCGGACCCGAAACTGCTTTACAGCGGTGTGGGGAACGAAGTTCGTTCACAAACGAGGGTTCGGCCTCAGCTGGTGTTGTCTCACAGAGACATGATCTGCAATCTGAAACTAGACTACCCTTGGTACATAAAATTATAAAATTGAAGAGTTCAAGTTTGAACAGATTCTCTTTCAAGATTCAAGTTGAAACCGATCGCAAGCCATCTCTGAACTTCGGTTATCAGTACGAAGTGAAGTCGTACCTAGACGAGAATGGCTTCCAAACAGGTGAAACAGTCTACATTTGATGCAATCGTACGCGAGGGCATTCAGGACTTCCGACTTTCACCGGATTAAGCAGTGGATACCTTCGCTTTCGACACGAGCAATGGCGGAGCACTTTGAGAGATTGCCTGTAACCGTATCCAACGTTAGTCTGAGAGGTTCTTAAGTTCTGACTTGGGAATCATCATCTTTACACACAGGGGAGGCGGCCTCTAAGAGGGGCTCCCGTCTCGCGGCGAGCCCGCGTTGATCCTCATCATGATGATAAGCATCAACGCCAACCTTTATGAACGCGCCAGCCAATCAGATCGTGTTTAAAATCTGTCACGCACAATCACATTCGCGTGTAATGGTCTGGTTGTGTTCAACGCACGCCAGATCACCCCATTTTGTGCTTCGGACACCGTGGGGGGGGGGGGGGGGGGGGGGGGGGGGGGGAGTGGGGGGAGGGGTCCATCTTGTGCACGATGCTCCAGATCATCATACGCCCACCTCACATACGTATGGGGTTCAAGCCGCATTCTTCTCTCTATCGTCTCGCACTCTCCCGGGCCTTTTAAAGGCCTCGAGCTCTTCGCTTCACCAAGACTCGTGGTCTCACGTCACAAACCAGCCCGCGTTGACCTGATCCATTAGCACATCACGATGGCAGAGTCCAGGACTTCTGGGCCGGAGGATTCTCACAACGTCACTTCGGAAAGAGATAGAAAGCTGCGTTACTCGTTCTCTTCGCATGAACAATCCCCGTCGTTTGGCGGCATTCGTGGAACAAAGCGTCTGAAGGCCGCACGCAATCATAACCGCATCTCGAAGCGCTTCAAGGTGGGTCAAGGATCACGGTCCAAGAACCCTGCTCTCGATAATTCTCTCGGGGTTTTTTCATCGGATGAGCAATCGGATTCCCACCACCTCACCTCAGAAAAGGATAGGAAGCCCCGAAACTCGTTCTCTTCTGATGAGCAATTCTCGTCGTTAGGCGGCATTCGTGGAACTACACGTCTGAAGGCGGCACGCAATCATAACCGCATCTCTAAGCGCTTCAAGGTGGGTCAGAGATCATGGTCTAAGAATTCTTCAATGTCAGTTAAGCGATTGTGGGAGCAAAATCTTGGGAGGATATGTTGGAAGGATCCAGACTTCTTTACAACACGAGATTCAAGGCTCTCGCGGAACTCCGTTACGTGGAAGGAGGGGAAGGTCTATCATGGCGTGAATGCAACGAGACAGAACTGCTTCGCATTTGACGTGATTCACAATGTTCTCTTCGGAGCCAAGGAACGATTTGGATTCGAGGATGGAGAAGGTTTTCGGCGACTATCAAACACGATATCCCAGTTTTTGAGACTCTGCATAGCCCGAAGACTGTGCGACAAACACGATGCATACAAAGAGAATGTGCTCTTTGTTTGCGTCGCTGATCTAGAGGTGGTGGAACGTTTCATTAGTTTTCAAGTAGAGTGTTGTTCCCATTGGACATCAATGCTCAAGGCACGGCACCTAAAAAAGGTCTGCATGATAGCACCTGGATTCATAACCGACCATGGCAGGACAGCAGATATATCGAAAGTTTCCCAGTACTTGGATGTCATCATCAGAGCAAACGGGAAGAGCACTGGGTATCTCGGTCAAAGGACAAAGCTGGTTCGTTTTTACGGTTCACAATTCATCAAGGAATGTTTCCGATCCAGTATCGAGAAACTAAAAGACATGATGAAGCGCCATTCTTCAAGGAACGAACAAAGGACTGCTGGCGACCTAGAAAAGTATGTTTCCAGTTGGTCGCCAGCATTTCTTACTTTCATTACAGTTTGCTCTGCTGGGCAGAATCCTTTGGCGGTTTCAAACATTGAAGTACAGTGTCCGAAGATGTTGGAAACGGTTTTGGTGCGTGCATCAAGAACTGGATATGTGCGACTCCCAACCTTGCGTGGCAAGAGAACCCAGGTCCTGGGTCATCCGGTGGTAGCGCTTCCTGCCCTTTCAGTCAGATTTCTTCGCTTTCATGTCAATGTTGTCCACCCGATGATCATGACTATCACAGGGAGGAAGACATCTACCGGATCTTTCAGAACTTTAATAGTGCATAAGTGGACTGGTGAGCGAATGAAATCTTCTGCGATTGCGTACGAATTTAGGAAGTTTACTTCTAATATATACACGTCTGCGTCTCCTGTCAATTTGAGAGATATGAGGGCTAGTGTTATGAAGTGCTTTCAATCAGGGTTTCGTGCGAAGTTGGTGATGGAAGGGCAATCGGAAGAAAGATTCCTCGATCTAGTAGCTCGTCATCTGAACACTACTGCGTTGCAAGTGAAGAAGTGCGTTGGTGTACTGGGTTCTGCGGAGTACAATAGTACAGCTAAAGAGCTGATGAGACCTTTGGGGGCCTGGAAATCAGCTTGCTGATATTAACTAAGCGCCTTCGAAAGTATTTCGCATCGAGCTCGGTCGTTGAGAGAAGCGAGCTAAATCCTTGTCGTGGTGTGCCGCTTATAAGGCGATTTCTAGAGGTTGTACGAAGAGTTCAGTGAAGAAGAAGGCGGCAATAATCGCAAACGGTACACTTCTGCGTTTAAAAACACTCCAGAGAACTCTGTTTATGTTAGATTTGATGTAAGAAATAAGGAAGCGACTTCAATAGGTGAACTTCGGAATCTAAATTGAAAAACAATCAACGCGACGTCTCGGAGAAAATATGAATCAACGGCTATAGAGAAGGTCATGTACCTTCGTACTGAGGAGACAACAGGCACACAAACACCGTACGTGTACGTCATGCCATGGCATCTTGAGAATGAAGTCAGTTTGCATTCTTTCCAGAATGCTATCATCTTTTGACAAATTGGAAGTAGACAATGATGTAAGACTTTCTACAGAGGTAGATCGCTTTTCAACATTCTATTCCGCTTTCAAACTGGGATGTTCGTCAAGCTGCTCAAACCCCTATCCTCAACGTCTTCTTCTTCTTCTCGGTCAAGACCGTCTGGGCTGTACGTCATCTGTACTACGTTCACTGCACTCACTTATTGCGTGTGTCCAAACGTGTAAAATGTTCTGATGAGAATTAATCACCTCTTCTTCAAGTGCGTGTAGCTTCATGGAGTCAACAACTTCCGCCTCGCAGTCTGATGTATGAACCATCATTCAGACCTCTTCTGTGTTAGGAATTAGAACAAATAGTCCAAATAAAGAAGAAGAAGAAGAACCATCATTCCATCTTGCACGTCAACAACTCTTAAGCTATCTTTCACACTGCACACCATATTAATACCATCCGGAGCCAATTGCAAGCATTGTCCTCTATAAGAATTGAAAAGTGACGTATCGTGGAACTCGGAGATCAGTTCGCCGGTGATCACGCCCCACACACGAAATGATGCCCCCTTTGCCTGTGCTAATCACATTAGCACCATCAATAGAAAAGCGAACTTCATTAGCGGTCCCAAATGTGCCATTCGTTCGTTGTACTCGATGCCCCAACTTGCTTCGTCGTCGCGCTTGGATTGAGAATTCTGGTGTCCACGCACATCCTAAACCAAGCACTGGAGTCTGGTCTGAAGATTTATGCTCTCGACGTCGTCTCTTGCGAGCACGCATATCTCCAATTCGGGCATTAGCAATTGTCAGTCCGTGTTGTACATACTCTAATTTCTCTTCGTATAGCTTTAATCTTTTAGTGCTATCAAACTTGAGCAAACACGCATTGCGACCAGAACGTCGCATATCGAAGAGACACATCTGTCCAGAGTCATCACACGATGTAAGAACGTATGGAGGTAAAGGAGCCCACTCTACATTTCTCAATGGAACTTCATGCCCCTCCAGTCGATGAGTGCTGGCTCCGCTTTCTACGTCCAGCAATCTCAAGTCTTGCGAACCTTCCAAAAACGTAGCGATCAGTTCTTGTCTTGCACCCGGAGCAGCAGATAGATCCAACGCCCGAACGCCGGGCTCGTGCATGCGAAAATGAGAGACGGATCGGAAGCTGTCTGAATCCCCCATACGTGAACTTCTGCCCACGAATGATTGTGAAACCGTCTGTGATTACCAGTCAAAAAGAACACCGCGTCGTTTTAGAAACCATTTTACGTACCGTATTCCGTCGTTTTCGGGAAGATAGTGAGCTTCAAGTGGTTCCTTTTCGATCTTCTTGTCACGCCTCGGGTAAAGATGTACTGCTATTGCACCGCCAGCACCATGGTTAAACCCTGCGCAGAGCACAAGCTGGCCGGATGGTGTATCCAAATCTGTGGCATGTACCTTATTAACTGCGTAGCATCTGAACGTACGTGATGGGTCTATTTCGAGCCGAGTCCATCATTCGCTAGAGATGTCGTCAATGCCTTGAACTTCCTCGCCGCATCCATGAGCAGCAAGCAGTCGATGCATTGTCAGTTCTAAAATGGAACGTTTCCCCGGTTTGCGATTCTGTTGGGACAAAAGCACGACTTTTAACGGTGAGTTACACGGTACCTTTCCAGAGAAAAGATCTCTTCTTCAAACAACCATGCGTCGCCTTTGCAATGTCATCGTCACTACCGTCTCCTTGTCCGGTTCGGTCCCTGCGATCTTTCTCGTATCTCCCAATAATTTCGTCCTTAGTTGCTGGCTTTGCATAAGGACGGTCACCAAGAATATCAATGAAGAAGTCATCTTCGCCAATCACTTCCTTTTCCAACAAGCGTGCGGCAAGCGTGCGGCCAATACTTTAACCATGTCCAGTCTTTCACTGAGCAGCTTGTCGCACTCTCGATACGCTTCATCGACGATTCGGACAGCTTCATCGTCGATAAGTTGGGCAGTTTTTTTCACTATATGGCTTATAAAATTGATTTCCTGATTCTCCAGCCCGGGGGAAGTACACTTTCCCCACCTTCTCACTCATTGCAAAGTTTGTAATTTGAGCGTAGACTGCTCTTGTTATTCGCTTCAGGTCGTCTTGTGCTCCGGTCGTTATACTACCAAAGCATAATTGTTCTGCAACTCGACCCCCAAGAGCGACTATCATGAAGTCCCTTAATTGCTCTGTTGATTGCAGAAACTTGTCTGTTGGCAAATACTGCGCAAATCCAAGAGCAGCTGACCCTCTTGGTATGATAGAAACCTTGATGAGAGGGTCCGCATGTTGCAAGAGCCATACCGCAACGGCATGACCAGCCTCATGATGTGCAACGATCTCTCGTTCCTTCCTGGAGATAACTTTGTTTTTCTTCTCAAGACCGCCAATGACTCTATCCGTTGCGCGTTCAAAGTCAGCCATTTCGACGCAATCCTTATCCCCACGTCCGGCGATTAACGCAGCTTCGTTGCATATATTTGCAATATCTGCACCCGCAAATCCGGGAGTCAAAGCTGCAAGTCGCTTAGCAATAGTACTAGCTTCATCACTGAGCTTCAACGGTTGCAAGTGAACCATAAAAATCTGATATCTCCCTCACATGTCTGGCTGGTCGATGCTGATCTGCCGATCAAAGCGCCCGGTCGTAGTAGCGCTTTGTCCAGTACGTCAGCCCTGTTCGTACTTGCCAAAACTACAACCCCAGAACTTGATGTAAAGCCATCCATCTCGACCAGCAACGCGTTCAACGTATTCTCCCGCTCATCATTTCTTCCTGCCAACCCACCTCGACCCCTCGATTTACAACTGACATCGATCTCATCAATGAAGATGATGCAAGGTGCACTCGATCGAGCCTGACTGAAAAGGTCGCGCACCCTGCTCGGACCGACACCCGACAAACATATCAATGAAATCTGAACCACTGATTGAGAAGAATGGCACATTGGCCTCCCCAGCAGTAGCTTTCGCCAGCAGCGTTTTACCGGTTCCCGGAGGGCCTATTAGAAGTGCGCCCTTTGGAATGTCACTAAGTCCTTCATACCTCGACGGGTTCTTCAGACAGTCAACGAACTCTATAACCTCAAGCTTCGCTTCGTCTAAACCCGCAACATGGGCAAAAGTAACAGCTTTTGAGCGACTTTCACTGCCTTTCACGACAGTGGGGTTTGCCTTGCCCACCTGGAGAATTCCGCTTCTGCTGCCGCCCATTCCTCCAAGTTGACCCAATGCGTTTCGCAATACCATGATACCGACAGCGAGCAGCAGAATAGATGGGGCTTGTCTCAATAGTTCGGTGGCTATGCTTGATTCTTTTGTGTACATGAATGGCACAAACTCATCAGGCTCAAGACCCAAGTCCTCTTGAACAGCTTCAAGTTTCTTTCCAAAGGTCTCTATAGAGCCAATAATGAAATAAAACGGAGATTCTGTCGTGTTCATAGCCACAACGCTGGTGTTAATCTTCAGAGTTTCTTCTACGGCTGCCATCAGCGAAGTCGGGGTCATCAGATCCCCATGGGTCAGGGGTGCTCCTGTAATCATCCATGGATCTGTCCCTGTTTCCCATACTCTTCGCCTCGACACCAACAGCTTATGAGCGAACTGTGGCCGACGTTCTCAAGTACACACGAGCCACATTGCGGTTGACAACTTCTATACGATCAACCAAGCCTGGCTCTATCCCAAACAAATGCCTGGAAAGATATCTCTCTTCCTTCGTCTCGAGAACCAAGCAATGATACACCCAACATAACAAATAGAGCCAGAGCAGCCTGTCCCATCCAAGAATTGTTCTGATCATCTTCTGGGTCGCGTGGAGATTCTCTGCCGCTTGGATTGGCATCATCTAAGCCCCCTTCCTTATTTGACTTCCCCTGTCCGGAAGATGCTTCCTTACCAGCCTGCGATCTCACAGGGTTGGGTGGTTAACGTGGTACAGGCGGAGCGCATTTTCTTGGTGTGCCCCTCTGTCAACGGTCTATACAGCTACGACAGTCGCTTTTTACGCCTGATTCGGCCCACGAGGGAACCCCGGCAGACCACTGCGACTGCGAAATCATTTGCGTCAAGCAATGCATGTTCACCACATGAGTAGTTTTACAGAGATGTAGCTTTTTTGTTGTTCCAATGAGCATGCTCATGGTCTGGGTTCTTGTGTCACAAAGTGATTTGGTCCTTTTTACATTTGTGAGAGGAAGAAAGCTAAGTGGTATGGTCATTTGCATGAGATCCTTGTGGAGGTATGGGACAAAGGTATCCTCTCATGATCTGCTACGCTTGCTGGGGATCTTTCTTTCTTTCGTTTCTTTGCGCTCTTCGCAAACTCTTGATATCCCTGAACGACATCGAAATATCAACCTTGTTTTGGCCAAGTCGCTACATGTACTCGCTCTGAAACATCTTTTGGCTGTCTGAAGCGGAAGTCTAAATGCGAAAAGTGAATGTGTAAAGAGCTGAAGTAATAAGAGCCTCTGTACCCTTTGGGAGCGGAGTTGGAACCTTGAAGTCTGCTTCAGAATCGAACCAGGTATCTCCAACGTCCTGATAAATTACTTCAGCTTTTCGGAGGAGCTTTGTTGCCCTCATACGAAATTCATCCACATCCACATCGCTTCCTAACAATTCCAACACAATCGTCTCCAGTCTTCTTATTAAAGCATCCATGACGTCCCGAAGGGGACGTCTAAGCATCCAGAGCTGTATTTTTCTCCTTTCCTTCCCAGTTGATTCCCTTTGCCCATATTTGCGACTTGCTATCCTTGCCCCTTCTATAACAGCCAAATGAGCAACGTTGATAGACTTCTCAAGACATGGCAAAAGATTTTCAGTCGGTAACTCGCTCAACGAATTCCATGGTTCGAAGCACAGCACTTCCCGGTTCTTGAAATCCCGACTGGCGCACAAACGGCTTTCCATCAACCTGATAAACGTATTCTCCTCATGCTCTTCCAACACATCAGCTTGTTTTGACATATAAGCACATCGCAAAACGTATTCGGATACAGCACACATATGTACTACCATCTCCTGCATTCGCGGAAGCGTAATGTCGTCAAACCATTTCTTCGCCATTGAGTCTTCGCTTCCGTAGGGACTAAAGACTGCAAACGCATTTTTGCGCAAGGTGAATCGTGGTATTCTCTTGCCCGCAATCACCATGTATCTCCCGAAGAAAGATTTTAGACCGCGATAGACCAGGAGCGAAGAAGGATAACGGGACATGGCGTCAAAAACACCGCCTGCTCTCCCATCACCTGGAAGCTTCACAGCCAAGGCGTAAATATTCTCCCACAACCGGCTTTCAGCCTTCCAATGCTCAAGGTCATTCACGACAATTATGACGTTGTTCCTCCCAAGAATATGTCGTGCAAGTGATCGTGCTCCACTGAGCGTTGCTGTACCTTTACGTGTTTCAGTTTCGGCGTCTATCTTTTCCCTTGCCCATCGAAGGACGTCAGGTATTGTTCCTTGGACTAACACATGCGAAGCTTTCTCCGGCGTGGCATTGCCACTGAGATTAGTCCACGCCTTGTTCACCATCGTACTCGCACGAGAGCGTTGAGAGTCATCGCTTCTGACTCTTCGAAGCTTGGAAATGGTTCTGCAACTTCGACTTTCAACTTTTTTACAAGTTTCCGGTGTTCTTCGCTTTCCTGGGGTCCCCATTAAAAGTGCGAATCGCTTTCACAATCTCCGGGAACCAGGTGAACGTGAACGCACCAGCAAATTCTGGGTGTTCTTCTGTTGGCGAAGAAAGCAGGATTGGGACAAACTTGTGGGCAAATGGCATGTGGAAGCGGCGAGAAGTTTTCGTAAATCTGAAGTCTTGATACAACGCACCCCAACCTCTCCACCGGCAGTTAAATCAAAGCTGAATGGGACCTCTTCCGTGGGACACAAAGGGTAGAACGCTACCAAATCCGTAAATTCCTGCAAAACTCGTCTGCTGTAATGTTGTTAAAACTCCCCTATCTACTCTCCTACAACAACACAACAGTACTATTTATACATGTCGTAGATGGTATTCAAATATTTTAAACATTCAAAACTTTTTCTGACCGTTTCAAAGCTTTTATGAACGTCTACAACGCTCAAAACACGTTCAGAAAACGTTCGATAAAATTAAAAACTTTTAACTCCATACCTTCTCATCTACTGCTCCTCCAAAGGAAGTACTCAAAACGGTACTCAATTTTACTAGTCTCAATCATCACGAGCAGTCCTCTTTCCGAAGGACGACGAATCCTGCCCGATATAGGATATCACCCAGACCCTATATCCAAATATCATCTACCCAATATAGCCCTAGCTAGAAGGACCAAGAACGTCAGTACTACCCAAGCACTGTAAATGTGAAAATTAAAATTTTTCAAGAAGGCCAATTTCATTTTCAGATTCAGTGTTGTAATTAAAATTACATTCTTACATCATTACAGTATATGTAGCAAAATTAAGCTGCCAACAACATAAAAACAACCAACACAATTACTACCTGAAACAAAAATGTATGAGTCAACATGTTTAGCTCCACCAGAAAATATTGTCCAAACTCTATATTTCTATTTTCACGAACAATTATGACATTTTATAGTCTGACATAATACAAAATCTAGTTTGATATCAAAACATACATTTTAACATCTTTTGAAAATAAAACTAACAAACTGGTGTCATATGCTAGTCCCAAATACGTTTCAATATTTTTAACACACCCAAACAACAATTTTATACCCTAGAAAAAATTTCTTACTCATTTACAATTTTCAGCCATCTAAAAAGTAGATTCTCTATTTGACACATCATAATAATTTTGTTCTTAGTAATTTAAAGCTCTATTACACATTACACTATTAGTAATTAAAATATGTGCCATCAAGAACTTCAAATACTTCTAAGTCCATAATACATGTTCAATTTAAGTTATAAAATACCGATATCTTAGTCTTGAGAAAAACAAAAACCCCTTTTCGTAAGACCAACATACACATTCTGTCGTACAAATACCGATAAGGTGTGGGGTGCGCCTGGTAGAGGGAGCGCGCGAGGGCTCAACCTAAAGGGGAAAACACACAACCAATATGGTAGTAGGGCACCTGAAACCCGCAGGGGCAAACGGCGGGGCAACTAGTCTAGACCGTGTAGGTGTACGGTAGTAGACGTCGACGCGCGGTAAAACCTGAATAGCAATAGAGTAGTAAGTGACCAAGATGGTATAGTTACTGCCCTAATGGTGCCTGACTTTACAATACCCGAGGGGGAAGGCGAGGTGCACCACAATATATACAAGGTGCACCGACGCCGATCTCCCATGCGGGCATGACGTCATCGGCTGTGCCCATGACCTACTGTCATGGCCCAGCAATGCTAAACTATCCTAGACTATAAATTAGAAATTAGAAATTATAAAATACAGAATACCAATTGGGTACAGTGCAACCAGCAAGGCGCACCAGTAGACCCACGTGGCACCAACCCATTGAGGTCTCATTGTACTACAGACCCCCTTCCTACCCTGAGCCACGCCCTCGTGGCTCCTAGATCCTTTCACCAAGTCGGTTGCATCGTCGTACCAATTTGGTCCCTGTCGCGGCCTTCGTGCCATCTCAAGCCGTGCGTCGCGTCGGTTCGGCATCACCGAACGCACTCTGTTCACCACCTTGGTCATCACCGATTGCGGCTCTATCCGCCTCTTTGGTTATCACCGACAGCGGCCTATTCATTCCCATTTGTGGTTTGGGCGCGACGCGCGTCTTCTTCCAGTACCTTCAAGGCTCCCTATTGCACTGCTTCGGGATACCCATTATGGGGCGACACCATTATGGTACTATCTTCTCGTCCTCGCCTTCATCACGATACTTTGGTGGTCGCTTCCCTGTTCCCGCTCTAGAACGCACTGTCCCCTGCACTGGGCGGCAACACGATTGTCGCGCCAATTTGAAACTTTTGCGGTCTAGCTGTCCCTTCGCGGTCTTCTTGGTCCCGCAATGGTTACAACATCACCACATTGGTCCACGTATGCGGGGCTCGTCTGCTCTCCTTCCTATCCGATACCGTACTGGTCGACTTCGTGATACCGTACAGGTCTGGTTCTTGCACTTTCTTTGTAGCTTCACGATTATCGTAGCACCTTCAAGGTTCTAACCCTACCGTACACGACTGTACAGCGTCATCGTACTTTTTCCGCAGAGACTTGCTCTTCCTTCAAGGTTCATGCGACAGGCCGTATCGGTTCCTGCGGGTATCGTTGTCCACAACCACGAAGGTTCGGTTCCTCACAATAACCATCTGGGTCATGATTTCCTTTCAGTTTGATCTCCAATCGCACGACCTCCAAACCACTTTGGTAAACATTGGCGTGCGCTACCGTGCGCAGCGAGCGTCGCACCGTCCCTGTTGGGCACTAGGCGCTTGCCATGCGTTCACCCTCAGGTTGATTATTGTCTCCACTTGGGTCTGTGCTTGAGCCACTTTGCTCCCGCATCCGTATTGGTGTTAGTCTTGAAATAAAAGTTAAATGTTGTGCGTTTCCATGTTAGGTTCCAATTACCCTATAGGTGCGGTGCGCAGCAAGAGAGGAAGCGCAAAAACAGCTCCCCTTTCCCTTAGAGCTGGGCATCTCGAATCAGGTTTTGAAACTCTTCTCCCCCTTCTTTAGACCAGCGTACCACGATGGGTGAGGGTTAATGCCTTGTACTTAAGTTAGCTCCATCTTGAACCATTCTGGTGCTCGTAGTATGGTTCACCATGTTGGTACGCCGATGCGCCTTCGTGCGGCGCAGCGAGCGGTTTCGCTTCCCATGAGGTCTTATTTGTGCCCAGCGCTTGCGCGCAGTGGCCAGCAATGTACCGAGATGGTTCTGCATGGCTTCTCACCATGCATGGGCGCATGTGCGGTGCTTTACCCCGGAGGTTACTTGCAAGGCGAATCAAAAAATTTGACCGGAAAATTACCCCTCCAGATGGTAGTGAAAACGCAGAAAACCCTTTTGGTCTGTATCTCGAGAACCAAGGGGTTTCAGAGGCTGGGAATGGCCGATTCGGGAGCGCGGCACGGTCAAAATACTTAGATTTTTTGACCATGCCGTTGTTCGCTCCCTACACACAATAGTGTAAACCGAATCGGTTACTCCGCATGGCGCGCCACGAACAGCGCGCGTATGCCTCGTCAAATAAAAAAATCCAATTTTTTGAATGTTTCCACCGTGCGGGTTCGCGCGCGTGCCGCGCACGTGCATGGCGCGTGTGCAACGGCGCGCGTACAACGGTGCGTCCGTCTTTAGCGCTACCGCTCCTTGGACGTACCCTCATGGAATGTTTCCTTCTGGTTGTACCTTCCCGGTGAGCGTCCGAACCGACTTTGGTACTCCTCATTACAATGTGCTTTTCCCCCTTCCTTGGGGGACTGCATTACCTCTAAGGTTTACCCATCATTCGGCATGTCCACTCCTTTGCGGTTCCAGTAGCTTACCCTGAAATGGTGTGGTATGGCTGAGGGAGGCTCAGCAGTGTCACCATCGGCGCCCCAGCCATACCAACGTACGGTGTACTTTAGACCATCTGGGGTACGGCGGTGACCTACAAGGCGTTCCACTGGGAACTCATTAGAGACCTGGGCTGGTATCGTTTCACCACTTTGGTTTAGATGAGCATCGGTACCACTAGGTACCGATGCTGGTAGTGGTAGTTGTTTCCTCTGAAGGAGCAACCGTAATCCCCGCAGGTGGTACGTAGTCTGGGTCGTCACCCTGTGCGTCATCATTAACCTCGATGGGTGTCCCGTCTTCCCGGGGCTGAGTCCTCAGGGCAACCGCTTGTGGGTCACGCGCGGATTCTCCGCGTTCCTTCCTGGACTGAACCGTCTGAGGTGCAACCGTGATTCGGTCAATAGAGATCGTATTCTCTACACCATCTTGGTTCACCGTCACTGTGTGGTCGGTTGCTCGAACTACCTTGAAAGGTCCCGATGATTTCGGAAGAAGCTTGGAATTGATATCTCTATCAATAGCTTCATCATCGGCCTCATCACCCGGTCGTGGCTTAGCTCCTTTCGGAGGGTGGTCAATAAAGACATATTGACCCGGCGTAGCAGTTACCACTTGGGTTACCTTTCGGTCGTAGTCCTCCTTGTACCGCTTCTGGGATGCTGTGAGCTTGCTTTCAGCATACTTGAGAGCACGTCTCAACCTCAAAAGGGTATTCCGTTTGACCTGTGACGGTGTGAGCGCTCCGGCGGCTTCTTGTCCTAATGGGTCCCCTTCAACAACAATACCTGGTGGGTGTCTTGACAGTATTAGATCGAACGGCGTAGTTTGCGTCGCTCGATGAACCTGAAGGTTATATGCATATGTCAAGGGCTGCACGAGCTCGTCCCAACCAGTTTGGTGTTCTTCCGTATAATGTCGCAGCCTAGATACCAGTGTTCGGTTAAAGCGCTCCACTTGCCCATTCGTTTGCGGATGGTAGGCAGTAGTGAAGTAGTGCTTAATACCCAAGAGGTTACAAACAGCTTCAAAGAACTTCGAAGCTAAGTTCGAACCATTGTCGGTAAGTAGATAAAGCGGTGCACCATACGGGTAGATCCAATTGTTCAAGAACGCCACCGCGAGGGTCGTCGATTTCGTGTCCTTCAAGGGTATCGCTCGCGTGAGCTTCGAGAACCTGTCGGTGATTACGATGATGTACTGATATCCCCTTGTGGTTTTTGGTAATGGACCCAGAAGGTCTATTGCGACGAACTCGAGAGGACCCGCTGCAGGGAATAACTTCAAGTATTTCCTGTGCTTCCGGAGACCTCCACGGGTACGTACGCAAGATTCACATTGACCTACAAAGGTATATATATCATTAGCCATATGAGGCCAGTAGTATCCTTGCCTCAAGGTGTAGTACATTCTCGTACCTCCAGGGTGTCCTGATAGCCTTGGGTAGTGGGCTAGGTACAGCACCCGAGGGCGCAGCACCTTGGGCACTACCTTCTGAAGGGAACCATCAATAGGAGCTCGCCTCACTAGGAAACCATTTCGGTCGACGTCAAAGTTCGAGTCTTTCATACCTACTTGGTCCATGAGAGAGCGGCAATAAACATCGTTTGCTTGCTCTCTCAGGAATTCCTCGCGGGTAATTGGCATGACGTCTGTTTCCTCGAGGGCGAGTATTTCCCGAGCGATGGCATCACTAAACCACGTATCCTCTTCGGGTAGAGTCCAGTAACCTTCTAAGGTATCACCATCAGGGTTGGTAGAGATGGTAAAGCATGGGATATCATCCTCTACCGGCTCGGTGTCCAAACAATCTGTGGTAATGCGAGACATCGCGTCTGCGACATTGTGCTTGATACCTGGACGGTACTGTACGTCATACTCAAACTCTGAAAGTCGTAACCGCCATCGGGCAAGTCTGCCTGATGCGTCGGCCAGACCCAGTATCCACCGTAGGGCATCATGGTCGGTTCGAAGCGTGAACCTTTCACCATATAGGTAGGGACGGAGCATCAACATGCTCCAGACTACTGCCAGACATTCCTTTTCGGTTGTTGTGTAGTTCTTTTCTGCAGCGTGCAAAGCACGGCTCCAGTACCCTATAGGTAGTTTGTCGCCGTTTTCTTGCTCCTGCATAAGACAACAACCAATTTGGGCGTCCGAAGCGTCAGTATCCAACGTGTATCGTAAACCAGCTTTGGGTAATGCCAAGATGGGAGGTGTCAAGAGCGCATGTTTCAGCGCCTCGAACGCATCCATTTCCTCATTGGTAAGACATTCAAACCTTGTAGGTTGACCTTTCAGCAGCTTCCTGTTGAGGGGAGCCGCTATCTTGGCAAATCCCTTGATAAACCGGCGGTACACATTGCACAAACCTATAAAGGATCGGATTTCCGTCTGGGACGTGGGTGGCTTCGCCTCCTGCACGGCCCGGATATTCCGCGGCGTCACTTCTAACCTCCCAGGGCTGATGATATGACCAAGGTATTCTACCTCTTTGGTGAAGAATTCGCACTTGCGGAGCTTCAACGTTACTCCAGATTCCCTCAAAAGGTTCAAAACTTCCCGAACATGGTGGAAATGTTCCTCTACCGTTCTGGAATATATGATTACATCGTCGATGTATACCAGAGCGGTTCTCCACTTCACCTTCGAAAGGATTATATCTAACGCCCTCTGAAAGGTAGCCGGGGCATTTCGCAACCCAAAGGGCATACGCGTAAAACGGAATAACCCAGCGTGACAAGTAAACGTAGTTTTGTCCTTGTCTTCTTCCCTGATAGGTACCTGCCAATAACCACAATTGGCATCGAGCGTAGTAAAGATCTTGGCGTTGCCCAACGAATCTATACACTCGTCCATTCTAGGTATTGGGTAAGAATCCCTAATGGTCATACTATTCAGTCGTCTGTAGTCCACACAGAACCGCATACGGGTATCATTCTTCTTTGTGACGAGAACCACAGGGCTGGCCCAGTCCGCATTTGCTGGTTCTATGACACCTTCACGGAGCATTCTCTCGACCTCATTGAGCTCAACCTCCCGGGCTTTTGGACCTGCACGGTAAGGCTGCTGGTAAATGGGTTTCCAGCCAGGCACCATATCAATACGGTGCTCTGTAGCCTCAATTTAGCCCAACCGGCCCGACCACATGGGTTCAAATTCTTCTAAGAGACTGAGGATCCGGTCTCGGAGAGCCTGGTTCTCCGCACCGATCTGGACTTCCTCTCTCCAATTCCGCACTGGGTCCAGTTCCATAGTCTTTTCCTGATCCCTAACCTTAAAGGTACTGGCGATCTTCTGTTCCATTTTGGTATTTGTCGATAACGGGGGCGCATATGCAGGGTATGGCGCATCCGTTCCTCCCCCTTCCTTAGAGGTGGCGACCTCGCCCAACACATTAGGTGAGACCGTGAAAACCCCTTGTGGTGCCGGCAATGCGATTCCAATAGTGGTGTTCTTGGGTAACTTAACAATGTGATTGCTAAAGTTACTCAAGTACACCTTGAAGGATTGGTTAGGGATGTTGTCGATAATCCCGTTTGCCATCAAGGCGAGATGTCTTTCTGCCAACCTAGGATGGTTCTGTAGCATTAACAATCCTGGAACTGCGCATGAGACATTCACTACCATTTGGGTCATAGCCGGAATTGAAACCAATTTGGTGAGCCGTATCTTGTTTGAAACCGTTTCGGTGGGTATATTGAACCTCGGCTTCTTACGCCAACCATTTTTGGTCTGCGTATTACCCAGTATAGCAATACGACCACCTTGACGGAGAGCGACCGTTCGGGACCCTGGCAAAATTGCCTTGACATGTTTGTCAATAAAGTTGGTCCCGAGGATACAGTCTGTCGCCAGACGATCCACCACAAAGAAATTGAGCTTCACCTTCAAGGTTCCAAGTTGTACCACAGTGGTTAACATTCCTCTAAGGTGCAGTGGGCGCTCATTAGCGTCCACCAGCGGGTTGATAGTCGGGGCAGGCCGAATGTTCCGCAAGACCGCATCGGGTATGACGCGAGCGTTTAGCACATTCGGACCGGCGCCGGTATCGAGTAGACACGCAACGGGGACCTGTAGGTAATTGAGAAAGCTTACTGAAGCATTAACTTTATAGTTATTGTACTTCATTAGACACACCACATTGGGTACATCTGATTCTTCTTTTTCCACGATTAAGGTTTCCCGTTCCGGTATCGACGGGCCTTCCAATTCACGGTTAGGGGTGGCCCCTACGCTAACCGTTCGGTGTTTTCCTGCTCCTCCTGAGCGGGACTGTCCTTCTCCAAGATTGGTGTTTCCTCGACGAGATGAACCTGAGATGGTGATGGTTGAGCTTGTACCCTCTTTCCAGATCCATATAGGTTACGGTGGTTTTGCTGCCTGGCACTGATCAGATGTTCGCGCACCCCTGGGGGTATTTTGTCACATCTGTTCGCCAGATGGTCTGGCGACAAACAGAGCCAGCAAACCAATCCACCTGTCTGGGGATCACGCATTGCCATAGAGGTAGGTCGGGTAACCGGATTGGTTGGTGCTGTAGCATATGAAGATGCTTGCGAACCACCCGTTGAGGTTTGTTGAGTGCTCGCCGCACTTGGTGGCGACCTTATCGAAGCTGGTGGTACTGTCGACGACCAATTACCAATGGAGGTGGCTCGTGACTGAGCCTGCGGCGCAGTCACGAGATGAACTGCCATTCCTGTTGGTACGCGAATGAGCGAATCTCCCTCTGAGGTAGTGCTTTCTTCTAGCTCCAATACTGACCGTTTCGGTTTATCCTTTGAGGTATGGGACGCCGACGGCTTCTTTCCGTGACGGAGAGTGTCGCCTAGTCCCTGGGCATAACGGGCAAGCCCATTATAGTCCACCTTACGGTTATTCGCCAGGTAATTGCGTACCTGCGAACGGATCGCTTTGTCAACATTGTCGGCAAAAAGCGACTTCAACCTACTAGTGGTAAAGACATTACCGCATCGGGTGGCCAGATTCCAAAGGCCCAACGAGAATTCCATTTCGGTTTGGCTAGAGCGTTGGCGATATGCCTGCACCTCAGCGTAACCTTCCTGGATAACCTCATCGGTAGCGTAAGTTTCCAACATGAAATTAACCACTTCTGGGTACGTCTATAACATCTCTGTCCCCTCTTCATCAACCGCCAGGGTATTTCCACGGAGCCTGCCTTGCAGCAAGTGGTAAGCTTGACCTTTAAGGTAAAACTGGAATAACCACATGGCAGCACCTTCGGAAAAACCATTTTGGTCACATGCAATCTTGAACTTCTGTAGAAACTCAATTACCGCAATGGGATCATCACCTGTGAAGGTAGTATCACCCATCTGGAAGCTGAGCTTCTTATGGTGCTTGGTGATCTTCTGCGCAACCTCTTGGGTGTAAGCAGAGGATCGGTTTCTCAACCGATATGACCTATAATCAACCGCTTTGGTGAACATATCGTTCAGCGGCTGACGCACCTCTAGGGTTGTATCGGTGTCCGAATCCGAGTCGGACGACTCGTACCGTTTCTTCTTACCTTTACGGTTTCTCTTTGACGACTTCTTCGCCAACCTGTTCGGTTTCTTCTTGCGTCTACCTTTACGGTCATCATCCGACGATGAACCAGTATCGGTATCGGAGCTCGAGGAATCGGGGTCAGAGTCGTAGCCGCGATTCTTTCCCTTTTTCCTCCTCCTTTCTTTACCCTTGGGGTTTCTTCTTCGTCGCCCCTCTTCTGGGTCAGACGAATCGTCCTCAGGTCCACCAGTCTTGGTGTCCTTTCGAACGTTACCTCCAATGGGTGGCAAGTACACGTCTCGAGGGCCCATCTCTATATGGCCCTCTTGACCTTGCCTTAAACCTTGTAGGTACGCACTATCGGCCGGAATTGGCTTGATTGGTGCGGAAGAACCGGCAGGGATCCCTTGTGGTATGCGAGTAACCATCTTCACCCCAGGGGTTTTTGTTTCCGCCATTCCTTCGGAAACCCAAAGGTCTTGAACCACTCGGTAGATATGCTCCCGGGCACCCGTTAAGAGGTATGTTTCAACCAATTTAGGTATGCGTTGAGAGAGCTCGTGCACGGCTCGATCAACCACCAAGCGGGTAACGGCGTCCATGTCCATTGAGGTCATAGCTTCATTAACCGTAGCGGTAAAAAGAGCTTTCGCTCGATCTTCCAATTGGGGCCAAAGGTCCTCAGCCGTTGTCGGCAAATCCTTGTTAGGTTCAGGAGCCAACGGTGGCTGAGTGCCCGTATCCTTTGAGGTTCCGGCCCGAGGTTGCCGAAGCAACTCCTCGGGATTATCCAGAATGGGTTTAGCGGCCGAAGCCGCAGCAGAACCCCTTGTGGCTAGGTGGCGCGCTAGAGCCACGAGTAATCCTTTTAGGTCTTTCCATAGTGACCAATAGTGGTATCCAATTGCTTCGCGAGTATTCCTACGAAACCAAATAGGTGTGTGAACTTCCAGAATTCTTTCGAATGTCTTCTGTTCACCAGTAAAGGTACGACAAAAACCAAGAAACTTCTAAGTCGGGAGACCAAAATGTCGTACAAATACCGATAAGGTGTGGGGTCCGCCTGGTAGAGGGAGCGCGCGAGGGCTCAACCTAAAGGGGAAAAACACACAACCAATATGGTAGTAGGGCACCTGAAACCCGCAGGGGCAAACGGCGGGGCAACTAGTCTAGACCGTGTAGGTGTACGGTAGTAGACGTCGACGCGCGGTAAAACCTGGATAGTAATAGAGTAGTAAGTGATCAAGATGGTATAGTTACTGCCCTAATGGTGCCTGACTTTACAATACCCGAGGGGGAAGGCGAGGTGCACCACAATATATACAAGGTGCACCGACGCCGATCTCCCATGCGGGCATGACGTCATCGGCTGTGCCCATGACCTACTGTCATGGCCCAGCAATGCTAAACTATCCTAGACTATAAATTAGAAATTATAAATTATAAAATACAGAATACCAATTGGGTACAGTGCAACCAGCAAGGCGCACCAGTAGACCCACGTGGCACCAACCCATTGAGGTCTCATTGTACTACACATTCGTACTGAAGAACAGTTCTGGCCTTGAAAGAATCAATTTTATCTTCTACTTCTAGATATATAATATGTGCAGCTTGTACGAAAGCTTAGATATGATTCATATCCGAAAATGTATTTTTGTTGGTTGAGGTATATGAAATATTTATTTAAACTTTTCACAGTCGTTATTTAAAAATGTGTATACGAATGGTAAAACCCCCCAATACATTATGCTTGAACAAAAAGTTGAAGCGCATACGATATTGAGATACGAAACGCCGGGAGTAATCTTAGCGTAGTTATTCATTAAAACGGTTCATAAACTGGTTTGGTCATTATATGGTTTCCAACCCATAACCTTGCGCCAATTCATGGTATCAAACCTAATTTTTTGATCTGCCATTCAATTTGAGATTAGGGGGGAATTATTTAAGTTGATCCCAGTTTGTGATTGATCCCTTTTGAAGTTAAAGTAACGGCGAGTACACAATCACTTCATGCCAACCTTTACGGAAAACCCCAATGGTTCACGCCGTTTCCGTAACGGTCAGTTTACAACCGTGTAGGTTGTCAATCAAAAAAATTGTAACGTTAATTTGGGCCGTTTGTAAGGGTTGTACAGAAATGCGGATCACTTGGAGCCTTCGTTCCCGTTGATTACAACACGAGACGCAGATCTGTTCCTTTCCTCGAGAGCAAGATCTTCGTGAGAACCGTCTAGAAAAGCTAAGAAAGAAATGGAGGTCGTGAATGTGTTGTGCAGTGATGACAGTTCCGCCAACCTCACGTCATCTTCTCATCAACTTGAAAGTGACCCCCGTGGTGTAATACTGTTCCAGAAGAATAACGATTTGTATCAGATAACTCGGAATATTTCTGCTCGACATTGCCGTGTTTTCGAAAAGCCGCCACCGTATCTGCCAGTTTCACCTGAGGGGTTTGCTTCTTTTGTGAATTTGGAAGGGTATGGTTTGCAAGCTGATACATTCATTGAATTTTCTCCGTACTCAATGCGTTCGAAGGTTTCAAAGGATTCAACTTTACATATTTTTGGAAACAAGATTCTAGTAATGAGGCGAACATTCAGTTGTTCAGGAATTAAGTGTTGTAGCACTAGCCTTAATGTGTGTAAGAGAGGACGTGATGGTATCTGGAGTGGAAATGAAAGCTTAAGGAAGCTGGACCCCCGTTCCATTGCCGCGGTAGGAAATTTTGGAACTCAGTCTGGCGAACTTCATTCACTGGAAAGTTGTACAGGAGGTGCAAATGATGCACATTTGACGAGCAGTTCAGAATCTTACAAAACGTCAAATTTAATTCCAGCGTCTCGGATAAATGATAACCTAGGAAAACGTTCTCACACATTTTCTGGGTTATGCCATACAACCGAACCAAACATGTATAGAGATTCTGAGGCTGAGCCAAATAATTGTCCACGCCATTTGTATGAAGCACAAAGTTGTGTTAGATGGAGTAATGAAACAGAAGTATTGGTGAGAAAACGAAGTGAAGCAGTCGATTATGAGAAAAGCCTTGCTCGCCAAGTCTTTTTCTTCGCGCAGAACGCCTTCCCTCTGATCTGCAAGCACGATTCATTCGTGTCTAGTTTGGATCAATTGGAAATGCTCCAACACGCGGCCGAACCTCAACGTCGAAGCCCAAACTGGGTGTTCAAGGTTGGAAAGATGAGATATAACCTGGAGAAGAGCGGATCTGTTGCGAGTTCTAAGCTTCCCGACTTCATAGGGTGTTGTCAGTTTGGAAAGGAAGGTGTAAGGGATCCCAAGAAATGTTCTCTTGTTAAGATTCCTTCTCATTTGCAGGGCGCCAATCAAGATATGGTTAATGAAATGATCGCAATGGCGAAGATGGGCGTTTTCCCAGAAAGCCCAAGAACTACTGGAGACTGCCCACCATACCCGTTGAGCACACGTGCGAGGTTCTGTACACGCTTTGTACATCTTCAGGAATCCCCACGTCTGGTGCACTTCAAATGTGAAGCAGAATATCATTACCTCTTCATGAAGCAACGTGAAGATGACAAATTCTTATCTTGGGCAGTTATAGTAGGGGTTGGGGTTCATTCTCACGCATGGCCAGTGATGAAGCCTCCACCGTCCTTGGTGAAGAACTTTGTGGTAGATCTTTGCAACCGTAACGACCTACTGAGTGGCAGCATGATACTGCAGAAGGTTAAAGAGCGGTTTGGCTGCGCACCTCCGCCTTCCACAGTGAAGAGACTGCGGGGAAATGCCCACAAAACTATCCATCCCAAGGGAAGCTCTCTAGCTGCTTTGCTCAGCAGTATATGTCCTGGGCAGAACAACACCTTTGGAAACTGCTCTTATATATTATCTGTTGAGGATCAAAGATCGAACGACGATTTCCGTTTGACTCGGGACCAGAAAGGCTTGTCCATAATTTTCGGAGAGAAAATTCTCCTAGACAAAGCCGCCCAACATCCTCGGTTTGGATGTGATGGGACTTTCGGTATCGTAAATGCTCACGACGAAGATGGACAGGTGTTGCAATTCGAACTGGTATCAATAATTGCGAAGGACGACATGACAGGCTGCATATATGCAGTCATGCACCAGCTCTGCACCAGAAAGACTACTGGGTCTCGTTTGCTTTTGTTTCGCGAGTTCGTGTCCCAGATGAGGCGGCGAGGTTTGGGTGATCCATTGAAGGCTTCTGGCCAAGACAGGTTGACAATGGCTACAGACTTCGAAACAACATATGCTTTTAGTTTGGCTACGGCTCTGGACGAAACTTTTAAGTCAGGTGCTGTTATTGATTATATCAAAGCTGTTGCAGTCGGGTGCGATGTTCACGCCAAGAGATGTATTTTGGAAAAATGCGAAATCACAAACGAACGAAAGCTTTTTGAGTGGGCAATTGGTACTCGAAATGTCTATTCTCGGGAAGAATGTGAGCAAGCGTTGGGCTCCATGAGAGGAATGGGATCCAAATGGGAAGCATTTGCCGCCTGGCTTGCGAAGAATACATGTGCATACTTGCTCTGGTTTCAGAACCATTCTTGCTCAATTCCAATTGCAGAGAGGCACCGCGCCCTATTTTTCGATACAAATCCGAACGAAGCATATCACAATCGGATAAAATCGCTCCCAAAATTTGCAATGGCACATGGGAGAGGCCTTCAGATTCTTGATGCTTTACAACTCCTGAGAGAGCTGGATCAGTCGGATGCACAAAATCTTTTTATAGATGGCCCAATTTCCGGTTGTCCAAAGCTTTCTAAACCTCAATGGAAGCGCGCTCAATCTAAAGGCAGGAAACGAAATGCAGCAGAGGTTATTGTTATTGAAGACAAAACTGTACCGGCATCGCAACCGAAGAGGGCGAAGAAGAACCCAACCACTGCGAAAAAGGCCAAGACGACTAAAGGAAAGCAGAACCAAATTGAACTGCTTAACTCAAGGATACAAAACCTCGAAAGTTTGCTGCAGAAAGTTCTAGAAAAGAAGTAAATTGATAGTAAAGGTTGTGGGGTGTTTTGGGAGAGAAGAAGTACATTGATAATAAAGGTTGTCGGGTTCTTTTAGTCTGCGTCCCATGAGAACCTTAAAGTTCTCTCCCTCTCGTGTAATAGTATGGAAAGAAATAAGAGAAAGGATTTGACCCAAAACATAACCAATATAAATATCGTTTTGTATAGCTCTCATAATATATTATGTGATTAGAATGTAAATCAATAAGATATTGTTTAAAACTTCAGGAACAAAATATGGGGTGAGGGTTTCTGAGAGGGAAATCGATCCAAGAAATATATATGAGGCCCGTCTTATATATGATGCGAAAACAAGAGGCGAAGTAAAAAATGTATACGACCAGAAAGCCTACAAGAATATATACGTAGAAAGTGAGAAAAACCTATATAATATGTACGATATTAATGTGTTGTTAACTGCAAAAAGTATTTTGATTTATATTGAACGGGCATTAAAATATATATACGCTAAAGCTCTACGAGATAAGACGGTATTTGTTTCTCTAATTACTACTCTGTGGTACTGCCTGAAGTGTAGCAGGGTTTTGGATTACCTTTTTCGGATCGGAAATGTACATGTACTATAGTGGGTCCTTCTTTTGTTATGGAATTGAAAATTTTCATTTTCGTACCTTACTTGTGAGATATATATAAAATATGGAGTAGATGATAATCTTTTCTAAAAGACAAAAATTTAAGATTGAGACCTTACAATTCTGTAGAAAACGATATGTTTCTCATGTATAATATTGCATTACTGGGAATAGAATACAAGTAATTGGAAATAGGAAAGTAATGATGCCTTTAGTTTTTCTTATGAGACTAGTTATTTTCTTTGCCCATAATATTCAGTATTTATGTAAGAAGAATGTCGTATATATATATGTATTTGATGACCTTTCCTCTTATAGATGCACACTCATCAATTTCTTTTATAGGGTACTTAGGACTTAATCTTTTTTCGTAAGACCTTTAAATTCTATATGATGATCTCAGACATAAGACTTGTATAATAAACTAGATCATAAACCTCTCGGATGGTGATAACTACTCTAGAAAGAAGCATTGCGCAATGTTGTGGAAGCCAGGCATGCGTTTCTTAGATAAATTTTTTGAAAACAAATAAAGTTGTGTAATTTCTTTTCGAATCAGTCTATCATTCCTAGTTGTCAATTCATTTCAAAATATTCTGCCTATAACGTCCAATATTTGAAATTATTGCAAGTGCTGGAAACCCTCTGGTACGCAACGGTCTTAAAAAACGGACTTCAAATAGCCCAGATTCAAGACTCTTCTCCTCGAACAATCCTCCATCACCGCCACTAGCACAAGATGGCACGGAAGGCAGGCGCTCGCGACCGCCGTGCCCCAGCCCGACAACACGATAATATCGAGCAAACGCCGCCGGGAGGCGCCTCACGGCACGTTTCTCGCAGCCGTAATGCTGTCGAAAAAACTACGCCCCCGGGTTCCAAACGCTCCCGTACAGCACGGCTCTCAGTTCCGGTTTCGGTGGCTAGGCCTCGCAAGAAGATTGGGAAGAAGTCTTTGCGTGCACGAAATTCGGAGGCCTCCTCCTCCGGAGCCCGGCCGAAAAAAAAAGACCCCGAGGAAAGATCCTCGTATTCACACTCGCCGAATAATCATTTTGAGCTCATCCGAAGATGGTTCAGATATTGGGCCTGCCCCGTCTCCAGTTAACACAACGCCCCGTTTCGACTCTTTAGATCTGGGTGAGGAGGTTGGTTCTCCACCACGGGATGCTATTGGCCCGTCTTCTGCGTCTTCTAGCTGTGGTGCTGTGGTTGTGTCTACTCCTACAGCTCCTACTGCTGTTGCCTCTGATCCCCCGCTTCATCGCTCGTCTCCGTCAAATGCTTCTCCCGTTGCTGGTGCTTGCCATTCCTCCGCGTCCCGCCGTCCTAACCCCACAGCCGCAGCCCCTACTATGGCGAAAATTGTTCCTGCGGCTTCCGCGCCTCCTGGTTCCACGTCATCCCCAACGTTGGCGCGTTCAGTGAAGAAGGTGTCTTACGTGGGGGATGATGTGCATGGCAACCATTTCGTGGAGGTGGTTCGCGTGGAACGATGCCTTGCAGCTGTAGCCTGTTTGTGTACAGACGACAGCTGCACCGGATCTGTTCGTGTCGGCACGTATGGCTACCTTGCTGAAGATGCAAGCAAGAAGTGTCTACACTGCGACACCGGTACGGAGAAAGGGTTTTCCAATGCGGCGGAGTTGGGCAACCACCTGCGCAACTCCAAAGCTTGTCGACTTGCTCGAAGTGTGCTTGTTTCATCTTTGACACCAAAAGAGAGATTAGGATCGGGTTTACAGGAGGTTATTAATCAAACGAAGTTTAAGAAGAAGAAAGGTGGAAAGCTACGTTTTTTCTGCAAGCATTGCAAAGGAAACTACAGTTACAGCGAGCGCTGGAACCACTGCGCTAAGTGCTGGTTAGATATCTACCAAGTAGCGCAATTGCCAGACCCCATAGAAGATATTGACGCCGTAGACCCTGAGCACAATGCTCACTAATAAATGCACTCGAAGCAATCTCGACATTGCTTTCGAATCGGCTGTTGTGAACATGTCCACTTTGCGGGCGGCAAAAATCGGGAGCATTGAAAAGAACGGCGGCGGCGGAGTGAGCAGCGCGGTGGCGACAGAGCGCTTCTGCGTGCACAGGCGGCGAAGGGCGGCGGCGGTGGTGGAAGGCGGTGCGGCCAGCGGCGGCGGCGCGGGCGGCGGCGGCAGCGGGGAGGAGTGCGGGGGTGGCATAGTGCCTCTGCCAGCAGCGACGGCGGAGGGCGGCGCGGTGGTGCCAGTGGTAGATGCAGTGGGCTTTGGTAACACAGTGGTTTTGCGGCGCGTTCATGGCAAAGGGCATTAGGGGAAAGAATTGCGCGGGAGGCGGAGAGCGGCGAGGTGGTGGCCGAGCAAAGAACCGTGGCAGGGGCGGGACGTGGGGATAGCAGAGCGCATCTTTCGGCGGCGCCGGCCGCGGCAGAGGGACGTGGGGGGGATAGAGCGCCTGTGCCGGCGGTGCGCGAGCGGCAAGCGGAGGGCGACAGAGCGCCTCTCCCGGTGGCGGCGGCTCTGCCAGCGGTGGCGGTTGAAAGCAGCGCTGCCGGCGGCAGTTGCTCTACCCGCGGCAGCGGTGGAGGGCAGGGCGAGCGGCGGCGGGAAAAACCGGGGGCGGCAGAGCGCCTCTGCCGGCGGCGTTGGCTTTGCCCCCTGCGACGGTAAATGGCGAGAGCGCTTCTGCCAGTGGCGCGCGAGCGGCGGTAGAGGGCGGGGCGAGTGGCGGCGGAACGAAGCGGGGACGGAAGAGCCCCTCTGCCGGCGGCGGGGGCTCTGACCCCTGCAACGGTAGAGGCGGAGGGAAGCGGGGGCGGCAGAGCGTTTCTGCCGGTGGCGCCCGAGCGGCGGCGGCGGCGGCGGGGAGGCGGCAGAGCGCCTCGGGAGGAAGCAAAGGCGGCACAGCGCTTCTGCCGGCAGCGGTGGCTTTGCCCCCTACGATGGTAAATGGCGAGAGCGCCTCTGCCGGTGGCGCGCGAGCGGCGGTGGAAGGCGGGGCGAGTGGCGGCGGAACGAAGCGGGGACGACAGAGCGCCTCTGCCGGCGGCGGGGGGGACGGCAGAGCGCCTCTGCCGGCGGCGGGGGGGACGGCAGAGCGCCTCTGCTGGCGGCGGGGGGGACGGCAGAGCGCCTCTGCTGGCGGCGGGGGGGACGGCAGAGCGCCTCTGCCGGCGGCGGGGGGGACGGCAGAGCGCCTCTGCCGGCGGCGGGGGGGACGGCAGAGCGCCTTTGCCGGCGGCGGGGGGGACGGCAGAGCGCCTCTGCCGGCGGCGAGGGCTCTAACCCCTGCAACGGTAGAGAGCGGCGCGAAAGGCGGTGGAGGGAAGCAAGGGCGGCAGAGCGCCTTTGCCGGTGGCGCCCGAGCGGCGGCGGTAACGGCGGAGAGGCGGCAGAGCACCTCTGCTGGCGAGGAGCGCTTCTGCTGGTGGGGGACTTCGGGAGGTCGGGAGAAAAAAAAAGGACGACGACGGCTGTTGCATTACAGTCATTGGGACTCACCCACGTTTAATGTTTTTACTTTCGGTTGAATTGGGGTGGTGGAAGGTTGGGTCCAGGGTCGCGCTGAGAGCCCCACCGTCCTGCCCATAGGGCTTGGACTGTTGCGGGGACAATCGGATCGTGTCACAGATACATTTCGCCGACACCGTGTCCACCATTATAGCATTGTCAAGACAGGTTGTAGATATCTAAACCATTTACACAGAGTTTGTACTACAAATTAAAACAAGAGCCTTTATTGTGTTTATCTCTCAATCAAAAGCTGTAAAAATGCAAATTCCGGTGGCTTACTGACCTAGACAGCAGAAAGACAAAAAACGCACCTCATCTAATGTTTGATGTCTTCACTCTTCTTTTTCACTCACAACTCCAGGTGTTTTTCAGTAAATGTCGTGAAACGATGTCTACAAACCTCGAAAAAGCAATATTCTATAAGCAAAATTTTTGAAGTATAATATCTTCTATGGTTCACTCCATATAACTTTTTGGACGTTTAAAAATCTAAATAAAACAAATCATTACACAAAACTTGGTCGCTGCATATAAATTCGGATTTCATCTCTTTTTCTACCCAGTATCGGCAAATCTTTTTCTTCCATACTGTCTTGAAGCAAACTTAATTCCGCCTCAGTTTCAACTTCTTAAATATATCGGATGAAACCGAGCTTTTCTTTTTCTTGAGTTCCAACGTCGGATATTGAATGTAACATTTTATGCAAACCCCGAACACAAAAAAGGACAGAAAAGGTGTTACAAGCCGTCTTACTTGTAAAGAAGCGCACTATTAGAGCCTCTCTGAGGATGATCACGCAGCCAAATGTAAGATCGGGTATCACCGTCGTGATATGCGTAATTAGCGATGAAACCAAAGAAGTCGCACAGCGCGGTAAGAACACGACAGAGTTAGTAATGACTGTCGTGCAACGCTATCGCGCGTGACGTATCGCTATTGCGATTCATAGACGGGGGATACTCTCTGGTGAGGTGAAAATGAATTTCGTGCGTGGCACACCACTTTCTTGGGTAGATTCATACAACATATAGAATAGTTGTGATGTGCACAGCATTGTTTGTCAGCCACACACGTGTAGAGAGTTTGCACCCATTGTTTGGTATTCTTGTAGTACAAACCCAGCGGGTAACAATAACAAATCAGACGGTACTAGGGAGCGCAGGTGGCTCGACCTAGGAGGTGAGTGTTGGGGAACGACCTGTAAGATGTGGCAGCACCAGCCACTGAACGGTGCAACGGGTTCGGCGGGCTTACTGGGACCACGTTGGTAGTGGGTGGCGCGCAGCCTCCACGGAATTGGAAGACCGGTAAGGTAGTTGATAAACCTCGCGAGGTTGACTGTGGAAACCAAGAAAGGAATTTATTACCAAGTGGTTGCCTAGTTTACAAGTTGGTGGGGAGGGATCAGGGCACCCAATTTAAGAGTGGGTGAGCTCAACCTCCGCCGTCGCCTTCTACGTAGGCCACGTGGGAGGCGCACCGTAAGGGTGAGCCTCCCGAAAATATCTGCTACTATTTCAAAATTAGCTTTCGGGCAACAAGACCATCCTGGTGCCAACTCCCACACGCGATTATGCTGTCCAGGCTTCCCATAGCTCTCCGACGCCCTGACAGTCATCACGCGCGCTATCTTACAGACCCCTCTGCTACCGCCAGACACGCCCTCGTGGATGCACCGTTTCGGGATCTAATGTCGCTCGCGCCCAATGCCACCTGTCGCAACTCTCAGGTATCGGTAACACTTCTCCCTTCCGGGTACCGCTTTCCGTACCCTTTTACCCGTCGCGGGTCGCACCTCGACGTTGAATTCAATCGCATTGCGACAATCCCATCCGGTGGTCATCTTCTTCCTATCCTCTCCATCAGGTTTCTTCGACCCTTCGAGATTCTTCGTTCGCTCTCGCCGTGTCGGTGACGGTCACCCGCTCCTTCCTCTCCGATCTACCATCTTGATCATCCGCGCTTAATCCATATCTTCCACCCCGTGTCGGTTTGCATCGACCTCCTTGGTTCCACTTAGCTCGGGAACGTACGTTGCCGTGTCGGTTCGTCCTCGTCCTCTCAGGCTCCAGGTTCCAATCCCATTGGGTTCAGAACCGTTCCTCTCCATCGCACCCCCTGGGACAGTATGGCTGACGACGAAGACCCATTCGGGGGCGAGGACATCCCCGTGGTGGATATCGTGCCTGACAAGAGGGTGGAGGAGGTGTTTGTTTCCTCCTCGACGACCTTCGGATTGGTCGGTACCCCCTTGTCCACGGATCCCATTACTGGTTTGAATGCCGCTTTGGTTTTGTCTCTTCGCAGCAGCGCTGCTCCCCGTGTCAGTCACGGTGTGACGACGACCGATGAAGGCGGGGAAAATCCAATGACCATCGTGGTCAGCGCCGCTCCTCTTGGGTATAAAGGCGCTCGCTACACCACTTCCACTCTTTCTTCACCTTCAGGTATCCCAATGTCTGGTCGAGGTTCCCGTGGTTCACGCGGCTCACGCGGCTCCAGCCGTGGAGCCCGGGGCATCAACAAATCTATTACGAGGTCACGTTCCCGCGGTCGTGGCGGTCGAGGTCGGGGTTTGTCCGCTAAGGCCCCGCTCGGCGCTACAGCCAGCACGTCCAACACCGCTCAGGCCATTTCCTCCGTGCTCCTACCAGGTACTGGTTCCTATGATCCTTACATCGCAACCTTGACTCCCGCCGACCGTAAGAATCTAGAACCTTTCGGGTTGGAACCTTCGGCTTTCCGTCGCGACTTGTTGAAGATCACCTCTTGGCCCCTTGCGGTCACCGACTTAATCGGTCGTCCGTTCGAGCATCCCGGTTTCGGTCGTTACGCGTCATGGCAGAGGTGGGACAGCCAACGTCTGGCTGCGGTACCCATGCAGCCCCCCAAGAAGGATCGCGAATCCCGTCACCGTCCCGGTCGTCAGGCGTGCTTTCAGCACCGCGCTCATCATTCACCTTTCAGGTTCTTCATCCCCGACTGTATCCCTATTGACCTGAACTAACTCAAGTTGGACGCCGAACTTCTGTACTTCGGCAAGCTGGTGGACATTGTCAGTGAGTTGGGTCCTCTAGCGGACTGGAAGGAATTCGATACCGATTGGGTTGGTCTGCCCGCGCCGTACGACCGCTTGCACTGGGTTGACCGTCGTCGGTGGGGAGAGGACGCTGCCTTGGAGTCCCGCATGCGTCATCGTAAGAGCCTCGTGGGCACCATGCATGGTTTCCATAATACTGAGTTCTTCTCCCAGACCACCGAGGGTCGCCGCAAGTTGTATCATCAGCAGCCCGATTGGTGGTCCAACTATGAGGTTCCACAATGGCTTTATGTACCAACCCCTTCGGTGTTTGCCTACTTCGGGAGCCTTACCAGAGATGGTAGTCCGTGGTACTACACCATATGGACCATTGCTCTCTGCGAGTGGGGGGTTCTGATAGCCATCTTGGGCCTTAAAGCTGCCCGAGATGGTATTACTTGGAACTGCCGCTGTACCGAGACAGCGCTTTACACCCATGGGTATTCACCGGCTTGTCGTCTGTTTCGTCTGTCCCCTCAGGTGGTGCGTCTAATCCGGAAGCTTGGCCTGGAGCACATCGTCGTCCGCACTTCCCATTCGGTGGAGCAGTTGGATGCCTGCTTGACCGCTGCGGAGAACTACGCTTGGGAGAACGACCAGTGCTGGGAGGTGTGGGATCATGAGAACCTTCGGGTGTGCCCTCGCGGTGAACGCACGCTTCCCGGCGATCCGCACGTGCCGGAGTCTGCCGAGTACGGTCACCTCGTGGAGACTCCTGCCGGTTTAACTCCCGCTGCTTCAACCCATGGTGTTAATCCTCCTGCTCCTGCTCCTACCGCTGGGCCCTCTTGACCATTGATGGTTCCGACTGTGCCCTTGGGGGGTGGAGAACCCGTCCCTGCACCGGAAATCGCCGGTGCTCTTCTTCGTATCCAGCAGGTCTGCGTCACTTATCTTAACCGTCCCGGTCCTAGTTCCATTCAGCAAGCGCTGTCGTTGCTCGAGGTACTCATTCCGCGACACGCGCAGTACTTGACCGCGCTAGACCACGTTAGGTTGTGCGGGATCAAGTTCCAGGCCGACATGTACCGTACGGTCAGCGCCCATGTTACGCGACTTGCTAATGTTGTGAATCAGGCTCCCACTGCTGGTGATCCCCTTCTGGGTTGTCTCGTCGGGAGCATTCTTCCCTCAAGCAGCATCCCTGTGGGTGCCGTTCCTATGCCGACGGTGGCACGGTCGGTGCCCACACCCTCATTGGTTCCGGTTCCTCCTTCCTCGGCCCCTATGGGTACGACCACGGTAGCTCCACCGACTCCTAATCTCCCTTCTTCTGGTCATCCTCCTGACGCTGGTCCTCCCTCGGCAGCAGGGCCTCCGGTCACCTCAGGGGTTCCGTCCGCGTCTCATCTTCGCCCCTCTCCTACACCTTCAGGTCTGCCTACCGGTACTGGTCCTAGTCCCGGCAGTGGAGCTGCCGCGACTCTTCATGACAGCTTCATGGAGGACAATTATCCTAGTTACCCGTAATCGGTGCCACCTTATTGGGTCTTGTGTCTTCAGTTATATGTTATGCGTAAAGTTATATTAATTGTTTGCGTCCTGTTAGGTCTCCTCGTGTCCAGCGCGTTCCCGACCGGTATCACCTCGCGTCCTGTTCGAGCTCCTCTCCCCCCTTGTCAGGGCGATGTACCACATCGGTTTACCCATTGGGTGGTGGTGTTGTGCCCCGCTTTCTCCAGTAGCGGAGGATAAAGTTACGCGGGATATGGCCTGGTGGTTCGAGGGTGTCTTGTTCTGGTGGCCAGCCCTACCATCGTATGCGGTATCTGATTCCTTCTGAGGTGTGCTCGTGGCCTACGATGGTGTCAATGACGCACTCGCCTGTGGTCACTTCTGGATGGTGGCTGCTGGCGTGAGTGCGCCATTTTTCCTCGAGGGGTTGAGTAGGGAGGTTATTGATCTTCCCGTTTTGTTCCTCAGTAGGTTTACCGTCTTCAACCGGTGACGATGATGTTGGGTCCACCGTAACAGGTCTTTGTCTTCCTGGGGCTTGAACCGCCTTGGGGGGCGTTTCTGGCCCGGTACGTACCTTCTGATTGGGTGGGTGGCCCCGGGTTGGAGCATTTGCCTGCGAAGGTGATGATGAGCGCCGTGGTGGCGCTTTGACAACCCTGTCGAGGGAGATGGTGTTTTCCAAGCCATCCATCTCTACTGTTACCGTCTGGTCATCGGCTCTAATTACCCTATAGGGTCCTATTGACTTCAGTAAGAGCTTTGACCGTATTCCGGTATCGACGGTGACATCGTCTTTCTCTTCCGCAGGGGTTGGGCGTGCACCATCTGGTGGTACGTCGATGTAGACGTTATCTACCTTGTCCACCTTGGTTACTTGCGAAACCTTCTGGTCGTAACTAGGCTTGTAGCGTTCCTGGGCCTTCGTGAGGTTCGCTCTCGCAACCTTCAAGGTGGCGCGTAGACGTTTGAGAATGTTCTTCTTGGTCTTCGCAGGTGTAAGTGTACCAGCGGCCGCGTAGTTCTCCGGTCCAGCTTCGATAATGATACCTTGAGGTGAAAGCGATAGTACCAGATCAAATGGTGTGGTCTGAGTGGAGCGATGTACCTGTAGGTTGTACGCATATGTGAGAGGTTGCACGTACTCCGCCCAAGTGGTCTGGTGCTCTTCAACGTAATGTCGTAAGCGTTGAACGAGGGTTTTGTTAAACCTCTCTACTTGACCATTGCTTTGGGGATGGTATGCGGTGGTGAAGTAATGCTTCACTCCCAACATGGTACACAGAGCTTCAAAGACCTTGGAAGCCAAGTTCGACCCATTGTCGATAAGTAGATACATTGGTTCCCCGTAGGGATATACCCAATTGCTCAGGAAAGCTTCGGCTAGTACCGGTGAGGTAGTACTCTTGAGGGGGATAGCCCTTGTGAATTTTTTAAACCGATCGATGATGACTATGACGAAGCGAAATCCCTCCGGGGTCTTGGGTAGGGGCCCAAGTATATCTATAGCGGCAAACTCAAGAGGTCCCGCCGCTGGGAACAACTTCAAGTACTTGCGGTGTTTCCTTAGCCCCCCCCCCCCCCCCCCTTCCGGTTCTTCGCACATGAGGCGCATTGCGCTACATAGGAGTAGACATCATGGACCATATGGGGCCAATAGAATTGTGACCGTAAGGTATAGTAGAGACGTGTGGCACCCGGGTGACCTGAAAGGCGGGAGTAGTGAGCAAGGTACAGAATCCTTGGCCGCAAGGACTCAGGTACCACCTTCTGGAGGGCTCCGTCCAACAGAGAGCGGCGAACGAGGTACCCATTGTGGTCGATGTCAAAATGGGACCCCTTTATCCCGATGTGGTCGGTTAGGGTCTTGCAGTACCTTTCGAAGGCTTGCTAGCGAATAAATTCCTCCCTAGATACGGGTGCCTGCTCTCCTTCTTCTATGGTTCCTACCATGTCGGTCCTCCCCTTGCTCACGGTCTCCAGGTCCAAGTCGTTCTGGTATTCCCAAACCCCCTGTAAGGTCTGTCCTTCTATTGTATCGCCCTCCTCCGACCACCTTATGGTAAAACAGGGGATCTCGTCTTCGAGGGGTTTGGTGTCTAACCCTTCCGTGTTAAGACAAGACAAGGAGTCCGCAACCCTATGGGTAATTCCCGGTCGGTATTGGACGTCGTAGTCGAATTCCAATAGGCGTAGTCGCCATCGGGCTAGTCGTCCCGATAGGTCTGCTAACCCGAGGATCCATCAAAGTGCGTCGTGGTCTGTCCTTAGGGTAAATCGTACACCATAAAGGTAGAGTCTTAGGATCAGCATACTCCGAACTACGGCTAGGCATTACTTCTCCGTGACGGTATAGTTTTGCTCCGCTTGGGTTAGGGCTCGACTCTAGTGTACGATTGGTAGCTTACTCCCATTCGCTTGCTCATGCATCAAGCAGCACCCTATTTGGGCCTCTGAAGCATCCGTGTTCAGTGTATATGGTAGACCTGCTTTAGATAGTGCCAGTATTGGTGGGTTTAGGAGCGCTGCCTTTAGTTGGTGGAAAGCGTGTACCTCTTCCTCTTCTAAGTAATCAAACCGTACCGGTTGTCCCTTCATAAGACGCTTGTTCAGAGGAGCCGCTATCTTCGCGAACCCCTTTATAAAACGTCTGTAGACACTACACAAACCTATAAAGGATCGAATATCCGTCAGGGTTTCCGGAATCTTGGCCTCCTGTACGGCGCGGATGTTACGTTCCGCCACTTGCAACCTTCCAGGGCTGATGGTGTGTCCGAAGTATTCTACCTTGTGGTCGAAGAAGACACACTTCTTTAACTTCAACGTGATGCCTGCTTTCTTCAACAGACATAAGACGGTTGCCATATGGTGTAAGTGTTCCTCCACCGATCTCTAGTAGATGATTACATTATCCAGATACACCAACGCGGTCTGCCATCTCACCCTAGCTAGGATGATGTCTAACGCTCTCTGAAAGGTGGCTGGAGCGTTCCGTAAACCGAACGGCATTCGTCGGAATCGGTATAGACCTGCATGGCATGTGAATGACGTCTTGTCTTCGTCCTCCTCCGGTAGCGCGACGTGCCAGTACCTACAGTTGGCGTCCAGCGTGGTGAATATGTTAGCATCTCCGAGGGAGTCGATGCACTCGTCGATCCTTGGTATCGGATACGAATCCCTAACCCTGACGGCGTTCAGATTCCTGTAGTCTATACAAAACCGCATACGGGGATTTTCACGTCTTTGCACCAATACGACGGGGCTGGCCCATTCTGAGGAGGAGGGTTCTATCACCCCCTTTTTGAGCATGCGCTCGACCTGTCGGAATTCTACCTTCCTTGCTTTCGGTCCTGCCCGATACGGTTGTTGGTGGATGGGTTTAGCGCCGGGTACGAGATCTATTCGATGTTTCGTGGCCTTAATTGCGCCTAGCTTTCCTGACCACATGGGGCTAAATGGTTCTAACATGGAGAGAATTCGGCTCCGGGTAGCTCCATGACCGGGGCCGATGTTAACCTCTTCTCTCCAATGGGCTGATGCGTCCATCACCTGCTGAGGTGATTCTGTACCCATCTTGGTCGGTTTGGCGTTTTACTTCGATTGGTCTGAGGGTTTGCCTCCCCCCTCCTTACGGTTCGTGTCCCCACGAGACCGTAAAGGTGTCATGGTGAAGATACCCGCGGGAGCCAGCATGGCTAGCCCAACGACGGTGTTTTCGGGTAACCTGACTTGATGGTTTCCGAAATTGCTGAGGTATACCTTGAAGGTTGTGTTCGAAATGTTGTCGACAATTCCGTTAGCCATTAAGGTTAAATGTTTCTCTACCAGCTTGGTATGGTTTTGAACCGAGACCAGGCCTGGGCGTCTGCACGTTACGTTGACCAATATCTGATGCATGGGTGGTATGACCACTGATTGCGCCATCCCTATCTTATAAGAGATGGTCTCGGACAGTTGTTCCCTCTGGGTCTTGCGCGAGTCTCCCAGTAGGTTCTTCAAGGTACCTAGGATGGCAACTCGGGGGCCATCATTAAAGAGCACCGTTCGGGAACGAGGGAATATTGCCCGTACGTGACGGTCAATAAAGGTGGTCCCGAGTATACAATCTCTAGCCAATTGGTTCACCACTATAAATTGAACGCGTACCTTGAGGTTTTGCACAATGACCATTAAGGTGAGGGTGCCAAGGATTGAGAGTGGGCAGTTATTGGCGTCCACCAGGGAATTGGTTAGGGTGCATCGTTGTACCCTCGAAGCCATCCGTGGATGTAGTAGTTTTGCATTGACCAGGTTTGGTCCAGCGCCAGTGTCCAGGACCGTAGTGCATAGCACCAAGTGGTTAGTAGAGAACTCGAGAGTGGTATTTATCTTATAGTTACTGTGCTTGGGGAACCACATCGGTACCGTTGGGTCATCGATGTCCTCCGTTCCGGTAACTACGAGAACGTCACTCGTACGTGTACCAATCGGTATAGTAGGAATGCCTTCCATGGTGTGACAGTTGAAGGTGGCCTCTACTCCAACTGCAGGGCGTTTTACGCTGGTTGAGGTTGGTCTTCTTCCTGACCAACATTAGTGACCAAATGAACCTGATGAGGTTGGTTCCCACTTTGACCTTGGGGAACCGCCGGTCTGGCATTCCCTTGGGGTCTCGCGTTTATACCTTGAGCTCCGAAGATCTCGTGATGGTTCGTTGGCGGGCTTGTAATAAGGCCGCTCGGTTGGTCGGCGCCACGCTTGGACACGTGGTCGCCAAGTGGTGTGGCGAGAGACAGAATCAACACAGGATATTACCAGTCACGGGATCCTTCATTGCCATGTAGGTCAATTGCAGGGAAGCTCGAAGTTGGGTTATCGCACTCCGGTAAGATCCAGACTGACTCCCCGTGGGGACATACGGCACTGCTAGCACCTGGCTCGTGGGTGCCGCCCTCATTGAGTTCACCACCGAGTTGGTTCTCGACGGTGGGGACTCAGAGACCGAACTGGACCAGTGAGAGGTGGGGGCGAGGTTTGGAGAAGCTCCCGACTGGGGACCTATTAGGTGTATTGCTTGGCCTTGGGCGTCAGAGGCTTGAAGCGATTCCTCCGAGGTAGTGGTCGCTTCCACCTGGAACACCGACCGTTTCGGTTTATCCTTCGAGGTCTTGGTCGTTGTATTAGCTCCGGGCGGCGCTAACCGTGCAGTTTCACCCAATTTCAGGGCGTATCGAGCCAGGGCGTTGTAGTCTGCCTTCCGGTTGGTTGCTAGGTAGTGGCGTACCTGGGACCGAATCGGTTTATCCAAATTGTCCGTGAACAAGGATTTCAACTGGTAGGCAGTGAAAACATTTCCACAGCGCGAGGCTATGGTGTAGAGTTTCCTCGCAAAGTCCATTCCGGTCTGTCCGGACCGTTGGCGGTATGCCAACACCTCTGCATAGGCTTCCTGAATAACCTCATCGGTAGCATAGGTTTCCAATAGGTAGTTCACCACTTGTGGGTAGGAGGTTAACAGCTCCGTTTGCCCCTCGTCGACCGCAGTGATATTGCCTTGAAGACGGCTGTGAAGCATATCTCCAGCTTGACCTTTGAGGTAGAATTGGAACAACCACATCGCGGCTCCCTCTGAGAAATCGTTTTGGTCACACGCGATCTTAAACCTCTGAAGGAAGTCTATGATCGCAATTGGGTCGTCTCCCGAGAACCGCGTGTCGCCCATATGATAACTTAGCTTCTTACGATGCTTTTTTATCTTCTGCGAGACCTTCTGGGTGTACTCCGAATCACGATTATTCAACCTGTAGGTCCTATAATCAACCGCCTTGGTGAAGAGCTCATTTAGCGGTTTTATCACCTCCAGGTCGGTGTCGGAATTAGACCCCGACGAGTCATACCGCTTAGTCTTACCCATACGGTTCGTTTTCTTCTTCTTGCGACGGGGATCCTTCCTCTTCCTTCGACTACCCTTGTGGTCTTCTTCACTCGAAGATTCCGACTCGGTGTCTGAGCTGGATGAATCAGGGTCTGACCTTCGTCCCTTCTTCTTCCTTCTTTTCGTTTTCTTCGCTTTCTTACCAGATAGTCTTCGCCTACGTTCCTCATCCAAACTGGTCGAGCCATCACCCCCTCCAGGGTCTGCACCAGCTGCTCCCTTATGGGGTTTACCAACAGGCTTCGGCAGGTAATAATACCCTGGGCCCTCCTTGTCAGGAGGCTCCGCCCCTCTCCGAATATGGTCGGGTACCTGCTTGCGAGTTTGGTGAATTGGAAGGGTGGGTTGGAGAATCCCATACGGGTACGGTGCCGGAGTGAGGGTAGCAGCCTTAACGTTGGCCGCGTGAACGACCGTTTCCGGTTGGACCTTCACTCCATGCCTCTGTAGGGCTTGTAGTACCAGTCGGTCTATGTGTCCTCGTACTTCCTTCTCGAGGTAGTCTAGGACCACAATCAGTACACGGGTTGATACCTCCTGATGGGCCCGATCGACAACTACTCGGGTAATCGCATCCAAATCCAGACGGGGTCCGTACCGGCGCTCTTCTTGCGCTACCGTTCTCGATCCTAGCGCATCTCCCGCTGGGGGGCGAACCTGGGCTTCCACTTCCCTTTGAGGTTTGAGGACAGACTCTGAGAGACCCCCAGTCTCTCGAGTCGCTCTTGCCACCTTCGAGGTCTTCATCTTGCGCAAGAGTTCTTCGGGATTGTCCAGAATTGGTGAGGCAAGGCCCCCCAATGGGGGTAGCCCACCGACCGGCGCGCCCGGCGCCCTTGCAGAGGTCCGCCGTGACGGTTTCTCCATTGTGGTAAACTGGTGAGTAGGTAGTTGCTTCTTCAGCGGAACCACCCTTACGGTATTTCCTTCACTCTAAAACCTCCCTTTCAACTTCTCCGAACGGTAAGAACCACGATTCTAAGTCGGGAGACCAAAATGTGGTACAAACCCAGCGCGTAGCAATAACAAACCAGACGGTACTAGGGAGCGCCGGTGGCTCGACCTAGGAGGTGAGTGTTGGGGAACGACCTGTAAGATGGGGCAGCACCAGCCACTGAACGGTGCAACGGGTTGGGCGGGCTTACTGGGACCACGTTGGTAGTGGGTGGCGCGCAGCCTCCACGGAACCGGAAGACCGGTAAGGTAGTTGATAAACCTCGCGAGGTTGACTGTAGAAACCAAGAAGGGGACTTATTACCAAGTGGGTTCTTAGTTTACAAGTGTTGGTGGGGAGGGAGCAGGGCACCCAATTTAAGAGTGGGTGAGCTCAACCTCCGCCGTCGCCTTCTACGTAGGCCACGTGGGAGGCGCACCGTAAGGGTGAGCCTCCCGAAAATATCTACTACTATTTCAAAATTAGCTTTCGGGCAACAAGACCATCCTGGTGCCAACTCCCACACGCGATTATGCTGTCCAGGCTCCCCATAGCTCTCCGACACCCTGACAGTATCACGCGCGCTATCGTACAATTCTAGATATTAATATTGAATATTTAGTTACCACTGACAGTGGGCGAGTACACTACTTATTAGGTTGAGCTCAACCAGACTTTGGGGAAGTAAACGACTCAACCGAGTGTTCGGCTCTAATGTTTCACCCTTGGTGAGTAATATCCTCCTCACAAAGAGTTACCACCACTGTGTAGGGATCATTATCCACCTCGTGGCATCTACAGCACCTTTACCGCATTCCGCGTGTTACTTGGGTGTTTTTTTATTTCTGTCGTCACTGTTATACAGGTACTGCTACACTGCATACCGGTGTTTACCGTTTTTGTTTTCGCCCACTCGCGTGGTCCGTGCCGCGTACCGCGTCGCGCTCCACACTCGTGTGTGTGTTGCTTTCACTGATGTGACATTATCCCGACTGAGGTCGTTGTTCTCCACCGCTTACGCGTCTTCTGGGTTCTTACACCCTCTCTACACACGTCGTGACGTGATCCCCGGAGTCACGTCTGGTTCGCGCGATCACCCTGGGAGGGGCTCTATGGCTGTGACTACCTCACTTGAGGGAAGGCCTGAACACCCTTTGTGTGTGTCTTCTCCCTTCGCGGGGGCTGCACGATAATTGGTCTCCCGACCTAGAAGTCATGTTGTATCCAGCAAGCTGGTTCTGTGCACATTCCGGTTTGCCGGCTCATTTCGTGGTTGTGGAGAACATTTCGCAGTTACTCTGGAAATCTTGGCCGACTGGACGTCGTGTTGGCTTCTTCTTCCCCGATTGGGTTGTTGTTGTGGACACGGTACTGTACCGGTGGTGTTACGCTGGTTCTACTGTGCTACAGTTACTCTTGAAGGACTACCTATTGTCGTAGGGTTTGGTTACCGTCAATACGGTTGTTCCTACCGCATTCGGTTTTTCGTCCTTCGTGTGAGGACACTACACTCATTCGGGGTTAATTTGTTTGGTTCGTGGATTGTGCCCTATTTCAGGTGATCTTTTCGTCGTTGACGATGGGTTCCGGCAAACGGCCGAGTCCTTCAAAGGCTCGCTCCGTCGGTTTGGAACTGCCCCGCGTCCTCGGTCTGTTCCTGAGCCTCCGTCTGGAGTGGAGAAGAAAGCCGGAAACCGGAAGCAATCTAGTAAGTCGTCTGAGACCCCAGTGGCTGGGCCCTCATCTGCCCCTTTCGAGGGTTCTATTCCCGCTGCTGCGGCTAAAGATGCGCTCGTCGTCGAGCAAGAGACTCAAGTGCGCACACTTGAGGCCCAGACGGCAGTCATGAGAAGCTCTCATGCTGCCCTCGCGACTGAGATCGATACACTTCGTATGAAGGTAAACGCTGCCCTCATCGGAGGTGTATCTGATGATCTACGTATATTACGGAAAGATGTTAACACTCTCTTGGAGGCGTTTCAAGGTTACTCCGATTTTACCGAAAACGTTAACACGAAGATACTTCAGATTCTGGGCCGTCTTGAGACGTTGGAAGCTACGAATCGTGCGCACAACGGCGCTCTGGACACAACCGAGGTGGACTCTCATCGCACTGGAAACCGGAAATCCGGGAAGCATCGCTCTAAGAAGAGGTTATTTGACGAGTATGATTCGGATTCGTCCAGGTCTCCTGGTATCTCAAACCGCTCTGCGGGTTCTTCTTCATCGGACTCATCAAATGATGGTGAACGTCGTGGTCGCTCTGCGCCCTCTCGGCATTCTAGTTCCACCTCCGATGTTGTTTGTACCCGAGAGAAGGGGAGGAAGCACTCAGGTTTGAGGGAGCTGAAGCCTACTAATCTCTTGTACAAAAGGTTGTTGTCCTACCGGTACTACCATTTGGACGATTCCAGTTTGGATCGTACGCCCCGTGAGACGGGAAAGATCAAGGACTGCATCAAGCGCATGTCCTTGACGTTCTGTATCCAGTTCTTTACTGGGGAGGATCCCATATTGGTGCTGGATTTTCTTTCACGCTTTGTAGCGGAAGCTGACATCCTCGGCATGAGTGAAGGGCAATCTTATGTCGCATTACCGTATTTTCTACGTGGACTCGCTGAAGATCAATTCAACTCTGTAAGAGGTTCATCTCGAGCCTCCGAAGGAAGTGTTACCTGCTGGCCTGAGGCCGTGCAGTATTTACTTCGCTCGTACGCGACTGGTACCTCTATTGAGGAAGCAATCACCGCGTTGCGGGAAACGAAACAACGCCCGAAGGAATCGGAAACCGAGTTTTCAGTCCCACTGAACAAAGTTTTCCACCGTTGGGGCAACTTTTATTCCGCTAACGAGCGTTGTACACTGTTCATCAACGGATTGAATCCGGCTATTCGCACGCTAGACTCCCAGCGACGGGAGGACAAGCGGAAGACCGCCTATCTTGAGTTAGTTCAATACGCGAAAGCGGAAAGAGACGCACTGCGTGCACGCTCCGGACACCGGGTTTCATCCAAAGCGCTTCACATCGAAGAGGCGCCTTCGTCGATCTCACTGCTACCGCAGGGAAATTCCGGCCACGAAGTGGATAATTTGCATCTTTCACAGGTAAACCTGGATTCTATTTCGACTACGGAGTTGCCTTCAACTACTGAAGCCTCGTCGATGACGGATGATCCGCTGCTTTACGCAGATCGCCCCCGCGTTCGCGGACCGCAAGTACCCTATTCAGGGATTCGTTACCAGGGACCTGGTTGGGTAGACCCGCGAACAGTGAGAGAAAAGGACCCACGAAGTACTGGAAGACCCGGATTGATTTGTTTTCTATGCTACGAACACGGGCACGTGGCACCGGATTGCCACCTCACCATGAGGGCGATGCCCACGGTCGTGGTGAATTTCGAAGCTCTGACCCCAGAGGAACAAGCGTCAATGCCGATAACCGCGTATTTGCGTGCGAAGACAGACTTTCCGAAATTGATTTCTCCCGCAGATATCGCTGCGTTGCGACACTCTGGTTCTTCCCAGGTCAATTCTTCACCATCTCAAGCCGTAGCGGCAATTGCTGCTGCGGGTAGTTCTAGCGCTGTTCCACAGGAATCTGTGAAGATTCCTGCCGCGCAGAACGCCGTTCCCGTTAAAACGGATGATACTCAGTTAAACTGTGTACGGGAGTCTCCAATGGAGAGGCGCCCCAGTCGAGGTCTATGGCGTCCGAGGTGTCACCGCCTCGCACCCAGGTCAAAATCCTCTCGAGGAAGCCGACCATCTCAGACGTGGACTTTAACACCTTCGGTGTGACGCGTCGCCCGTGGATACGGTTCAGGAACAACCGGATCCCGGATCGAGTCATGGTCATGGCCAAGCAGAACTACAATTTATACGCTGACCTTGGCCTTTCTACCCAGTATATGGTGATTCATTTGTCTATCGCAGCGCTGGTCCCAATTTTATTGTGGAGTCGCTCTTACTGCCGGATATCCGTTGTCGAGTTCGTCAAGGACCTGTCATGGACGGGGCAGATGCAAATAATAACCCGTTGAGTACGGCTGGAATGGATTCCCTGATTGTCAGGATTGGCAACTGCGTTGAACAGGTGGAATTCATCGTCTGCAAGACGCTTGCTGCCCCTGTTATCCTAGGCTGTGACTTTTGTGACAGATATGTCGAGTCAATCAAGCCGCGTGCGCGTGAATTGGAAATGGAAGATTGTTCGGTTGTACCGATTGTTCGTCGTTCTTTGAGAAGAACTTCAGCTAAGCTGGTACCACTACCCAATCCTTTACAGGATTCTAACCGTCCGAAGGAGTCTAGAAAACTCCGTGTTGCACGTGCTATTTCTATTCCGCCGGAATCCCAGGTATGGGTTGATGTCACTGCTGCTCCGCGTGGTTTGCGGGTTGTTCAACCATCTACCTCGTTATACGAGAAATATCAGCTCGCATTAGCGAATGGCGTCGTTCAGATCTCGAATGGGCATCCCTTTCGGGTTTTGGTAGCCAACTTGGGCAAGAAGTCCCAGTTTCTGGTGAAGAATCAAGTTATGGGTACTGTCCTACCGCACCTTACGGCGCTTATCCCTACTAAGGTGACTGCCGCCGAGATGCTCGGGATTGTCAAAGAAACCGCTGATGCGTCTCAACCTCAGGAGGGGGAGGGGTATTCGTCGCGTGCGCAAGCGTCGAATCCGTCCCAAACGGTTAACAACACGGGAGAACCGGAAAAAGGAGACCGTGCCTACGTGTTATGACAAAGTTGACCCCGTTAAGGAGTTAGAAGAATTGGACCTCGGTCATGTACCGGATTCACACCGCGAGAAGCTGCGTGAGATGTTGCGTGAATTTACACCAATGTGGGATGGTTCCCTCGGAGAGGTTACTGCTACGGAACACTGGATTGATCTGTTGCCAGATGCCAAGCCGATTGCTCAACACCCTTAGAGGGCAGGTCCGAAAGCTCGGGAAGAAGAACAGTTTCAAATCAACAAAATGCTCTGAGCTGGAGTGATAGAACCGACACAGTCGCCGTGAGCATCTCCAGTTGTACTGGCTCCAAAACCCGATGGGTCCTGGCGTTTTTGCATCGACTATCGTCGCCTTAACGATGTCACCTTCAAAGACGTGTATCCCATACCTCTTATGGACAATTTAATCAACTCGCTGGGCGATGCAACCGTTTTCTCCACTTTGGATGCGAATTGGGGGTACTGGCAAGTACCCGTGCGACCAGAAGACCGTGACAAGACTGAGTTTACCTGTCATTCAGGGCTGTACCTCTTTAAGCGTATGCCTTTTGGACTTACGAACGCCCCCGCTACTTTTCAGCGTGCTTTGGATATCCTCCTTGCCCGTTTCAAATGGCGGAGTTGCCTCGTCTATCTTCACGATATCATCGTCTTCTCCAATAATTTAGATGACCATTTGGATCACGTTCGTGAGATTATCGCAAAACTGCGTGACGCACGAGTAACACTAAAGCTGAGGAAATGTGAATTCTTTACTCACTCGGCAAGTATCTTGGACACGTTATCCGTCTGGGACGGCTACAGATCGAGCAGGCTCGCGTGAAGTCACTCAAAGAGGCTAAACTACCTACGACTCAGACTGAGCTGCGTTCCTTCCTAGGATTATGCAACATCTATTGACGGTTTATTCCTCGCTTTGCGAAGATCGCGGGACCACTCAACGAGCGCCTTAAGAAGGGACAACCACCAAAACTGGGACCCCTTGCTCCCACGCAAGTGGAAGCATTCAAATCTCTAATAGAGGCAGTTACTACAGCACCCGTGCTGTCATTACCGAAGAACGGGTTGCCCTTTAGCGTGGATACGGATGCAAGCGACTACCAGATCGGCTGTGCACTATTTCAAACCACGCCCGATGGGGAAGGCAGACCAATTGGCTTTTGGTCTCGCACGCTCAACATTCATAAACGGAATTATTCGGTATCCGAAAAGAAGTGTCTCGCCATGGTATGGGCTCTACAAACGTTAAGACCATATGTTATGGGCGTTCACTTCACCGTCAATACGGATCACTCCGCATTGCGTTGGTTAATGTCCATCACGAAGCCTTCCGGGCGTTTAATGCGCTGGTGTCTTCGGCTAGCCGAGTTTGATTATGAAGTCACCTACAAAAAGGGAAGTCTCAAGGCGCAAGCAGATGTTCTTTCACGTTTAGGAACGGAAGGCGAAGCGTTACGCGTCGATGACGATGATGGAGACATCCTCTGTTTCCTCGTAGAGGAGGGTGAAGAAGACTACGAACTGATTTCGGACGACATATGTGATGACCTACTCGTCGCAGACGGTGAAGACCCGGAACCCAGTGCGTTTGTCTCCATTACTCCTGAGAAGATGATCAGAGAACAGCAAGCAGACCCGTTCTGTACGAGGATACGCGCCCAGATTAATGGCGGTGCGAACATCCCTTTTGGGGTTAGCACTCAGGGTTACCTCGTTCGAGTGGTTCGTTCATCCCCACAGATCGTGGTTCCTCACTCCTTGCAGTCAAGGGTTCTTCATCTATCTCACTTTTCGAAGGTCGCTTCTCATCCTGGTGCTAGAAGACTGTACATGACGTTACGTCGGTATTTCTACTGGCCCGCATTAGCGTTGGATTGCTATACCACCATCAAGGCGTGTACACCCTGCGCTCGTGAACGACTTAAACTACGTCGCCATGCGAAGAAGCTGACTCTGTTCCCCGCACGGGCGCCTCTAGAGTTTGTTGCCATCGATATACTCGGTGCGTTTTTACGGACACCCCGAGATAATCGGTTTCTAATCGTCATTACGGACAGATTCTTGAAGTTAGTCCGGACAATTCCGTTGAGGAAGATTACATCACGCGCTGTTGCGGAAGCTTTTGTTAAGCATTGAGTTCTCGTCTAGGCCCCCGGTTAATCTCCTTTCGGATAATGGTCCGCAGTTTACTGCGCGTTTCTTCCAGGACGTCTGTCGGATACTCGAGGTGAAGAATCTCTTCCCGACGACGTGTCATTCCCAATGTAATGGGCAAGTCGAGCGATTTAATCAAACGTTGCTCTCCGCATCGCGGGCTTATACTGTTGAACATTCAAAGATTTGGGACCTTTACACAGATACCGTGACGTACGCGTACAATACGCAAGTCCACAGAGTTACTGGTTTATCTCCTCTTGAGCTTGTGCTGTCGCGGACGCCTCCGCCAGTTGCGGTGGAACCTCAGCCAAAGCTGGATACGTTCCCGTCAACGGTTGATCACTACCTGCGTTGGAAGCAGTGGCTTTCGTATATGGTACCTGCTGCCAGGTCTGCAATGGCTAAGGCACAACACGCTTATAAGTGGAACTGCCCGTATTCGGAGACAGCTACCACCGCTGGAACCGGAACAAACCGCCTTTGTAAGCAAAGAATACTACAATCCTGAAAAGGAGAGAGGACACAAGCTTTCTCCTATCGCTGATGTTCCGTGCCGCGTTATTAGCTTGAATAAGGACACAGTTGTACTGGAAGTTGGTGGCGCTCATGAGCGTTTTTCTCGAGATCGAGTTGTACAAGGACCTACCCGTCATACGGAAGTTGTTTTGGATACTCAGCAGGATGCTGGACAGTCGGAAGACCGATCACTTCAGTCTACAGAAGCTACACCACTTTTGGGACTTCGTTACCCATCGAGGGGATTGTCGGAGTTACCGATGTTATCGTCGCGAACCGAATCTTCGGATTCTACACCGCCTGTGAAGTCGCGCTTCACAGCGTCTATTACACAGTCAACTGACGTGATGACTGCTCCCCGTAACGCTCCACCTCAAGAGGGGGAGGGGAATTCATGCTTGGTTGCGGTAGAACAAAAGTCACCGGTGTCGCTACCGTCGCAGACATCCCGTGATTCACGGAGAGATGAATTGGAGACTAAATTGTCTCAGGACACCGTCGAGGACGAGATTGCTAAGGATACCACCGTTAGTGGGCAGGTAAACCCGCTACAGCGTGCTGATATTGCAAAGGACGCGCAACGCGCTACTGCGGAACGCAACCTTGTCAGCAAGGGACACACGAAATCTACGGACTCCCGGACTGCCCAGGGTACTGGAATTGCTCACCTCCACGGGGTATCGCCGCATGATCAACCCTTTGTCGTCGAGGAGACACAGGAGGAACAATCCGATCGCGCTCGCGAAGTTACCTCGGCACCGCCGGAAGTCGACACTGATCACCCGATTTCTCGGAAGAGCACGGCTACAGCACAGCTGGATACTACTACACGGAGTATTCCGGACGCGCGCAAGCCGCAAACCGTCGTTCACGTTCGTACTGTACCACCTACGCAGGCGCGAAGTAGGTAAGTCACGGTTGAGCCCGGTATTACCACACCTGATGATTAGGAAGAGAAGACGCTCGCAGAAGCGAAGTTGGAGCACCCCAGAACGAGTATGGAGAAATTACCACCGCACCCACTCGTGGGGAAGTCGTCAAGCGCTTTTCATGACGTTTCAAATCGTCATGACAGTGCACGCACCGTTGGAGATACGGAATACTGCCCTGATTTAGGGAAAATACACGCTGCCAGTGCAGGAGTGCGCGCGTCCCACACGTCGCGTGGCACACACCGTGCACCACACAGTGGGTCTACACTGTCGACCGGCAGCGCCGTAGCCACGAACCGTCGTCCGGAGTCACGTGAACCGGCACGTGCCGTGGTAGGTAATCCGCCTCTACGTCCAAAACCACCGTCAAGACGAGAAACTACTCGTAATAGAGACGTTACCGAGCACGTCGCAACGGAAGAACTGCGCGAGAACTCCCGGAATCAGTTAAGGAAGACTCAGCAGAGGACGACAGAACTGCCGAAGGCGTTAGAAGCACACAGCAAAGCAGCTGGTATCTCCGTTACAGTACCGCTACGAAGCGTGGACGGCCCTTCTAAAGGTGGTGAAGAACGCGAAGTTTACTCGAAAGGGTTCGTTGTCGACCACATTATGGGACACAGTTGGCACCCCGAAGGGGTATAGGCAGTACCAGGTCGCTGGTATGGCTACCCGCCATCAGCAGACACGGATGAACCGGTTGAGCACCTGCCACGATCGAAAATTGTGCAGTATCACCGCCGTACTAACACGGATGTTCGGGCTAACCTACACCGCGCCCGAGTGGGGTAGACGCTCACCGTCTGTGACGGAACGTTCTCTCGTGTCCGGGGTAGCCGTGTTGCTGACAATGAACCTCGTGCGAAGAAGCGTAACGACCTCCAGTAGAGTACAGTCCCGAAGTTCATTTCGCGAAGGTACAATCTTGAAGAGGAGAAAGTTGAAGAAGAAGAGAAGCCCTCAAGAAGAGGAGAAGAATTATGAAGATTCTATGAAGAGGAATTGAAGCTCAGAAGAGAATTTGAAGCACTCATGATGAGAACGGATCCACTCTATGAGGAGGTGAAGAACTCTGAAGACTCTATGAAGAGGAAGAAGGACTCTACGAAAGAGGAAAGTGCACTCAATCATGAGGAATATTTGAAGACCCCGGAAGGCAGAATACTATTGAAGACTATACACTTACGAAAAAAATACAACCTTGAGATCCAAGGGAAGCACACAGTTTTACTGAAAGTCACAACTATGTTGTAGCCCGCTAGTTGGACTTAAAACCGCCAAGTTATTGGCATCTACACCAAAGGAGGAACTTCTACGCAGAGACGCCATCCGATCCACTCGGTCCTTGAGAACCAGCGTTTTCAAGCTGCGCTATCAGAGCGTCTCGCATTGATGCGATGTCGCCCGACGCCGCGTCGGAAGCGCCAGCTGAGCTGAGGAAGTGAGCGATCACGGCAGCCCGTGCTTCTTCAGATATTCCCGCGTCCGCGGCTTCGTTCGGCGTAGCCGACGCCGCCATCGCAGGCGCTGGAGGACGCTCCGCTGGAGTTGGAATGGAAGCCGAAGTTGAAACAGGAACAACCGGAGGAGCCGTTGCGGCGTTACCACCCGTAGAGGGGGCCAGCAACTGCAGCCATAGGGACAGGTTCCACCGCTAGAGCGTCGTCTTCGCCGAACACATCCTCCTCGTCAGGAGCGTAATCAATCATGATGTTGTCGCCCCTAACCGGGTGAAAAAACTCATCAGTCATGATGAATCTGGTTGGATGCCCAGGAAAGATGACTCGTTCCGCATGACGCAGGATATGTGCCTCCGGTGGAGTGATCATTGTCCGTGACCAGGGGCCCTGGAGACCGGTCAACCTGGAGATCCCCGTCATCGCACCTACTCTGAGCGCGGGGCACCTGACTCCAGGCCACTGTGTCAATCACTCGCAAGAGGCTCATCAACTCGGGGAGGTTTCCGTTACCGCCAAGCGGGATAGCGAGTTCAAGGTTCCTAATGGCCTGCCGCAAACGCGGAGAGATATACCACAGTCGGTACTGGTCATAGACCTCATGGAGGATATACAACGCGGTGCGGGCTGCCCATTCCGTCAGGACTACGGTCCACCACCCCGTGAACGGGTCAGTTGCCAAGCGACTACCACTGTAGGAAATGCACGGGGGTAGCTCAACGTAACACCCCCGGCATACCTCGAAGGACGCCCATACGAAGGGGAGTGACACGTATCGCCCACGCATGCGGCGTGGTCTAATCCGGTGTGAATCCGCGTTCTGATAAGGAATAAGATATCCCCAACGGGAGCGAGCACGTCGTTCGGGACGGATCATGTTCTGCTAGAAGTTGGACTGCGAAATGCGGGAGAGATATCGAAACTCGGCACGCAGCAGCGGACTTGTCCAGCTCAGGACATCCTCGGGGATACCAACGTTCTAATAATGGTCAACAACACCGGCAAGTCGGGCAAGATTCTCACCATACTGCACCTCGCCGAGGGTTCGATAGAAGGCGATGTCAAACCGGTATCCCGTCGGTATCGGATGCTCCGAGTGGGTTCGAGACATTCGCAAGTCCGAAACTGGGACCATCTCCGCACGAGTGGCATTGTGAGACTCCCCACGACGGTGGACTAGCGCTTGTGTCGGCACGGTGATCCGTTATTGCCAGTCAAAGGCTATCGTCATCCAGACGTGAACCCCGCCGTGTAGGGTACCGCTGCCATCTGCGTACGCCTCTACGAGGGATCGTCGCGTTACTCCCTGAGGATGAAGCCATGTATCCCGTAAGAACGGTGAGGGATTCGACCGTGGATCCACGTTTTCCAGCTCTTCATACGAGGCTCATGTACCGACATTGGGGTTGAACATCGGCAGAGCCGCAGGCGTCGCAGCAACACCGTTGCCCATTTGGCTGGTAAAGACGTATTGCGCCGGGTATACACCCGTCTAGGGAAGAGGCGCCGTGTGAAAGCCGGGATTCATCGAGAGGGATTGGTTGGAGGACGACAGCTGAGCCGGTTGAGGATGCCCAAGGCCCCCGAAGCTGCAGTAGCTGGCCCCTCTACGGTTGGGAACGCCGAAACGGCTCCAGTTCCTATTACAACTCCGGCGGAAGCTACTTCACCGCCCGCGATGGCGGCGTCGGCTACGCCGAACGAAGCCGCGAACGTGGAATTATCTGAAGAAGCACGGGCTGCCGTGACCGCTCAGTTCCTCAGCTCAGCTGGCACTTCCGACGCGGCGTCGGGCGATATCGCGGCGATTCGAGACGCTCTGATAGCACAGCTTGGAAACGCTGGTCTCAAGGACCGAGTGGATCGGGTGGCCCCTCCGCATAGGAGTTCATCATCTTGTAGACTCCCAAAAACTTGGCGGTTGTAAGTTCGACTAGCGGGCTAGAACATAGTTGTTAGTTCCAGTAAAAATGTGCGGTTTCCTTGAATTTCAAGGTTGTATTCCTTTCCTAACTGTATAGTCTTCGATATTATTCTCCCTTTCCAGGGTATTCAAATCTTCCTCATGGTTGAGTTCGTTTTCCTCTTCTCAGATTGCTTCTTTCTCTCCTCGAGTGCTTCATTATCCTTTTCATGGAGCCATTTTTTCTCTTCATGAGTGCTTCAAGGTCTCTCCTGAGCTTCAATTCCTCTTCATAGAGTCTTCTTTCTTCTTCTCTTCCTGAGGGCATTATTTCTTCTTCAACTCCCCTCTTCTAGAGTGTACCTTCACGAAGTGAAATTCGGTACTGTAATTCACTGGAGGTCGTTATGCTTCCTCACATGAGATTCATTGTCATCGACACGGCTACGCCGGACATCGGAGAACGTTCCGTCACGCTCCGTAGCGGTACCGTAGCAGACGTACCAGCCAAGTTGCTGTGTGCTTCTGACGCCTTCACTGGTTCTTTCGTCCTCTGTCGAGTGCTCCTTACCGGATTCCGGGAGTGCGCAAGCAGTTCTTCCGTTGTGAAGGGCTCGCCAACGCCTCGATTACGAGTAAATTCCCGTGTCGACGATGGCTTCGGACGGGGAGGCGGATTACCTACCACGGCACGTGCCGGTTCACGTGACTCCGGACGACGGTTTGTGGCTACGGCACTACCGGTCGACAGTGTAGGCCCACTGTGTGGTGCACAGCGCGTGCCACGCAACGTGTGGCAGGCACGCACTCCTGCACTGGTAGCGTGTAATTTCCCTAAATCAGGGCAGTATTCCGTATCTCCAACGGTGCGTGAACCGTCATGAAGATTCGAAACGTCATGACAAGCGCTTAAAGACTTCCCCATGGATGGGTGCCGTGGTTCTTCCTCCACACCGGTTCCGGGGTGCTTCAACTTCGCTTCTGCGAACGTCTTCTCTTCCTGATCATCAGGGTTTGTGATACCGGGATCTACCGTGACTTCTCTACTTCGCACCTGCGTAGGCAGTGCAGTACGAACGTCAGTGACGGTTTGCGACTTGCGCGCGTCCGGAATACTCCGTGTAGTAGTATCCAGCTGTGCTGTAGTCGTGCTCTGCCAATAAATCGGGTGATCAGCGTCGACTTCTGGCGGTGCCGAGGTAACATCGCGAGCGCGAACATTCTGTCCCTCCTGCGTCCTGTTTCTATATGCATCAGTAGCCTCGGAAATATCATAACCCCTTACACTGAGACACCGATCTGTGAAAACTTTGCAAAGTCTTTCATCAAGGGAAAAATATACCTATGGTGAATTAAGGCCTTTTCCTTTCGAAATTGGGAATCGCTCACTCCAATATCCGCAGGCTGCAGCCATGGTGCGATTCCTACTTCGTACCATTTGTCGGTCTGCCCTTTGATGTTGCATAATCTAACGCGAACATTGCAGCTGCCCTGTGACCCCAATTAGAAAGAACATGACTATCGCAGTACTCATCGATGCAGACAATCTCTGAACCTTTCCCTTGTTTTGATTCAATCGACTCCTACACTTGGGAAGCCTCCGTGTTCCACAGAACATAGTATACTCTGTTCCCATTGTCGAACGTTTTTGCAAACGGGAAAATACTGCTCACTCCTCCAGACTTTCGAAGAACGGAGAGCAAGAGATCCATGATTGGAATCATAACTGCGGTCTATTTTGTCCAAATCTCGTGTTGATTACAGCCGTTTGCCAGCCATGTCCTCTAACTTTCCACTTTCGTGCATTTTTCACGTAACGTAGAAATTGTGCCGAGGATGGGAACTGTTTTGTGAAGAAGCGGAATTCCGTAAGGCACCCTTGGTCCAATTCGACAAGCAAGTTATGGAACACTTTTATCTGGTCGCCACTCATAACAAAATGAGTGGAGAAGGCAATTGCTCTCGGACAGGTGGGATGCAGCATGTCTAATGGTGGGTTTGGTTGGATCAATTCTTCATATATATCTTCACATGTGTCTCCAATGTCCTCGTAGACCTGGTACACCATCCAACCCAAGTTCTTTGTTTCACTGCTTTCAATATTATCTGCACTTGATCTTGCGTTGATGTTAGAAGCGCTCACATGGAGGGCATTTTCGGTCTCTGAATCATTGTGCATAACAGGTACCAGCTCAAATGTACTGCCGCCACTTGTCTCTGCGGCACAGGACTTTTGGACTTACGTAACCCCTCTGCTTTCGGGTACAGGATCAATAGTATTCTTTCAGACTGTGGACTCCACTCTCTCTTTCTGGTTTAATGCGGTAATGTTCTTGTGGGTCTTTGATATATGTCCCTTCAGAAGATGCCTCTCACGAAAAATCTTAAAGCACATATGGCATTTGTAAGGGGCCATGGTTCCTGTTTGACTGGATTAAGGCCTCGTTGGCTTCAACTGGTCGTTTCACTACCTGCGCATAAAACTTGTGAGTCTGATTTGAAACCAAACACCCTGATGAAACTGTTTCGCTTCGGGCAAGCAAAACGGCAAACAGATGTTTGTATTGATTCATGAGATCGTTTTCGTTTCGGCCCAAATGATTCTCTTTCCTAATCATGGTGGAAAGAAAACCGTTGTGAGTACCTCTAAATTCAAGACCTCTAACGTTTATATCTATTTTCTGAAGCCTTTCTGTTACACCCCGTGAGCTCTTCGACCAAATGGCTTCAGGTTCGCACTCCGTCTACTTCGCTGAAGAAGAAGTGTAGCGAACGGAATCAGCCAGGGTTCCAGCATCTCGTTCTGCAGGAGAGGGTAGTAGCATTGCGCGAAAACGAACGTTGGGGCAAAGGCAGTCCATTTCTGCATCGAAACAGAGACGTACATCCCATGCCAAAAGAAGGGTTCCTAACAAGGCTTAAGATTCTGGTTCGGGTTCTTTAGGTTGTGGAGAATGCATTGGAGTTAGACAGCAAGTCGAGAAGTTAAGTGCGGGAATTACTCTGCTTCAAACAGAGGTTCTGAAACGATGTGTGACCAGCGGAAATTGAACGACATACAACGTACGAAGAATGAAAAACAACGCTCAGAATGCCACAAGTGGCAAGCGGAGGTACTGAAGCAACTGAAGAACATCAACCAAAGCACTTCTTTTGGCGGACGTGCAACAGAGTCCAGTGATGAATTTTAAATGATTCGAAAGGTGTGGATACGTTTACGATTACTTTCGATGATTTGGAATCGTTCTAAACTAGGTCTTTTCTCAATTCAGAATGCGGAAGCGGTAAGAGTATGTACTAAGTCCTTTCACTTTATCCGAATAAGCTCCTTACAAAATAGAGTTGCTGCCGGTTTCTTTTGCACAATGATAACGTTAATTCTATTATAACAGGAGTATTTGAAGTACTTTTTGTCGTCTGTGTTCTCGGAATGCTGGTTTGCAGTCCAAAAATTGCAGTTTGAAAATGGTAGTAATTCATATGTTAAATTGCGATTTTTGGAAGTTTGTAGTGGACGAAAAACTAGAATGAACTCCATGTTTTTCAGGATGTACTGGTTATAATACTAGGCCCGTTTTCTAACCTACAATCTATTACTAGGATATCAGAAAGTTGCTAGAACCGTAGAACTAACTTCTATTTCTACTAGTTTGCTATTTTCACCAGTTTGTCGGTCCAACCGAAGCACCGGTCCAAGCGAAGGATGGATGTTCAATTCTAACAAAAATGAATGTTTTCGCTGCAGTATTGTAGTTTCGCAGAATCTCCAACAGCGCACGAAACGCATCAAGAATAGCCAGAATCCCCATCGTGGATGCCCCGCACCTTTCTCACCCACGATGTTGAAAGCCCGCTCCATACCACATCCAAACATCTTCACGTAAGTCCTGTAACGCATCACAAGCAATGACGCATAGAATAACACCAATAAGCCATCCTGTCACTCTGTCGCTGCGCCCAAAACACACTTCTCCAAAGCCAATACCATGCCCAAACATCTCCACAAGCTCAAGCAACAGAAACCAGTCCCCGAACAACCCATATCCGCAACAATTTCACATATCCAGAGCGTAACATACACACCTTGTCAGTCACTCTGTTTCCCGCAAATCGTTGTGGAACACACTCAACGCACCCATCAAGCCTGCATCTGGTGAAGAAGCAACTAACTCATTCACCTGTTCCGTTCAATGGAATCCAAATAAGCATTTCTTTTGTTAACCTCTTCTTTCTTCCTAACTCAACAAAGAACACACTTATCTCACCATCTATCGCCCTCTCCATCTCCCAGAAAACATCTCAACTGCACAATTCAGCCTCCAAAACTGATCCAACGACCTTCAACATTTCTACACATCCACAAACACACGCTGGGAACATTGGCAGGCTGGGGGCTTCCATGGGGACATGGCAAGTTTCGATAATGCTACAAAGCTTTCTGCAGCTACAAGGGGCACCCAGTAGCTTGTTGGAGGCTTGCAGGGAGCCATGGCGAGTTCCAGTAATGCAGCAAAACTTTCTTCAGCTACAAAAGGCACCTCGTGGCTTCGGGGAGATTTCCAAGCGGACATGGCGACTTGCAGTAATGCTACAAAGCAATTTTCAGCTATGAGAGGAACCCAGCGTCATTCTGAGTGACTCTCCGATTCTTTGTATTTCTCTAGATGTTCATAGACTGCATGTGGGGCCCCAGCGGCTTGTTAAAGGCTTGCATAGGGACATTGCGAGTTGCAGTAATGCTTAAAATTATTTTCTAGCTACCAAAAGAACCCAGCATCCTTCTGGTGGACACTCCGGTTCCTGGCATATCTCTAGAGGTTTATGGACTGCACTTGGAGCCGCAGTGGCTTGTTGGAGACTTGCTTGGGCAATTCTTCTACATTAAGGGTTGCAGTAATGCTACAATGCATTGTTTAGCTACGAAAAGAACCCAGCATCCTTCTGGCGAACACTCCAGTTTCTGGCATCTCTCTATATGTTTATCGACTGCACCTGGGGCCCCACTGGCTTGTTGGAGGCTCCCGTGGTACCATGGCGAGTGACAATAACGCAAAATAGCTTTCCCCACCTACGAAACAAACCCAGCGTCCTTCTGGCGGACATTCCGGTTCCTGTCTTATCTCTAGAGGTTCATAGACAGCATGTGGAGCACGAGCGGCTTGTTGGAGGCTTGCTTGGGCAAGGCTCCTACATTGAGGGTTGCCGTAATGCTACAAAGCATTATTAACAACGAAAAGAACCGAGCATCTTTCTCGCGGACACTCCGGTTCCTGGCTTATCTCTAGAAGTTTATCGACTGCACTTGGAGCCCCAGTGGCTTGTGGAAGACTTTCCCGGTAACTTGGCGAATTGCAATAACGCAATGAAGCTTTCCTCACCTACGCAACGAACCCAGCGTCGTTCTGGCACATTCTGTTTCCTCCCATATCTTTAAAGGTTCATAGACTGCATGTGGAGCACCTACGGCTTGTTGGAGGCTTGCTTGGGCAAAGCTCCTACATTGAGGGTTGCAGTAAAGCTACAAAGCATTTTTTAGCTACGAAAAGAACCACAATCTTTCTGGCGGACACTTCGGTTCTTGGCATATCTCTAGAGATTTATCGACTGCATCTGGGGCCACAATGGCTTGTTGGAGACTTCCGTGGTAACATGGCGAGTACCAATAACGCAAAATAGCTTTCCTCGCCTACAAAACGAACCCAGCGTCCTTCTGGTGGACATTTCGTTTCCTGCCATATCTCTAGAGGGTCGTTGACTGCATGTGGAGCGTTAGCGGCTTATTGGAGGCTTGCTTGGGCAAGGCTCCTACATTGAGGGTTGCAGTAATGCTACAAAGCATTTTTTAGCTACGAAAGGAACCGAGCATGCTTCTCGCGGACACTCTGGGTCCTGGCATATCTCTAGAGGTTTATCGACTGCACCTGGTGCCCCAGTGGCTGGTTGGAGACTTCCGTGGTAACATGGCGAGTGGCAATAACGCAAAATAGCTTTCTTCGCCTACGAAACGAACCCAGCGTCTTTCTGGTGGACATTCCGTTTCCTGCCATATCTCTAGAGGGTCGTGGACTGCATGTGGGGCGCCAGCGGCTTGTTGGAGGCTTGCTTGGGCAAGGCTCTTACATTGAGGGTTGCAGTAATGCTACAACACATTTCTTAGTTACGAGAAGAACCGAGCATTCTTCTCGCGGACACTCCGGTTGCTGGCATATCTCTAGAGGTGTATCGACTGCACCTGGAGGCCCAGTGGCTTGTTGGAGACTTCCGTGGTCACATGGCGAGTGGCAATATCACAACGAAGCTTTCTCCAACTACGAAATGAACCCAGTGTCATTCTGGCGGACACTCTGTTTCTTGCCATATCTCTAGAGGTTCATGGACTGCATGTGGGGCCCCAAAGGCTTGTTGGAGGCTTGCTAGGGCAAGGCTCCTACCTTGAGGGCTGCCGGAATGCCACAAAGCATTTTTTAGCTAGCAAAAGAGCCCAGCGTTCTTCTGGTGGACACTCTGGTTCCTGGCATATCTCTAGAGGTTTATCGACTGCACCTGGGGGCCCAGTGGCTTTTTGGGGACTTCCGCGGTAACAAGGCGAGTGGCAAGAACGACACAAAAGATTCTTCACCTACGAAAGGAACTTAAAGTCTTTCTTGCGGACACTTTGTTTCGTGCCATATCTCTAGTGGCTCATGGACTGCATTTGAGGCCCCAGCGGTTAGTTGGAGGCTTGCTTGGGCAAGGGCTCCTACATTGAGGGTTGCAGTAATGCTGCAAAGCATTCTTTAGCTACGAAAAAACCCCATCATCCTTCTGGCGGACACTTCGGTTCTTGGTATATCTCTAGAGGTTTATCGACTCCACCTGGGGCCCCAGTAGCTTGGTGGAGACTTCCGTGGTAACATGGCGAGTGGCAATACCACACAACGAAGCTTTCTCCAACTACGAAATGAACCCAGTGTCTTTCTGGCGGACACTCTGTTTCCTGCCATATCTCTAGAGGTTCATGGACTGCATGTGGGGCCCCAAAGGCTTGTTGGAAGCTCAAAAACTACCACGCTACACTACAAAACTTAGAATCTCCCGCTGAACTTGATAAATGTATACTAAACTTTAAAGGCACACCCGATGCCCTCACGCTCCACAATCGAGCGGGAGATACCATTTTCTGTTCTACATGTGATTGTGAACGTCTCACGTTTTGCAGCACACTACTTCTCTACAATACCTGTACAACTTTAATGTTATCTGTGCCTCAAAATAGTACTTTTCTACCCCATCTGCACTGATGAGGTCCTCATGCGAAGGTGTTGGCCAGGACGGTGTGCAACGCCACTCGCAATCACCTCCCAAACCCTTGCTGAAACCGAAACCCAAACATAAATGCTTCCCGAAACCCAAAAACCGCCTTCAGTTCCACTGTTGTCTTTGTGAGCGGAATGCAATATAAATCGTGCCACGTTTTCGTTCTCTTGGCAGCCGACCACAGCCAATACCAGCTTATTGCAACTCTTCAGCATGCTGAACTGTTCTCACCGCTCCACACCTTCCAAAGCGCTCTAGAATCCTACTGGCGCCGTTCGGCTCGTGACGCTGCCATGATGTTCAAACGTACTATCTCAACTGTGCACACTCTCTGCCCCATCTCCATATATCACACCCACCACAAAGCTTAATTTCTACTACACCAACGTACCTATGAATATCCGATTTCGTGCCGTCGCTCACAATACACCAATTCAAAACCATTTCTGCCCTGTAAATGAAGCTCTTCTACCTGTACTGTGCTAATAAAATGCTCCACTTGCAGTCTCTTCACCGTCCAGTGTTACGCTCCCAAACCCTTGCTGAAACCGAAACCCGAACATAAATGCTTCCCGACACCCAAAAGCCGCCTTCAGTTCCACTGTTGTCTTTGTGAGCGGAATGCAATATAAATCGTGCCACGTTTTTGTTCTCTTGGCAGCCGACCACAGCCAATACCAGCTTTTTGCAACTCTTCAGCAGGCTGAACTGTTCTCACCGCTCCACACCTTCCAAAGCGCTCTAGAATCCTACTGGCGCCGTTCGGCTCGTGACGCTGCCATGATGTTCAAACGTACTATCTCAACTGTGCACACTCTCTGCCCCATCTCCATATATCACACCCACCACAAAGCTTAATTTCTACTACACCAACGTACCTATGAATATCCGATTTCGTGCCGTCGCTCACAATACACCAATTCCAAAACCATTTCTGCCCTGTAAATGAAGCTCTTCTACCTGTACTGTGCTAATAAAATGCTCCACTTGCAGTCTCTTCACCGTCCAGTGGTTACGCTCCCAAACCCTTGCTGAAAACCGAAACCCGAACATAAATGCTTCCCGACACCCAAAAGCCGCCTTCAGTTCCACTGTTGTCTTTGTGAGCGGAATGCAATATAAATCGTGCCACGTTTTTGTTCTCTTGGCAGCCGACCACAGCCAATACCAGCTTTTTGCAACTCTTCAGCAGGCTGAACTGTTCTCACCGCTCCACACCTTCCAAAGCGCTCTAGAATCCCTACTGGCGCCGTTCGGCTCGTGACGCTGCCATGATGTTCAGACGTACTATCTCAACTGTGCACACTCTCTGCCCCCATCTCCATATATCACCACCCACCACAAAGCTTAATTTCTACTACACCAACGTACCTATGAATATCCGATTTCGTGCCGTCGCTCACAATACACCAATTCAAAACCATTTCTGCCCTGTAAATGAAGCTCTTCTACCTGTACTGTGCTAATAAAATGCTCCACTTGCAGTCTCTTCACCGTCCAGTGTTCCGCTCCCAAACCCTTCCTGAAACCGAAACCCAAACATAAATGCTTCCCGAAACCCAAAAACCGCCTTCAGTTCCACTGTTGTCTTTGTGAGCGGAATGCAATATAAATCGTGCCACGTTTTTGTTCTCTTGGCAGCCGACCACAGCCAATACCAGCTTTTTGCAACTCTTCAGCAGGCTGAATTGTTCTCACCGCTCCACACCTTCCAAAGCGCTCTAGAATCCTACTGGCGCCGTTCGGCTCGTGACGCTGCCATGATGTTCAGACGTACTATCTCAACTGTGCACACTCTCTGCCCCATCTCCATAAATCACACCCACCACAAAGCTTAATTTCTACTACACCAACGTACCTATGAATATCCGATTTCGTGCCGTCGCTCACAATACACCAATTCAAAACCATTTCTGCCCTGTAAATGAAGCTCTTCTACCTGTACTGTGCTAATAAAATGCTCCACTTGCAGTCTCTTCACCGTCCAGTGTCATTGACCATACTGCCATATCTCAAGAACTACCACTCTACACTACAAAACTTAAAATCTCCCGCTGAACTTAATAGATGTGTAATAAAATTTTATGGCACACCCGATGCCCTCACGCTCTACAATCGAGCCGTAGATACCATTTTCTGTTCTACATGTAATTGTGAACGTCTCACGTTTTGCAGCACATTACTTCTCTACAATACCTGTACAACTTTAATGTTATCTGTGCCTCAAAACAGTACTTTTTTACCCCATCTGCACTGATGAGGTCCTCATGCGAAGGTGTTGGCCAGGTTCGTGTGCAACGCCACTCGCAATCACCTCCCAAACCCTTGCTGAAACCGAAACCCAAACATAAATGCTTCCCGAAACCCAAAAGCCGCCTTCAGTTCCACTGTTGTCTTTGTGAGCGGAATGCAATATAAATCGTGCCACGTTTTCGTTCTCTTGGCAGCCGACCACAGCCAATACCAGCTTTTTGCAACTCTTCAGCAGGCTGAACTGTTCTCACCGCTCCACACCTTCCAAAGCGCTCTAGAATCCTACTGGCGCCGTTCGGCTCGTGACGCTGCCATGATGTTCAGACGTACTATCTCAACTGTGCACACTCTCTGCCCCATCTCCATAAATCACACCCACCACAAAGCTTAATTTCTACTACACCAACGTACCTATGAATATCCGATTTCGTGCCGTCGCTCACAATACACCAATTCAAAACCATTTCTGCCCTGTAAATGAAGCTCTTCTACCTGTACTGTGCTAATAAAATGCTCCACTTGCAGTCTCTTCACCGTCCAGTGTTACGCTCCCAAACCCTTGCTGAAACCGAAACCCGAACATAAATGCTTCCCGACACCCAAAAGCCGCCTTCAGTTCCACTGTTGTCTTTGTGAGCGGAATGCAATATAAATCGTGCCACGTTTTTGTTCTCTTGGCAGCCGACCACAGCCAATACCAGCTTTTTGCAACTCTTCAGCAGGGCTGAACTGTTCTCACCGCTCCACACCTTCCAAAGCGCTCTAGAATCCTACTGGCGCCGTTCGGCTCGTGACGCTGCCATGATGTTCAAACGTACTATCTCAACTGTGCACACTCTCTGCCCCATCTCCATATATCACACCCACCACAAAGCTTAATTTCTACTACACCAACGTACCTATGAATATCCGATTTCGTGCCGTCGCTCACAATACACCAATTCAAAACCATTTCTGCCCTGTAAATGAAGCTCTTCTACCTGTACTGTGCTAATAAAATGCTCCACTTGCAGTCTCTTCACCGTCCAGTGTCATTGACCATACTGCCATATCTCAAGAACTACCACTCTACACTACAAAACTTAAAATCTCCCGCTGAACTTAATAGATGTGTAATAAAATTTTATGGCACACCCCGATGCCCTCACGCTCTACAATCGAGCCGTAGATACCATTTTCTGTTCTACATGTAATTGTGAACGTCTCACGTTTTGCAGCACATTACTTCTCTACAATACCTGTACAACTTTAATGTTATCTGTGCCTCAAAACAGTACTTTTTTACCCCATCTGCACTGATGAGGTCCTCATGCGAAGGTGTTGGCCAGGTTCGTGTGCAACGCCACTCGCAATCACCTCCCAAACCCTTGCTGAAACCGAAACCCAAACATAAATGCTTCCCGAAACCCAAAAGCCGCCTTCAGTTCCACTGTTGTCTTTGTGAGCGGAATGCAATATAAATCGTGCCACGTTTTCGTTCTCTTGGCAGCCGACCACAGCCAATACCAGCTTATTGCAACTCTTCAGCAGGCTGAACTGTTCTCACCGCTCCACACCTTCCAAAGCGCTCTAGAATCCTACTGGCGCCGTTCAGCTCATGACGCTGCCATGATGTTCAAACGTACTATCTCAACTGTGCACACTCTCTGCCCCATCTCCATATATCACACCCACCACAAAGCTTAATTTCTACTACACCAACGTACCTATGAATATCCGATTTCGTGCCGTCGCTCACAATACACCAATTCAAAACCATTTCTGCCCTGTAAATGAGGCTCTTCTACCTGTACTGTGCTAATAAAATGCTCCAATTGCAGTCTCTTCACCGTCCAGTGTCATTGACCATACTCCCATATCTCAAGAACTACCACTCTACACTACAAAACTTAAAATCTCCCACTGAACTCAATAGATGTGTAATAAAATTTTATGGCACACCCGATGCCCTCACGCTCTACAATCGAGCCGTAGATACCATTTTCTGTTCTACATGTAATTGTGAACGTCTCACGTTTTGCAGCACATTACTTCTCTACAATACCTGTACAACTTTAATGTTATCTGTGCCTCAAAACAGTACTTTTTTACCCCATCTGCACTGATGAGGTCCTCATGCGAAGGTGTTGGCCAGGTTCGTGTGCAACGCCACTCGCAATCACCTCCCAAACCCTTGCTGAAACCGAAACCCAAACATAAATGCTTCCCGAAACCCAAAAGCCGCCTTCAGTTCCACTGTTGTCTTTGTGAGCGGAATGCAATATAAATCGTGCCACGTTTTCGTTCTCTTGGCAGCCGACCACAGCCAATACCAGCTTTTTGCAACTCTTCAGCAGGCTGAACTGTTCTCACCGCTCCACACCTTCCAAAGCGCTCTAGAATCCTACTGGCGCCGTTCGGCTCGTGACGCTGCCATGATGTTCAGACGTACTATCTCAACTGTGCACACTCTCTGCCCCATCTCCATAAATCACACCCACCACAAAGCTTAATTTCTACTACACCAACGTACCTATGAATATCCGATTTCGTGCCGTCGCTCACAATACACCAATTCAAAACCATTTCTGCCCTGTAAATGAAGCTCTTCTACCTGTACTGTGCTAATAAAATGCTCCACTTGCAGTCTCTTCACCGTCCAGTGTCATTGACCATACTGCCATATCTCAAGAACTACCACTCTACACTACAAAACTTAAAATCTCCCGCTGAACTTAATAGATGTGTAATAAAATTTTATGGCACACCCGATGCCCTCACGCTCTACAATCGAGCCGTAGATACCATTTTCTGTTCTACATGTAATTGTGAACGTCTCACGTTTTGCAGCACATTACTTCTCTACAATACCTGTACAACTTTAATGTTATCTGTGCCTCAAAACAGTACTTTTTTACCCCATCTGCACTGATGAGGTCCTCATGCGAAGGTGTTGGCCAGGTTCGTGTGCAACGCCACTCGCAATCACCTCCCAAACCCTTGCTGAAACCGAAACCCAAACATAAATGCTTCCCGAAACCCAAAAGCCGCCTTCAGTTCCACTGTTGTCTTTGTGAGCGGAATGCAATATAAATCGTGCCACGTTTTCGTTCTCTTGGCAGCCGACCACAGCCAATACCAGCTTATTGCAACTCTTCAGCAGGCTGAACTGTTCTCACCGCTCCACACCTTCCAAAGCGCTCTAGAATCCTACTGGCGCCGTTCAGCTCATGACGCTGCCATGATGTTCAAACGTACTATCTCAACTGTGCACACTCTCTGCCCCATCTCCATATATTACACCCACCACAAAGCTTAATTTCTACTACACCAACGTACCTATGAATATCCGATTTCGTGCCGTCGCTCACAATACACCAATTCAAAACCATTTCTGCCCTGTAAATGAAGCTCTTCTACCTGTACTGTGCTAATAAAATGCTCCAATTGCAGTCTCTTCACCGTCCAGTGTCATTGACCATACTCCCATATCTCAAGAACTACCACTCTACACTACAAAACTTAAAATCTCCCACTGAACTCAATAGATGTGTAATAAAATTTTATGGCACACCCGATGCCCTCACGCTCTACAATCGAGCCGTAGATACCATTTTCTGTTCTACATGTAATTGTGAACGTCTCACGTTTTGCAGCACATTACTTCTCTACAATACCTGTACAACTTTAATGTTATCTGTGCCTCAAAACAGTACTTTTTTACCCCATCTGCACTGATGAGGTCCTCATGCGAAGGTGTTGGCCAGGTTCGTGTGCAACGCCACTCGCAATCACCTCCCAAACCCTTGCTGAAACCGAAACCCAAACATAAATGCTTCCCGAAACCCAAAAGCCGCCTTCAGTTCCACTGTTGTCTTTGTGAGCGGAATGCAATATAAATCGTGCCACGTTTTCGTTCTCTTGGCAGCCGACCACAGCCAATACCAGCTTTTTGCAACTCTTCAGCAGGCTGAACTGTTCTCACCGCTCCACACCTTCCAAAGCGCTCTAGAATCCTACTGGCGCCGTTCGGCTCGTGACGCTGCCATGATGTTCAGACGTACTATCTCAACTGTGCACACTCTCTGCCCCATCTCCATAAATCACACCCACCACAAAGCTTAATTTCTACTACACCAACGTACCTATGAATATCCGATTTCGTGCCGTCGCTCACAATACACCAATTCAAAACCATTTCTGCCCTGTAAATGAAGCTCTTCTACCTGTACTGTGCTAATAAAATGCTCCACTTGCAGTCTCTTCACCGTCCAGTGTCATTGACCATACTGCCATATCTCAAGAACTACCACTCTACACTACAAAACTTAAAATCTCCCGCTGAACTTAATAGATGTGTAATAAAATTTTATGGCACACCCGATGCCCTCACGCTCTACAATCGAGCCGTAGATACCATTTTCTGTTCTACATGTAATTGTGAACGTCTCACGTTTTGCAGCACATTACTTCTCTACAATACCTGTACAACTTTAATGTTATCTGTGCCTCAAAACAGTACTTTTTTACCCCATCTGCACTGATGAGGTCCTCATGCGAAGGTGTTGGCCAGGTTCGTGTGCAACGCCACTCGCAATCACCTCCCAAACCCTTGCTGAAACCGAAACCCAAACATAAATGCTTCCCGAAACCCAAAAGCCGCCTTCAGTTCCACTGTTGTCTTTGTGAGCGGAATGCAATATAAATCGTGCCACGTTTTCGTTCTCTTGGCAGCCGACCACAGCCAATACCAGCTTATTGCAACTCTTCAGCAGGCTGAACTGTTCTCACCGCTCCACACCTTCCAAAGCGCTCTAGAATCCTACTGGCGCCGTTCAGCTCATGACGCTGCCATGATGTTCAAACGTACTATCTCAACTGTGCACACTCTCTGCCCCATCTCCATATATCACACCCACCACAAAGCTTAATTTCTACTACACCAACGTACCTATGAATATCCGATTTCGTGCCGTCGCTCACAATACACCAATTCAAAACCATTTCTGCCCTGTAAATGAAGCTCTTCTACCTGTACTGTGCTAATAAAATGCTCCAATTGCAGTCTCTTCACCGTCCAGTGTCATTGACCATACTCCCATATCTCAAGAACTACCACTCTACACTACAAAACTTAAAATCTCCCACTGAACTCAATAGATGTGTAATAAAATTTTATGGCACACCCGATGCCCTCACGCTCTACAATCGAGCCGTAGATACCATTTTCTGTTCTACATGTAATTGTGAACGTCTCACGTTTTGCAGCACATTACTTCTCTACAATACCTGTACAACTTTAATGTTATCTGTGCCTCAAAACAGTACTTTTTTACCCCATCTGCACTGATGAGGTCCTCATGCGAAGGTGTTGGCCAGGTTCGTGTGCAACGCCACTCGCAATCACCTCCCAAACCCTTGCTGAAACCGAAACCCAAACATAAATGCTTCCCGAAACCCAAAAGCCGCCTTCAGTTCCACTGTTGTCTTTGTGAGCGGAATGCAATATAAATCGTGCCACGTTTTCGTTCTCTTGGCAGCCGACCACAGCCAATACCAGCTTATTGCAACTCTTCAGCAGGCTGAACTGTTCTCACCGCTCCACACCTTCCAAAGCGCTTTAGAATCCTACTGGCGCCGTTCGGCTCGTGACGCTGCCATGATGTTCAGACGTACTATCTCAACTGTGCACACTCTCTGCCCCATCTCCATAAATCACACCCACCACAAAGCTTAATTTCTACTACACCAACGTACCTATGAATATCCGATTTCGTGCCGTCGCTCACAATACACCAATTCAAAACCATTTCTGCCCTGTAAATGAAGCTCTTCTACCTGTACTGTGCTAATAAAATGCTCCACTTGCAGTCTCTTCACCGTGCAGTGTCATTGACCATACTCCCATATCTCAAGAACTACCACTCTACACTACAAAACTTAAAATCTCCCGCTGAACTTAATAGATGTGTAATAAAATTTTATGGCACACCCAGCCAATACGATGCCCTCACGCTCTACAATCGAGCCGTAGATACCATTTTCTGTTCTACATGTAATTGTGAACGTCTCACGTTTTGCAGCACATTACTTCTCTACAATACCTGTACAACTTTAATGTTATCTGTGCCTCAAAACAGTACTTTTTTACCCCATCTGCACTGATGAGGTCCTCATGCGAAGGTGTTGGCCAGGTTCGTGTGCAACGCCACTCGCAATCACCTCCCAAACCCTTGCTGAAACCGAAACCCAAACATAAATGCTTCCCGAAACCCAAAAGCCGCCTTCAGTTCCACTGTTGTCTTTGTGAGCGGAATGCAATATAAATCGTGCCACGTTTTTGTTCTCTTGGCAGCCGACCACAGCCAATACCAGCTTTTTGCAACTCTTCAGCAGGCTGAACTGTTCTCACCGCTCCACACCTTCCAAAGCGCTCTAGAATCCTACTGGCGCCGTTCAGCTCATGACGCTGCCATGATGTTCAAACGTACTATCTCAACTGTGCACACTCTCTGCCCCATCTCCATATATCACACCCACCACAAAGCTTAATTTCTACTACACCAACGTACCTATGAATATCCGATTTCGTGCCGTCGCTCACAATACACCAATTCAAAACCATTTCTGCCCTGTAAATGAAGCTCTTCTACCTGTACTGTGCTAATAAAATGCTCCAATTGCAGTCTCTTCACCGTCCAGTGTCATTGACCATACTGCCATATCTCAAGAACTACCACTCTACACTACAAAACTTAAAATCTCCCACTGAACTCAATAGATGTGTAATAAAATTTTATGGCACACCCGATGCCCTCACGCTCTACAATCGAGCCGTAGATACCATTTTCTGTTCTACATGTAATTGTGAACGTCTCACGTTTTGCAGCACATTACTTCTCTACAATACCTGTACAACTTTAATGTTATCTGTGCCTCAAAACAGTACTTTTTTACCCCATCTGCACTGATGAGGTCCTCATGCGAAGGTGTTGGCCAGGTTCGTGTGCAACGCCACTCGCAATCACCTCCCAAACCCTTGCTGAAACCGAAACCCAAACATAAATGCTTCCCGAAACCCAAAAGCCGCCTTCAGTTCCACTGTTGTCTTTGTGAGCGGAATGCAATATAAATCGTGCCACGTTTTCGTTCTCTTGGCAGCCGACCACAGCCAATACCAGCTTATTGCAACTCTTCAGCAGGCTGAACTGTTCTCACCGCTCCACACCTTCCAAAGCGCTCTAGAATCCTACTGGCGCCGTTCGGCTCGTGACGCTGCCATGATGTTCAAACGTACTATCTCAACTGTGCACACTCTCTGCCCCATCTCCATATATCACACCCACCACAAAGCTTAATTTCTACTACACCAACGTACCTATGAATATCCGATTTCGTGCCGTCGCTCACAATACACCAATTCAAAACCATTTCTGCCCTGTAAATGAAGCTCTTCTACCTGTACTGTGCTAATAAAATGCTCCAATTGCAGTCTCTTCACCGTCCAGTGTCATTGACCATACTCCCATATCTCAAGAACTACCACTCTACACTACAAAACTTAAAATCTCCCACTGAACTCAATAGATGTGTAATAAAATTTTAGGGCACACCCGATGCCCTCACGCTCTACAATCGAGCCGTAGATACCATTTTCTGTTCTACATGTAATTGTGAACGTCTCACGTTTTGCCGCACATTACTTCTCTACAATACCTGTACAACTTAAATGTTATCTGTGCCTCAAAATAATACTCTTCTACCATATCTGCACTGATGAGGTCCTCATGGGAGGTGTTGGCCAGGACCGTGTGCAACGCCAGTCGCAATCACCTCCCAAACCCTTGCTGAAACCGAAACCCAAACATAAATGCTTCCCGAAACCCAAAAGCCGCCTTCAGTTCCACTGTTGTCTTTGTGAGCGGAATGCAATATAAATCGTGCCACGTTTTTGTTCTCTTGGCAGCCGACCACAGCCAATACCAGCTTTTTGCAACTCTTCAGCAGGCTGAACTGTTCTCACCGCTCCACACCTTCCAAAGCGCTCTAGAATCCTACTGGCGCCGTTCGGCTCGTGACGCTGCCATGATGTTCAAACGTACTATCTCAACTGTGCACACTCTCTGCCCCATCTCCATATATCACACCCACCACAAAGCTTAATTTCTACTACACCAACGTACCTATGAATATCCGATTTCGTGCCGTCGCTCACAATACACCAATTCAAAACCATTTCTGCCCTGTAAATGAAGCTCTTCTACCTGTACTGTGCTAATAAAATGCTCCACTTGCAGTCTCTTCACCGTCCAGTGTTACGCTCCCAAACCCTTGCTGAAACCGAAACCCGAACATAAATGCTTCCCGACACCCAAAAGCCGCCTTCAGTTCCACTGTTGTCTTTGTGAGCGGAATGCAATATAAATCGTGCCACGTTTTTGTTCTCTTGGCAGCCGACCACAGCCAATACCAGCTTTTTGCAACTCTTCAGCAGGCTGAACTGTTCTCACCGCTCCACACCTTCCAAAGCGCTCTAGAATCCTACTGGCGCCGTTCGGCTCGTGACGCTGCCATGATGTTCAAACGTACTATCTCAACTGTGCACACTCTCTGCCCCATCTCCATATATCACACCCACCACAAAGCTTAATTTCTACTACACCAACGTACCTATGTACCGATTTCGTGCCGTCGCTCACTACACCAATTCAAAACCATTTCTGCCCTGTAAATGATCTTCTACCTGTACTTGCTAATCTCCAATTGCAGTGTCCAGTGTCATTGACTCATATCTCAATACCACTCTACACTACAAAACTTCTCCCACTGAACCATAGATGTCTGCCCTGCTCTACAATGAGCCGTAGATACCATCTGTCTACATGTAATTGTGAACGTCTCACGTGCCGCACATTACTTCTCTACAATACCTGTACAACTTAAATGCTGTGCCTCAAAATAATACTCTTCTACCATATCTGCACTGATGAGGTCCTCATGGGAGGTGTTGGCAGGACGTGTGCCAGTCGCAATCACCTCCCAAACCCTTGCTGAAACCGAAACCCAAACATAAATGCTTCCCGAAACCCAAAAAGCCGCCTTCAGTTCCACTGTTGTCTTTGTGAGCGGAATGCAATATAAATCGTGCCACGTTTTCGTTCTCTTGGCAGCCGACCACAGCCAATACCAGCTTTTTGCAACTCTTCAGCAGGCTGAACTGTTCTCACCGCTCCACACCTTCCAAAGCGCTCTAGAATCCTACTGGCGCCGTTCGGCTCGTGACGCTGCCATGATGTTCAGACGTACTATCTCAACTGTGCACACTCTCTGCCCCATCTCCATATATCACACCCACCACAAAGCTTAATTTCTACTACACCAACGTACCTATGAATATCCGATTTCGTGCCGTCGCTCACAATACACCAATTCAAAACCATTTCTGCCCTGTAAATGAAGCTCTTCTACCTGTACTGTGCTAATAAAATGCTCCACTTGCAGTCTCTTCACCGTCCAGTGTTACGCTCCCAAACCCTTGCTGAAACCGAAACCCGAACATAAATGCTTCCCGACACCCAAAAGCCGCCTTCAGTTCCACTGTTGTCTTTGTGAGCGGAATGCAATATAAATCGTGCCACGTTTTTGTTCTCTTGGCAGCCGACCACAGCCAATACCAGCTTTTTGCAACTCTTCAGCAGGCTGAACTGTTCTCACCGCTCCACACCTTCCAAAGCGCTCTAGAATCCTACTGGCGCCGTTCGGCTCGTGACGCTGCCATGATGTTCAAACGTACTATCTCAACTGTGCACACTCTCTGCCCCATCTCCATATATCACACCCACCACAAAGCTTAATTTCTACTACACCAACGTACCTATGAATATCCGATTTCGTGCCGTCGCTCACAATACACCAATTCAAAACCATTTCTGCCCTGTAAATGAAGCTCTTCTACCTGTACTGTGCTAATAAAATGCTCCACTTGCAGTCTCTTCACCGTCCAGTGTTCCGCTCCCAAACCCTTCCTGAAACCGAAACCCAAACATAAATGCTTCCCGAAACCCAAAAACCGCCTTCAGTTCCACTGTTGTCTTTGTGAGCGGAATGCAATATAAATCGTGCCACGTTTTTGTTCTCTTGGCAGGCGACCACAGCCAATACCAGCTTTTTTGCAACTCTTCAGCAGGCTGAATTGTTCTCACCGCTCCACACCTTCCAAAGCGCTCTAGAATCCTACTGGCGCCGTTCGGCTCGTGACGCTGCCATGATGTTCAGACGTACTATCTCAACTGTGCACACTCTCTGCCCCATCTCCATAAATCACACCCACCACAAAGCTTAATTTCTACTACACCAACGTACCTATGAATATCCGATTTCGTGCCGTCGCTCACAATACACCAATTCAAAACCATTTCTGCCCTGTAAATGAAGCTCTTCTACCTGTACTGTGCTAATAAATGCTCCACTTGCAGTCTCTTCACCGTCCAGTGTCATTGACCATACTGCCATATCTCAAGAACTACCACTCTACACTACAAAACTTAAAATCTCCCGCTGAACTTAATAGATGTGTAATAAAATTTTATGGCACACCCGATGCCCTCACGCTCTACAATCGAGCCGTAGATACCATTTTCTGTTCTACATGTAATTGTGAACGTCTCACGTTTTGCAGCACATTACTTCTCTACAATACCTGTACAACTTTAATGTTATCTGTGCCTCAAAACAGTACTTTTTTACCCCATCTGCACTGATGAGGTCCTCATGCGAAGGTGTTGGCCAGGTTCGTGTGCAACGCCACTTCGCAATCACCTCCCAAACCCTTGCTGAAACCGAAACCCAAACATAAATGCTTCCCGAAACCCAAAAGCCGCCTTCAGTTCCACTGTTGTCTTTGTGAGCGGAATGCAATATAAATCGTGCCACGTTTTCGTTCTCTTGGCAGCCGACCACAGCCAATACCAGCTTATTGCAACTCTTCAGCAGGCTGAACTGTTCTCACCCGCTCCACACCTTCCAAAGCGCTCTAGAATCCTACTGGCGCCGTTCGGCTCGTGACGCTGCCATGATGTTCAAACGTACTATCTCAACTGTGCACACTCTCTGCCCCCATCTCCATATATCACACCCACCACAAAGCTTAATTTCTACTACACCAACGTACCTATGAATATCCGATTTCGTGCCGTCGCTCACAATACACCAATTCAAAACCATTTCTGCCCTGTAAATGAAGCTCTTCTACCTGTACTGTGCTAATAAAATGCTCCACTTGCAGTCTCTTCACCGTGCAGTGTCATTGACCATACTCCCATATCTCAAGAACTACCACTCTACACTACAAAACTTAAAATCTCCCGCTGAACTTAATAGATGTGTAATAAAATTTTATGGCACACCCGATGCCCTCACGCTCTACAATCGAGCCGTAGATACCATTTTCTGTTCTACATGTAATTGTGAACGTCTCACGTTTTGCAGCACATTACTTCTCTACAATACCTGTACAACTTTAATGTTATCTGTGCCTCAAAACAGTACTCTTCTACCCCATCTGCACTGATGAGGTCCTCATGCGAAGGTGTTGGCCAGGTTCGTGTGCAACGCCACTCGCAATCACCTCCCAAACCCTTGCTGAAACCGAAACCCAAACATAAATGCTTCCCGAAACCCAAAAGCCGCCTTCAGTTCCACTGTTGTCTTTGTGAGCGGAATGCAATATAAATCGTGCCACGTTTTCGTTCTCTTGGCAGCCGACCACAGCCAATACCACGCTTATTGCAACTCTTCAGCAGGCTGAACTGTTCTCACCGCTCCACACCTTCCAAAGCGCTCTAGAATCCTACTGGCGCCGTTCAGCTCATGACGCTGCCATGATGTTCAAACGTACTATCTCAACTGTGCACACTCTCTGCCCCATCTCCATATATCACACCCACCACAAAGCTTAATTTCTACTACACCAACGTACCTATGAATATCCGATTTCGTGCCGTCGCTCACAATACACTGTACAACTTTAAAACCATTATCTGTGCCTGTAAATGACAGTACTTTTTTACCTGTATCTGCACTGATGAGGTCCTCATGCGAAGGTGTTGGCCAGGTCTCGTGTGCAACGTCCACTTCGCAATCACGCTCCCAAACCCTTGCTGAAACCGAAACCCAAACATAAATGCTTCCCGAAACCCAAAAGCCGCCTTCAGTTCCACTGTTGTCTTTGTGAGCGGAATGCAATATAAATCGTGCCACGTTTTCGTTCTCATTGGCAGCCGACCACAGCCAATACCAGCTTATTGCAACTCTTCAGCAGGCTGAACTGTTCTCACCGCTCCACACCTTCCAAAGCGCTCTAGAATCCTACTGGCGCCGTTCAGCTCATGACGCTGCCATGATGTTCAAAACGTACTATCTCAACTGTGCACACTCTCTGCCCCATCTCCATATATCACACCCACCACAAAGCTTAATTTCTACTACACCAACGTACCTATGAATATCCGATTTCGTGCCGTCGCTCACAATACACCAATTCAAAACCATTTCTGCCCTGTAAATGAAGCTCTTCTACCTGTACTGTGCTAATAAAATGCTCCAATTGCAGTCTCTTCTCACCGTCCAGTGTCATTGACCATACTCCCATATCTCAAGAACTACCACTCTACACTACAAAACTTAAAATCTCCCACTGAACTCAATAGATGTGTAATAAAATTTTAGGGCACACCCGATGCCCTCACGCTCTACAATCGAGCCGTAGATACCATTTTCTGTTCTACATGTAATTGTGAACGTCTCACGTTTTGCCGCACATTACTTCTCTACAATACCTGTACAACTTAAATGTTATCTGTGCCTCAAAATAATACTCTTCTTACCATATCTGCACTGATGAGGTCCTCATGGGAAGGTGTTGGCCAGGACCGTGTGCAACGCCAGTCGCAATCACCTCCCAAACCCTTGCTGAAACCGAAACCCAAACATAAATGCTTCCCGAAACCCAAAAGCCGCCTTCAGTTCCACTGTTGTCTTTGTGAGCGGAATGCAATATAAATCGTGCCACGTTTTTGTTCTCTTGGCAGGCGACCACAGCCAATACCAGCTTTTTGCAACTCTTCAGCAGGCTGAACTGTTCTCACCGCTCCACACCTTCCAAAGCGCTCTAGAATCCTACTGGCGCCGTTCGGCTCGTGACGCTGCCATGATGTTCAGACGTACTATCTCAACTGTGCACACTCTCTGCCCCATCTCCATAAATCACACCCACCACAAAGCTTAATTTCTACTACACCAACGTACCTATGAATATCCGATTTCGTGCCGTCGCTCACAATACACCAATTCAAAACCATTTCTGCCCTGTAAATGAAGCTCTTCTACCTGTACTGTGCTAATAAAATGCTCCACTTGCAGTCTCTTCACCGTCCAGTGTCATTGACCATACTGCCATATCTCAAGAACTACCACTCTACACTACAAAACTTAAAAATCTCCCGCTGAACT